>OX387336.1:12357443-12957443 GCA_947562085.1 Eudonia lacustrata
CCCCAACCTTCAGAGGAGTGGGTACGACACGTGAGTTCGACATAACTTTCGTCTTCTCCATGTTCATTTTAAGGCCCACTTGTTGAGAGACTCTGTTGAGGTCACCGAGCATTGCGCCGAGGTCTTCCAGGGTCTCAGCCATGACTACTATATCGTCAGCAAACCGAAGGTGAGTGATGTATACGCCGTTGACGTTGATGCCGAGTCCTTTCCAGTCCAGAAGCTTGAAAACATCTTCCAGTGCAGCAGTGAACAGTTTCGGAGAAATCACATCTCCCTGTCTCACTCCTCGCTGCAACTGGATAGGTTTCGAGCTCTGGTCCTGAAGACGGACTGACATAGTGGCGCTTTCATACAAACACCTCAACACTTCGATGTACCGATAGTCAATTTGGCACCGCTGGAGAGACTGTAGCACGGCCCATGTCTCAATCGAATCGAAGGCTTTTTCATAGTCCACAAACGCTAAGCAAAGAGGCTGGTTATACTCTTCGGTCTTCTGTATAACCTGCCGCAGCGTATGTATGTGGTCTATGGTGCTGAAGCCTTTTCGGAAACCGGCTTGTTCGATAGGCTGGAAGTCATCAAACCTGCGTGCGAGACGATTCGTTATGACTCTCGAAAACAGCTTGTAGACGTGGCTTAGAAGTGAGATGGGCCTGTAGTTCTTCAGCAGGGTTTTGTCGCCCTTTTTGAAGAACAGTACCACCATACCTTCGTGCCACGTCTCTGGCGTTCTGCCCCCCAGTACCACGGAATTAAATAGCTTCTGAAGAGCTACGAGTACCGGTCTTCCGCCTGCTTTCAGAAGCTCGGCCGTAATTCCGTCAGCACCTGGTGCCCTGCCATTTTTGAGCTGTTTGAGAGCCATACTAATCTCGTATAGGCTGATATTATTGCTATATTGCTATATTTTGATACTTTGCCGTAATATAAGTTTTGACTAGTCAAAATGTTGAGTCTAATTTAAGTCAAGTCAAGTGTTAAGAAAATTTGGTTGTAGCATTTCAACTACTATAAGATTAACGGACAAAGGACCTCGATTCTGCTATTTTTAAAACATCCACAGTTGTGTCTCAATAGCTCGCCCCTTCCTAACAATTTCCCAGGTGCTGGCCCGAAACATTAGTACGTGCACGCTGAGCTGCCGGCTCTATGTTGTTCAGAAGAATGCATTCCTAAAACAAAGCCACAGCATTCTCCTGCAACTCCCACGCTCTCCACCTTCGTACACATCGTATATCTAAGCAATAGTCCATGCACGGACCTCGGTGTGTCCGGCCATCTCCATGGCCGCGGCCAGGGTCCGGTTGAAGGCGTCCCCGTACCCGCGGCCGGCCAGCGCCAGCTGCGGCGGGCGCTCCACGGCGCCGGCCACCGCCGCCGACGCGGAGTTCAGCTCTATAGCCGCCGCGTTCAGTTCCGATTGCAGCTCGCTACGGGGCCAAAATACACAAATTATATACATATTTTTACCCGACTGCGTCAGGAGGGTTGTTTTTCGAGTGTATGTATGTATGTATGTATGTCTATTTCTTTAGCACGCCCTACAGCCCAAACGGCATGGTGGATTTTAACATAAGAGGTGTCGTTAGATTTGTTTTGACTGTGGGAGTGACATAGGCTATAAAAAAATAAAAAAACAAAAAAAGCAAAAACATTGGCTAATTCGGGAATATTAGCAGATTTTATTTCTTTAAAGAACTCCAACCGCTTGGGTGACCGAAAATTTGTCATCTCGAGCTGTTCCATGCTTCGTCGGCACGTCTCGCCGTCGGTCCCGGCTGCGTTAGCAGTCGTCGACGACCACCGAAGCGCTAAGCTCGCGTGGTGGATCATTGCCCGTTCTCTCTATCCATTCGTAGGGAATGCTTTCGCTCGCCCCGGCAGTGGGGACAGACGAATGAGCTTGTGATGATAATAATACGTTTTTCCAAAGATATTATATAAGTAAAAAAGGTAGTTACTAGCGCGCCGATGATGCTCAAAACGAAAGAAGGCAACCGTATCCTTTTGGCCTCAGTCGCTCACAAACAACCAAAAGAAAATTATTATGAAAAAGAAAGTGACTTTTTTTAAATGGCGTCTGATAGAGAAGAATGGAACAAAGAGACATTTTACGCTGACCCAAGTGACATTCCTGAGCCGTAAGAAGAAAATTCAAATTCAAAAATAGATTAAAATATTAATTTATTAAAGTGACCGAGACTCATCTTGTGATCTACTTTTTGTTATTCTATTCGCAAGCCTCTACCTGTAGGTCCTGTCGGAGGGCGGGAACTCGTTCATGTCCAGTATGTGCAGCGTCTCGTTGACATCTTCCAAGGCGGCGTCCAGCTCCGTGTGCGCAGGCGCAGCCTCCAGCGTGGTCTCCAAACCCTTGGTGGAAACAGGAGTTGATTAGTTTCAATACAAATACCTCTATCACTGGTACTATGACCATTCTTAGTTATTAGGACAATCAACACAAACACAAGTATAGTCGACCATGAAATTGCTTTATCACTTTTGACAAAACTTCCATTACAATAAAATTTCGCTAAGGCTCATTGTCAATGATGACAACGTACTTGGTCTTTTAAACAAAAATAGAACTTGTTGTTTTAATATATGCAAACAAAATTCACTTCTAAGGTGGTAAAGCAATGTCATTGTCGACTATACAAGCAATAAATAGCCATAACATATTTTATATACTAAAAAAAATTGAGGTATACCTATAATAATGGTATTTAATTAGAAATTACTAAAGTCAACAATACATAATAAATGTAGTCTTCAAATAGTTATTTCTGAATTTACTTAAATGCATCAGCACATTCAACTTTGTTTCTAAAGGTAAAAAAAACGGTTTTTATGTTTAATTCACCCGGAATCCTCAAATACTGAGGAACTGGCTATCTTATATCTGACTACTAGCCACCCGCCCCGGCTTCGCACTGGTCAACGCTGATACACGCAACCGCTATGTCCCTACATTTTAAATCTGTTATATCTTCGAAAATATTCATTTAAATTACATGCTGTAAAGGGCCATATTGATCTATATTAAATGCACAATATATTTAAGGTACTTAATTGGATAAGGATTAATGCTGTATTGCTTAAAATCACTTCGTAAATAAGCCATTATTTCTCGTAAAAAGTAAAGGATAAAAAATGATTATTGTGGGTTATCCCTAAGAGATAGACATATAGCACCACGGACTTTTTTATAGACCTTTTTAAGGTGTACAATACTGTAGTACATTATTTTGATCTATCTCGTAGGGTTCAGCCAGCATTTGCAATGTAAGCACAAAAAAATTTGAAACCTCTAAAATGATCAGTGTTTCTTTACTATATTATGCATGTATTTGTACATATAAACCTTCCTCTTGAATCACTCTATCTATTAAAAAAAAACCACATCAAAAGCTGTTGCGTAGTTTTAAGTATCTAAGCATACATACATACATACATACATACATACAGAGGGAAGAAACTTTGTTTTATACTATGTAGTGATTGTAATAATGTTAGGAACACAACAATATGCTACTAACATATTTAGATGATATAGTGGTATCTAACCAGGTAGCCTTACCACAAGCTTCTCGCTCGCACTCACCTTGGAGATGTCCTTGGCGATGGAGACGATGTTGGCGGTATCGAACTGGTCGGAGGAGCTGAGGTACTGCTTCACCGTCTCCACCAGCGTCAGCGACGACGTCAGCACCTGTCGGCTCGACGTTATAACCCTGCCGGCAACGAGGGATGATTAGTTCATAAGCTGTTGTAAATAGCAAACGTATGAAAGAAGAGAGAATTCTTGCCGAGAAAGTAAAGAGTAAAAATAAGGTCAAACATTAGCGGCGGGAAACTAATGGTTTTTCTCAAGTCGCGTTGACCGAACATCCTCAGAAGATTCTAGGAAGTTACGCTCCACGCCCGTGTATCCTGCTAGACTTTCCTTTCTATTTCTAGATGCTTTATTGTTACCAACCTCAGACGCAGACTTAGTAGCGTCGAGAAACTAAAAGTACCTCAAACATCAGCGTTCAGACATCCTCAAAAGTAGAGAGAGAGTATTCATCACGCAAGCGTGTTTTCTTTCCTTCTTAACTTCTCATTTCAGACGTCCCCTCCTAGATTCTTCGAAGCTTTCCGAAGACAGTGAAGCTTCTAGAAGACGGCACCACGCAGGCGTGTGTTCTCTCTTCCCTTCTCCTTCTACATCTAAAGCGTCCTCTCCTAGATTCTCTAAGGCTCCTTCCTACTTCTAGATGCTATAGATAATGTTACTAACTACTAGTTGTTGACATTGAATACGGCTCCTTTGACTTAGAGTAAAAGTAATGCACAAAAGATCCCGATGGGTCGAAGTGTTACTGATAGAGGGAAACCTCAGCAGGCCCCACTAAGATAAGATAGAGTAAAAGTAGATCATCATCATCATCATCATCATCATCAGCCTACACACGTCCACTGCTGGACATAGGCCTCTCCAAGTGCACGCCAAAATTATATAGTGTTGATTAATTTCAGCGAGTTGGATTGAGCCACAATAGCGTAGTTGGTAGTGCACCTGACCCGGCATGTCATGGGGTGCGTGTTCCAATCCCGCTCGTGGCCTTTTTTCAAGATGCATGATAAAAACCTCAAATAATATTTTTATCATATTAAAGTAGTTAATTTATGTATAAGCTAAATATATAGATTTATCTATACATGACATATATAAATATAATAAACTAAAAAATAAAAAATTGTGAATACGAGCATAAGGTGACTCCTCTCGTCTCCTACTTGCCGTGCCCTACAGAGTCCATAAATGTACCTACTTATATTTTGAACATCTTTGTAACTTATGGAGTGCAATAAAGATATGAATATGAATATGCTACTAACCTTTGCTGCCTCTCCGGCTGCGGTTGCGCTGCCACACTGGCCTGCACTCCGGCCGTGAAGTCCCTCAGGGAGGAGGCCAGCCCGCACGCGCCCGCCCCACACCCGTCTCCCCCGTTCCCCCCGCTGCGCACAGCTGATACAAGTTGTGCGGTGGAGGAGGCGGCGGCGCGGGACGCGGTGTGCATCGTGGTGGATGCCCATTCGGCCTGTACCGAACAACAACTGGTTTTAATACACTTTTCAACGCAAACTGCTTATTACAAGTATTATAATAGTAGCGTAAAATAGGTATATTGTATGGAAATTGGACAAGCACTACAAGGTTCGTAAATGGAATTAACAATCAAGAGACGACATATTAGATTAAGAAAGATTATTAATATTATTATATATATAAGATTATTAAGATTATTATTTTTAAATGACAATTTGTGAAATAGTATAATTTTATTGTTATTCTTCTTTGATTATTTTTTTATTTTATTTTATGCAGGTAATTATTATTGACATCTGTGATATTTAAAATTCATTTAATATTGTTTGTAGTCATAATTTTGATTTTATAATTAAGCATGGCCGTTTATGGTATGGCATGTTGAATCTAATATAAATTATAATATCTTTTTAAACACGTGTGCAAGCAAATAAAGTATCTTTATCTTTTATCTATATCTTTATCTTTAAGTAATAATTTTAAGATTTTAGCATGTCTCAAACTTCAAGTTACGGATGTCAATAAAAATTCCTAGTAGGCATATCGAAATTTAAAAAAAAATGTATAACAGAAACAAATGTATGAACATGTAATTAAAAGCGATGCTAAGCATTTGAGTGTGCATAGAGATTTTTTGCGTAACACCCTGTGCAACATATTATCTTTTGATGTGTAACATCTTTCCGCTCGCTTTCTAGCAATTTTCAATAAAAAATCGTGAAATGGGACGGATGTGTCCAATAGTGTAGCAGGAAGTCGGGGAATAATATAATGTGTAATTTACTAATAATAAATATAATTCTATATATTACAATAGTTTTTTTTACAACTATAATATCTAGAGCATGTGGCGCTTTTCTGTAATTATTGTGTCACTAGGATACTCAATATTTTTTTGGTTATTGTAAATTGTATTGTAACGGTGTACACATTGTTGAAAAGCCAAATAAATAATTAAAAAATTACTGTCATATTTTTATAAACAGTGCGCGGTTCACTCCTTTATATGCATCAATTCACCAGTTTTAACTTTATCTTACAAACTGAAATGAATTGTGAATTGTTGGTGCGTCTAAAAAAATATATAAAAAAACAATGGTTTTTTTTTTCAAAGCTAAAGAGACACACATTTGTAAAGACTATTTGTAGCAGATAATGATAAAGATATTTAGAGATATATTAGTGAGATGTAGCGGTACTGACCGTGTGGCCGGGCAGCGGCCTCAGCTCGAAGGCGCGCGCCGCCTCGTCGAGGTCGTCCAGCTCGGCCTGCAGGCTGCGGATGATCTCCGCCGCCGCGTCCAGCTCCAGCCCCTTGCACGACACGCGCGACCGGTTCACCGCAGACCTGCACACGATCGAACATTACTGAGGCCATCAATTGAGGCAATTAATAACATAAACATATATAAATATTTGCAAAATAAGTCAATAATAAGCAGCCTTCAACGAGGTGGAACGAAGATCTGATGAAGGTCACCGGATGAGAGCAGCGGAGAACCGGAGGTTGTGGAAATCCGCGACAAGGCTGGCAGACGTCGAGCAGTGATCGGAATCATCATCATCATCATCATCTCAGCCAAAAGACGTCCACTGCTGGACAAAGGCGTCCCCCAAGGATCTCCACAACGACCGGTTTTGTGCTGCTCGCATCCAGCGGCTTCCCGCGACCTTCACCAGATCGTCGGTCCACCTTGTTGGAGGCCTGCCTGATCAGAATAGGTTGACAATATTTTCCTAAACTTCACGACGAGACATCACATGGAGCAGTTGACACCGCCAAAATTTAATACCGGTATTTCGCGTACCGGTAAATAATTCGTCGAATGTCGAATTGGAATATCATAAGATTAAAAAATATCGAAATAAACAGCTCCATATTCGGTCCCATCGTTACGAAGTGTAAGTAAATATAGTCTACCTGTTCCTATCGATGTCATTACGTCATTAATATAAACGATATAACATTTTTGTCAACTTTTCCAATACGGTTATAATGAATCGGTACAGTCAACAGCAAAAGTAGATGATGATAACTAGATTTCAAAATTAAGTTTCGATAGTGTAAGTCGGTATTTTCTATATGACTACAGTCAAAATCTGCAGGTACTAGTAGACACTCGAACGTTTTTCGATGTGCGTTTAAAAAGTTTTGTTTTTCATAGTGATGTCATATTTTGAATGTAGTACCTTTGCTGTTGACTGTATTAAAGTGTCAAGAATTAGATTAGTTACTGTACGTTTTCATAAGCGAGGGGTAATGGGGATCTTTTCTTTTGACATTCGCAATCTGTAATAATGGCAAATATATTTATATATAATAGGTTCTTACCTATGAAATTGCCGTTTTTTTCTCACTTATTAAGAGCGTTTACGCCGTTTTGCTCAAAAACTGTACTTTTCAAACCTCTTAATATCCATGAATATTTACTTTACAAATATGTTAATTACTTATATCATTAGGCGATCTTGTCATCAAAATAGTTTGTTGAAAACATTTTTAGATTTGTGGATATTTTGGAATTTATAACCAGATAATTGAACAGAGGTTTTCATAATTTGACTTTCCGCGTCAACTTCGAAGCTTAAAAATGTGTTTAAATTACTGACAAACCTAAGAACAAAAATTTTATTTCAATTTGAAAGATCTTCAGCAAAATAGTTTGTTGAAAACATTTTTAGATTTTGGTTACTAACAAAAACTATAAAAATCCGAACATTTTGAATTTTTAAAGAAATTATAGGTGATAAAATAATTGTTTTCTCTATTAAACTTACTATATAAATATAAGATAAAAGCTTTTTACTATGGAAAAAAGTGTTCTTTAAATTATGCGCAAAATTCTTTTTACTAAATTAGCTCTATAATTTTTCTATAAATATTTTAAAACTGCTCTAAAACTACTACAAAACTCTGCGTTCTATTAGTATCAAATCAGTCCGCCGCGAGGCCTCTGAGAGAGTGGTCACGTCGCTCGACGCTCTACCCGACGATTTTCGAACAATTGCCGTAATTTCGAAGATAGTTCAAATTTATAGCGCGATAAGCAAATCTTAGTACTTTAGTGAATAAATTATTTTATGTTACTTTTGATGAATTGCAACATTTTTAAATTGGACGACCTCCGTGGTCGAGTGGTTAGCGCGCCGGGTCGGGCGTCGCGCCGTCTCCGAAGCCCCGGGTTCAATTCCCGGTCGGGTTAATTTAGAGAAGGACTGTTTTTCTAAATTTATTTCGGGTCTAGGTGTTTTTTCTATGTTGCATGCATGTCCATGTCTATGCATTTATCCATATTATCTTACTATACTAACGAGTTTCTTAAGAATACTTATCTTGAACTAGATAATTGGTGAGAGCATAAACAAATTAAATTTTTAAACTGACAACGTATATTATAAAAAAAAAGAAAAAAAAAAAAAAAAAAAAAAAACGTATATTATGTTGCAGAGATAATGGGTAATAAATTCAACGAAACCCCCCCCCCCCCCCCCCCTCCGAATCGGGCGTGGTGAGAAGTGAGCTTTAAGTAACTTTCGCAATGCTGGCCCACGGGATGGGTGGGAAATACCATCTATGTGTGTTTCTCTCGGAGGAGTGAAAAGGAGGGGATCCTTTGCAAGACACGTAAAACCGGTGGTCCCAGTTTTTGTCACGACTGCTCCGCACCCGTGCCAGTGTGCGCTATGGGCTATGGCCCAATCTCCTCGCCATATCCTAGCAGTGCGACTTTTGTAGACTAATTATTTATTTTGTTAGTAAGTGTATTCCTTTTTTAATTTTTTTAAGTATTCTTGCCTATTGTTATGTTTTTTAGAATCCTACTTATTTAAGTTTTTCTTTCAATGTATTACAAAGAAATGATTAATTGTATGGGCAGTCAAATAACTTGACCGAGTTTTGACAGCACCTATTTTATTGCTGCATGATGCGCTTTGTGCTTATGTGGCTCATATTTTCCAAGTAGTTTTTATACAAAATTTATTTTAAAAGGAGATTAGCAAAATTGGGCTTGGTAATAGACAACATATTATTATTGATATATTCTAAAAAATCGGTCAATTTATTTGACTGCCCATACAATTAATCATTTCTTTGTAAAATATTGGAAGAAAAACTTAAATAAGAAGGATTTTTAAATGTTTCGTATCTCAAACCATCAACAAACTGTCAACTGTCAACGTCATGCAGGGAACAACAGGTACTCTATTTCCACTTAACATCAAGTAGAGTGGAGACATTTGCCGAGCTATGAATAAAATAAAATAAAATGTGTCGTCGTCAAATCAATTCGTCCAAAATAAATCGTTGAGGAACAGATAGGTATTGATTATAATTTTGTGATATAAGATTAATTACAACATTAATAAAAATACATACAATATAATATTATAGGTACTTATTTCATGTATCTGTAGTTTAGCCATCTGCTTACGCCCATAGTTAAAAATAAAAAAACGACGGGTTGCACCCCGGGAGTGCCGGCAGAAGTGAAAACTTGAATATTAACGTTGTGCATTTTTGATATTTTGGAATGGTTAGGGAATAATTTTGCACGAATTGCTTCAATTATCAGTATAAAAGTACTATCATTTATGTGGTAGAATACAATATTTATTTATTGTGCTATCGTACACAAACATGGCAATTTATTCGCGCAAGCGCCCTGCGCCGCCTAAACGAAACAACAGGCATACATTTTCGCCGCGCCGTAGAAAGAGAGGGGGATACTTCCTCTCCTACGCCGCGCCGGCTGTCTACTCTCCATCCGTCTTACGATTTTACGTCTTACATTTTCGATCAGGTCACGTGTCCTGACGCGAATTTAACATTTTTTACCCATTACAAAAAAAATGTACAACGCCGCTAAAGAAGTTTTCACTTCAATAATTTCTAAGTATACCGAAAAACTAAATTCGAACGGATCAAAGTAGTGAGTTTGACTATAGTGAGCAGAACTAGTCTACTCTACGCACACACTCGCGCGCGCTCACAGCCCGCTTCTGTGTGCGTGATATTTGGACATAAAAACCTAAACTTAAGGTCTCGCGCTCGGCGTAAACGCTCTTAATAGTTGTATAACTTCTAAAAGTCAATACCGGTTGTTAATATTATTATACATCTTTAATTAGGACTATGTTACTTAGGCTTCAGGACTAACAATGATCATTCATTTTGTGTCTTTATCGCACAATTTTTATTTGTAAATTGACTTCTTTTTTTGTTCGCGGAATTGACCTTTCGTTTCATTGTAGCTTTGAAGGGTCTAGATTTTTTTATTTTTAATGTCTGCTATATTTGGCTAGCGAAACGAACACACTACCTACTCTACAATTTATAGTGTTAACATAAATAGATGCTAAGAAAATTAAAAAAACGTTAGTATGAAAAATATAATTTAACCTTTTCACCGCCCAACTATCCTGCACGCGATGTCCCGCTGTACGCCAACATATAAATGTATTTTAAATCTCGAACTTCTATAGAAGTTGTTGGCGGTAAAAAGAAATCTTCATACAAAACGGCAATTTGATAAGTAAAGAGCTATTGTAATAGTATTTGAAGGTACCTGAGGTCCTGCGCGCTGGCCGCCAGCCGCTGCACGGTGTCGTTGAGCAGGCGCGCGGCCGCGGGCTCCCGCACCGTGGGCAGCACCGCGCGCGCCGCCGGGGTCACGGCCACGCACCACTGCGGACCCACACACCACCACGGAACTCTTATAGCCACGCATAAACCATTATTTACATATCATTTTACAATTTCAATAAAAGAGACCGAGTGTTGAAAAAATTCCACGAGCAGGATTCGAACCCGCGCCCTTTATTAACCACTTATTTATGTATAACTTTGTAAGCGTATCGTATTTTTGTATGTTTATGTGTATTTCGTTTGTGTATCCGTTGCAAATAAACAGGCATTTATTTTTGTTGGAAATAAAACTTTGATTTGTATTATGGACGAATCGATTATCGAGATTCAATTTGTTTGGTGGCATAATGGCCCCATCACTAATTGTTCTTTTTTTCTTTGTTGGTACACTTGTCTCGGAAAGGCAACAATGGCTGGTTGATAGGTTATCGTGTGTTGATAATTAAATAGATTTTATGTAGTAATAAGGGCATTTGGAGCCGTATTACTTTAATTAAGTGTATTGTGCAACCTGTGTTTTGTGAGAGTGTACGTCGTAAGCGAATCGCATCGGGAGTACAATTCGCCTGGATGTCGGCATCACCGCTGCTGGAGTAAACAGGTAGTTCCTCGGGGGAAAAGTGCACTTGGGGTAGCCGTTGGGTGTGATTAGGGAACCCGAGAAGACCCGGACTCGGATTCAGGCCCCATCAGACCATATGGATCCCGTTCTGGACGGCGGGAGCGGCATGGAACTGTGAGTGGATTTTGTAGATTTTAAGGTGTAACCTAATTTTAAACAGTAGCATAGTGTGTGTTGTGGGTTTCCGCAACAGTATCACTTTGATTTATACTATATTTTATTTGTGAAGAGAGAATTATATTTACATGTTTATTTATGTATAATAGCTGTTGGTCTTCCTAAAATAAAATTAATGAACATCTGTCTCTATCATCACCTCAGCCGGCCTAAGGGCCGAAGCACATAAACACGACACGACGTCGCGTCGTACTACGATGCGGCGTCTGTCTAGTATTTGACAGGCGATAAGGTTTACACTAGCCTGGCGCAACGCTTATTTTTGCGGTGCGACGTCGTATCGTATTTATATGTTTCGGCCCTAACATGCGCATCACGACTAAATGTTGTAGTACAGTCATGTGCGATTAACTTATAAAAAATGTAACCCTTATTACATTGCGATAAGAATAAAAAGTGTATATAATTCGCACTACCAATACAATACTGGTGCAAGCTAAAATATACTGATATTTGAAATTGAACTGTACTGTTCTTCAATACAACAAAATTTCCAATGTCAATATGTTTTGACTTGCACCAGTATTGTATTGGTAGTGCGATTATGTTCATGCCCATGACTGTATAAAGTAGTACTTTCTTTTTTGTTTATTACCACGCTGGTCTGGAACGTGAAACGAATGCTTTAGCTGTCTAACTTCCCGTACATGTCGTAAGAGCCGACTAAGGGACAAGGATTCCAAGAAAATAGAAATTAAGATTCAAAATCAGTCACTATAAATAAGAAGAGGAGAAATCTCCTAAAGCTGCGAAAGCCGCCCATGAACAAATGCAAACTAATAATTTTAACTGTGCCTTACAATTTGGTTTAAAGGTGCATATTTACCAAAATTGAACGTGTAAGACTGATCTACAAAGACTTTACTTCTCGATGACTGCATGAGCGAACGGGAGGTATTTTTAGTAAATCCGTAGGATACCAGTCGCTAGCTTAAATAGACTAGACTAGCGTTTTCGTAACCATTTAAAAGAAACCTAACTTGTATTATGTTTTTTTTAAAACATTAAATAACATTTTTCGAAAACATATAACAATTTTTACTTCATTAATTTTTGATATTGTCGTTCAATTTATTTTGATGATGTTGATTTTGTATCTGGTTTTACTTTTTCTTTCGCACTGTTGTTTAAATCAACAAGTTGTTATTTTTGAACAACTTAGCAGTAGGAACTTTAAATGCTCCTGTATTATTTATTTTTAATTGTTTAAATGTTTAATATAAAGCTGTGTTTCCTTAATAAACTAAAAATAAATAAACAAGAAACTTTCAACTTTCTCTACAAATGTATTGTGTATGTGTTGTATATCTAGTGTAAGTATCTATGTATATATGTGGAGAGAGGTGGATGGTATACCTGCAGTGCAGCTTCCGCAGCGGCCACCAGCTCTAGATGAGCGGCGGCGGCTTTCGGGCGGGCTGCGCATACGCCGGCCGCGTCCACCAGTCGCGGTACGTGCTCGGATAGAGTGCGACACTCTTGGAGAAGCGTCTCCTACAGGATAACATTCATTAGAAATATACAACACAACAATTTGTATAAATTTACCTACATCTATATCTATACTACTCGTATTAATAAATAGGTAAAGTAGTGTTTGTTTGAGGAATAATCTCTGGAAATACCGCTCCAATACAAAAAAATCTTTCACTCATGGAACGCTACACTCTTTGCGGGTGACATCCTACTAATATTATAAACGCGAAAGTTTGTAAGTATGGATGTTTGTTACTCTTTCACGTAAAAACTACTGAATGGATTTGGATGAAATTAGGCATATAGTTTATACCCGGGAATAACACATAGGATACTTTTTATCCCGATTTTCCCACGAGAACGGAAAACGCGCGGGTGAAACCGCGAGCGGCCACTAGTAGGCTATATTTTATTTTAAAAAATCTTTTCAAAATCTTAATCTTGAATACGAGTTAAGTGCTAGTTATTTTTATATTGATTGTATTAAGCAAGTGGCAAGAAGTGATCTCTGCTTCCTATGGGAGACAGACGAGACTATATATGTATAGTATGTATGATTGTGTTTCTAAATGTTCCCTCACCTGCGAGTAGGTATTGGTGTTGTGCTGGGTGGCGTTGTGCGCGGCGGTGATGAGTTGCGTAGCACTAGCGGCCGTCTGCCGCGCACTCTCCTGCGAATACAAATAAAGTATTGCATGAATAACACATCACATATAAACACAATATAGTAAACTTCACACAGGGACTCCATGGCGTGAAAGTGAAAAGAAAATGTCGGCGGATTTGTTTTATTATCTTAGGTTTGTGTTATGTCGAATAGCCATGTGAAATAATGGTGGATTTTTAGCCGTTAAGAGTCTTACAAATAAAGATAAAGATAAAGATAAATTTATTGCTGTATAAAAAAACTTAGCCTAGATACAAAAGACTTATGTTAAGTAATTGGGGTTAATGTATATAATATTATGTATTACGTAATACCTATCCTAAGCAATCATAAAATAAATAAGATAATAGGGTCCGAATAGTTATTCCGTGTTTTGTTCCTGTCATGTAAACGTAATTTCAAATTTGAGTAAAAGAGACAAAACATGGAATAACTATTGGAAACTAATTCTTTGTTTAATTTGTAAGGGGGTAAGTGTACGTTAGTATTAGATGTGGTGGAGGTATGTGGTGGTGTTACCTGCAGCCTCGCCACCTGCGACCCAATGAAGTCCTGCCCTTACGCGTAAACTATCACTGGATTAACCAAATAGTCATCACCGAGGAGTTGGAGCTGGTATATGATGGTGCTGGTGGTTTCCATGGTGGTTTTATTTGCAGCCTTGTAACTGCGCGTTCTTTAAACCCTACTGGATTGTCCGAGGAGTTGCTACTGGATGTGTGGTATGTGTGATCCTGGTAGGTGGTACTGGTGATGGTATTACCTGCAGCCTTACGACCTGCGATCCGATGACATTTTGCCCTTAGTCTATCAATACCATACTGGATTTTTCAAGGAGTTTCTACAGGGTATATGGTATGCTATACCTACTAGATTGTCTAAAGAGTTGGTTTAAGTTGGTGGTAGATGGTACTTGTGGTGGTGTACCTGCAGTCTCACGATCTGCGACCCGATAACTTCCTGCCCCTGCGCGTAGTCTAAACCTTACTGGATTGACCATAGAGTTTGTGCGTCAGGATTGTCCAAGGGGTGAGTGTTGGTATATAACGCGGCGGTGTAGTGGTGTTGTCTGCAGCATCACGACCTGCGATCCAACGACATCTTGTCCCTGCGCGTAGTTTGAGTCCTACTGGATCATCATCATCATCATCTCAGCCAAAGACGTCCACTGCTGGACAAAGGCCTCCTCCAAGGATATGAGGGGTATTTGCCGTAATCGCACACGCTTGGCAGGCGGGTTGGTGATCGCAGTAGGTTGAGGGTAACCTCGGAGAGATGCTGCTGCCCATCCTCTGGAATGGTCCCTTAGTCGGCTTTTACGACACCCACAGGAAGAGATGGGGTGGTGCAATTCTTTATCCCCGGCACCACACAGGGAACTACTGGATAGTCCAAGGAAATTCTACTGAGTCGTCCGAGGAGTTGTAGCTGGATGTATGGCATGTGTAATGGTAAATTGGTGGTGGTATTGATGGTGGCGGTGTTACCTGCAGCCTCACGACCTGCGACCCGATGAAGTCCTGCCCCCGCGCGTATTCTCAATCTTACTGGATTGTCCGAGGAGTTTCTACTGGATGTACGGTTTTTTTTTTTTTTGAGAGAGACTGCTGGTTGCCGAGGGGCATTTCCAGCTTCACCGGGCTTGTTTTAGGGGCGGCGAGGTACGTAAAGGGTACCTCAAGCCGTGTTGAAACGAAACACCTTCAGAGGATTTCTAGAGGGGTACGGCATCGCACACTTAAAAGTGCGCGTCCCCGTGCCCTTCCAGTCTCCGAAGGGTTCGGATCGGATCGGTGGATGTACGGTAGGTGTGTTGTGGTATATGGTGGTGATGGTGTTACCTGCAGCCTTACGACCTGCGACCCGATGACGTCCTGCCCCTGCGCGTAGTCGGCGGTGATGTAGCGTACTTCTTCGGCGGCGCGGCGAAGCGCTTCCTGCTTCTCGCGATCCTGGAAACAAGGCATTATATTATCAACCATATAAAACGATAAGATGTTCAGCTGTGACTGTAAACTGGCAATTATACAGGTGTCTGGTAATGTGTATAGTCCCTAAAAGCATAGCATGTATACATAACGCCGTGGTAACATGCAAAATCATATTTATGAAGATTTACTTTTCCATACAAAAGCTAGAATTTATTTTATTACATAACAAGAACAATGTCCAATGATCCAATGATGTCCAATGATGATGTCCAATGTCAATCATCTGGACCTAGGGTTGTCACTTTATAATTTTACTTCTTCATCATCATCATCAGCTCATAAAGTCCCCACTAGGTAGTTTAAGGCACGAGCCTTCCCTATGGATTTATAGGGAGAAATTAACTTACTGACAATACTGATGCGATAATATTACTTACTAACAAACAACCTTAATATACCTCGGCCATATGGTGCTTTTTTCTAGTATATTTTTAATTTTCTGGGGTTCTACGACCTGTATATATATACCTGTGTATATAATTTTTATAACGCAAATTTTGTTGCGAACAAATTACAAAAACACAAAAAAAACACAAAGGTGCAGGTTCAAACCCTGCTTGTGGAAATTTTTTCAACATTTGTGTTTTTGTAATTTGTTCGCAAGAAAATTTGCGTTAAAAATTATATAAACAAAAACATTTTTTAAATAGCTTGCCTACTTCTTAACTGATCTTTAGTATTTGTAAAAATATTATGATCGGATGTTAATGACGGTAGTTGTTGATATTGAATGGGCGCCTTTGACTTTCAAAGTAAATAAGTAAATATTGTTGAATAATTTCGGCGGGCTGGTTAGAACCACGATAGCTCAATTGGGAGAGCACCTGACCCGGTATGTCAGAAGGGTGCAGGTTCAAAACCTGCTCGTGGAATTTTTTTCCACAAGCAGGGTTTTTTGTGTTTTTGTAATATATTTTTTTGTAAGTGTGGTTACTTCTATTAAGGCCGTAAACTTTGTTGCGTCCATTGTTCTCCACAGCTAAAAATAGGCGTCCTAAATGGGTAGTAGGTAAAAAAATGTTTGGACGATTCAAAAGCTCTTTTCTTAAGGGTGGGCCGACCAAAAAATGCCAAAAATGCAGTTACGGTTAAGTAAATATAATTGAAAATACTATCGTGTTAAATGAACAAAATGTATATTTAGTATCATAGGGAACGTGTTTACAATTTGTCAGAACCATAAATTCATAACACGCTATAGTTTTTTCTACAATATCATTTAAAGTTGGGCAAAGATCATGAAAACGAGTGGCGGCGTTTAGTAGATTTCTTATAGTTTATCTAAATTATTGTACCTCTGATTTTGTCTAAACAATCATCAATGGATAAACTACAAATTGCTAGACCACATTTTTGATTCATCAAGTGGTTATTTAAATAATATTTTTTTATTAAGCACCTTAAATTCCCCATACGAAATTAGTATGGCCGCGCGGCATCAAATAAATATGGACGACGACATTTCAAATAAAACATATGACACTTGTCACTTACGGACGGCGCACCCTTAAGTTTTTATGAATATTTTTTTAACTTTGACTTGTAGTCTGAGTCAAATAGTGATAGTTAAAGATACCAACCTGCGGCGAGGAGGCGCACTGCCTGGCCGCCTCCACCATGCGCGCGGTGGCGTCGGCCAGCAGCTTGGCGGCCGCCAGCAGCTTGCGCTGCGCTTCCGACGGCTGGCTCTCGGCCTCCGTCTGCACGACGAAGGCAATGCGATCAAACATCGACTACTTACCCGTATCAAGAAGATGATAAAAACATTACAATTATATTGTGTTGTGCGGTGATTATGAGAGGGCTTTATTATCTCTATCCCTCTAATTGTTGGAAGATATCGCATTAAAGCTAAATGAACTTTAGTTTTATATTTTGTATGTATTTGCTATATGTCTACCGCATCAGAGGTGAAATTTTATGAAGGAAGTTTTCGTATGATCTCAATCAGAAAATCCGAAACTATGAGAAATATCAGAAAATACTCAATGGAGTCCCGGAGTGGAGTTTTGATAAAAAATAAAAATACATTATTAGATTTAAGAAAAAATAATTTTCCTGCCCGAGTTATCGTACCTGTTTAGAATGCAGCTTATAAAAACCAAATTGTCTGAAGTAATGTCAAATGTCAAACTAATGGAAAGGGCAAATTTTTAACTTTCTGTCAGTAAAATCAGTTATTTAATTAAAATACATCAAGTATATGAGCGAATCTCCGCTCATACACTGTATGTGTACTATACTGGATGTATTTTAATCCGAAAGGTTATGGTTTTGAGGTAACTTGTCACAGCAATTATTGATTATCTAAAAGATCTCTATTAATAAAAAAAGTGTCCCGCTTGTGCGCAAGCAATTTGAAAAAGGCAACAATCCCTATAGAAATCGTCCATTGCCCTTTACATTGTCATTTGAATCACTACGCATGGTTGTGAATAATTTGAAGTTTTGACGGATTGACCGGTTTCGCCGGTTTATTAGCTTGTTTACCTTGATGTTGGTGATGAGGTGCGCGGTGGCCTGCCCCAGCAGCCGCGCGTGCTTGACCATGTCGGCGGCGTCGGCGGCGGCGTGCACGCGCTGGGACGCGCTCAGGACCGTCTCCACGGTGCGCTCGGTCACCGTCGCTTGCGTGGACTGACGGTCTGCGGGAGACACCAGCTCTTAGTATATACAATTTAATAAAAAACGTTTATTCAACGACTATTAAAAACTTGAGGAGCTCGATGGCGCAGTGGTTAACGCGCCCGATCTACGAGTGCAGAGGTTTCGAAACTTTCAAAAGAGGCCGGAGGTCGGATGGGTGACTGAAAATGTATCATCTCGAGCTTCGGAAGGCACGTAAAGTCGTTGGTTCCGGCTACATTAGCAGTCGTTAATAACCACCGCACCGCATTGGGCCCGCGTGGTGGTTTATGACCCGGTCTCCTTATCTATCCATAAGGAAGGCTCGTGCTCCAGTAGTGGGGACATACATGAGCTGATGAAGATGATGTGGTGATGATGATGATCAGAATTTTTCCATAATGCTCATTACGAGCCCACGTAATAACCGTAACGTAGGTACAGACACCTGCACATCAACCTATCCAAAACTGTCAAATTTCTTTAATACATTTTCAGCCTTACCTCTAAGGCATAAGAGTTCAAAGTCTATTGAAGAAATTTGACAGTTTGTGGTAGGTTGATGTGCAGGCGTGTGTACCATTCGCGGTTGTCTTGATTCGTCACTGTTGACTAACCGATAACAGAGCGAAGCGAGCGGCCATACGAATGTTCGCATCGAACATGTAACGTAACGGTAAAATATTTTGAGCAGTCACCACCATAAAGGTTTTATGAATTTTTTTAATGGACTTAAAATTGTACACACTCAGTTAGTTTACTTAAAAATTGGCTTATTGGTTTGAAAGAACCGTAACTATAGATATCTATCTTCTAATGAGTTTTTTTTCAAAATAAATTAAAAGCCCATACAAAAAATTACGTCTTAGAAACACATTGCCTCGCATTTCCTTCGCTCGTACTATTACAGAATGATTTTTTTTATGATTAGATGCAGTAAATATTTCAATAAGCTCGGTTTAGATAGCCGCTTCGATCTTTATTCTACTAATGCAGGACAGGTTAAAACTATGTTAACTCCCAAATAAGTGCGGGTGACTTTTGTTTTTCTAGTTAATTTTCCTTTGCTTTTAAATGTGGTAGCTCGTTATAAGCTCATAAGTAGTTAAATGTCGAGTAAAATTGTGAATAATTAGCTATTAGCTCCCTATACAAAACAAAAAAAAAAGTAAAAAGATCATCAAAACTAAAACTGCGGCTCTGCATCGCCGCCGCCATGCTCCTGCTGCGTGAACTCGTTTTTCACTACTCATGCTCGTAAAGTTGTTATTTATGTCGAGAGAAGGCTGCATAAAATGTGTTTTTATGCTCTTGTGCATAAAATAATTTCTTCTTTTAAGACTAAGGCAATTAGGCCTTACAGCCTGATACATAATTAAATACACCTTTATTTAATTGATACATTTTTATGAGATTTAGGTTATATCTTAATTTAATTACGACATAATTGTGTATTACTATCTAAATACAAATTTACGATTAATACGAGCATGCATTTATGTAAAAAAAATACTAACGCAAATATTTATAATAACTCGGCATTACGGCTCAGACCATAGTCGAACGTCACAAAGTTGAAAATGAAAAAATAAGCTTGTTACCCTGACTGCAGTGCGCCAGCAGCCGCTCCAGCTCGTCGGTGAGGCGGCGCGCGGCCTCGGGCAGCCGGTGCGCGGCGGCGGCGGCGGCCGGCGCGGCCTGCAGCAGCCGCTCCACCGCCGCCGACACACCCCGCGCCGCGCCCGCCACCGCCGACCGGCACTCCGCGCTGTGCAGCGTGGGCGCCACCACCTAACCACAAGGCACTAACTACTGAAGGCTTAGCCAAACTAACATTAACAAAACGATAGCGAACTTCGAAAACAATTAAATGTATGGGATTGACATAAGATTGACCACGTGATTTAGCGCGGCTTATGGCAATCCCATACATTTTATTCTTTTCGAACTTCGCTATCGTTTTCTTAATGTTACTTTGGCTACCGCCACTGGTACGAATTGAAAAATTCTTTTAGTGTTGGATAGCCCATTTATCGAGGAAGGCTTTAGGCTATATAACATCACGCCGCGACCGATAGGAGCGAAGCATCAGTGAAAAATGTTGCAAAAACGGGAACGAGAGCCTAAAAAGTTAAATATGCTGCCGAAAGTCACTATTCCACGCGGATGAAGTCGCGAGCACAGCTAGTTTATTATACAAGACTTGATGTTGTGTTAACACAGGAGTGCGTTTGTGCAGTGAATGTGGTGGATTCCGAGATTGGAGGTCTCGTAGCTCGTGCAGACAAATATCACCCTCCACTTGACGTTGCCATTACGTTAGAGACAACAATTCAGCGTGGGTCCATGCAATCCAGTAACATAGACAATAGCAAGGACTGGAACTTTAATAAGGTCGATCCAGCTGTTCTGCAATGGTATATAGATGATTTAGACTGGAACTCTGTACTCCAATCTCAAGATTTGCCTTGCGCTTTGGAACTGTTTTATAAGGCTCTTTATGGCGTCTTCGACCAGCTTGTCCCAAAAAAGCGTAGGCCTAAGTCTTCTGCGAGACGATATCCAGTTTGGTTTACAGCTGAAATCATCAGGGGTATTCGAACTAAAACTAGCCTCCATCAAAAATGGAAGAAATCTAAATGCCAAGCGATTTACGTTCGTTTTTCCAATCTTCGAGCCTGTCTTAAGATAAAAATATCATTAGCATACGAAGCATATCTTAGAGACTTAGAATGTAATCTTCATTGCAATCCTCATAGTTTTTGGGGTCACATAAATAGTTTAAGATCTGCTGGCGGTTTTGAACCTAGTGTTTATTACCAAGGGCTCCAGTGCTCTGGCGTAGATGCGGCAAACGCATTTGCATCTTATTTTGCTAGTACCTACACTCGAGACCGGCAAACACCAGAATCAAGACCTGTCTCGGTTTCAACGAATGCTCACATTGATGCCGGCGATTTTTCTGTCTCCGATGTTGAAAGTGCCATCAACACTTTAAAATCGAGTTGGTCTCCGGGACCTGACGGAGTGCCGGCAGATCTCTTGAAAACGTGTAGAGAGACCATTGCTGTTCCTCTTTGCCATTTGTTTCGCCTCATTTTAAATCATGGTATTTATCCATCAGCATGGAAGGTGTCTCGTGTAACTCCGATCCCCAAAAGCACTAAAAAATCAATTGTAGAGGAGCATAGGCCAATTGCCATCCTTTGCGCGCCAGCTAAAATCTTTGAGATTTTATTAAATAAGGTTCTTCTTAAACAAGTTCATCCTTATATCTGTAATGAGCAACATGGGTTCAGGCCGCGAAGATCGGTTAATTCAAATTTGTTAACATTGGTCGAGTACATATCTAAACCCATGGATAAAGGGAAGCAAGTGGACGTGCTGTATTTCGATTATCATAAGGCATTTGATCGGGTTAATTGTCGAATCCTTTTGTCTAAGCTCGATGCCCTTGGTTTTTCGTCTAAGCTCATCACCTTGCTTTCTGATTACTTTGAGGGCCGGCAGCAGTATGTACGCCACGGTTGTTATGTGTCGCAACCTTATTCAACTCCATCTGGCGTGACGCAGGGATCTATACTTGGCCCTTTGCTTTTCCTATTGATGATAAATGATGTGGTAGGAGTTCTTAAATTTACAAACTGCCTTCTTTATGCTGATGATTTAAAATTATATATACAGATAAGTGATGAGGCGGACTGTGAACTCATTCAAAGGGATATTAATGCCTTACTTAAGTGGAGTAACGAAAATGGCTTGGAGTTCAATAATGGTAAGTGTTCTGTTATGTCTTTTAGTCGCCAGCATAGTCCCACCCAGTACAATTATAAGCTGGGCAGTGACTTTATACGTCGCACTGACTCAGTGAAAGACCTAGGCGTTACCTTTGACCCTTCCCTGACGTTCAATAAGCACATTTCCATGCTCACTCGTAGCTGCTTCAGTCGTCTAGGCTTTATTTTAGGTAACTTACGCGATTTTCGGAATCTTGAGGTGATAAAGCTTTTGTTCATTGGTCTTGTTAGGAGCTCATTGGAGTCTAGCTCATGCATTTGGAACCCACACGAAGCTAAATATGTCTTAATGCTGGAAAAGGTTCAGAAGGCTTTTCTTCGCTATTACTATAAGCGGATGTATGGATATTATCCCTTTATGTATCCTACTAAGTTTTTACTAGGTATGTTGGGGATGGACTCTTTAGAATGCAGGAGAGCTCGTGTGGACATCGCAACGGCTATGGCGATCTTGCGGGGAGTTATGGATTCGCCAGAATGTGTTGAACAGTTGTGTCGCCTTTATGTTCCTGAAAACTATTTGCGTATACGCTCGGGTCGTAGACATCGGCTGTTCGCGCCTCCGCCGTGTCGTACGGTGGCGCGCGCGCAGTCTCCATTGTGTCGTATGCATGAAGCACTAAACGCGCTCCTGGTAACTTTTCCAGAAATAGATATATTTTTTGATAATCCAAAAAGGATATCCAGTCGAATTTAGCTACCAAATTGTATCTCATTTTTTTAGTTTTTAGTTTTTATAAGTTCAATTTATGTGCCTAGGTTTAAGATAATTATGTAATTGGGTTTTTACCCGTTTAATTATGTTTAATAAATAAATAAACGCGAATGTTATTTATGAAAGATATTAAGAGTTTGAGAGGCCTCCAACAAGGTGAACCGACGATCTGGTGAAGGTCGCGGGAAGCCATTGGATGCGAGCAGCACAAAACCGGTCGTTGTTGAGATCCTTGGGGAAGGCCTTTGTCCAGCAGTGGACGTCTTTTGGCTGAGATGATGATGATGATTAAGAATTTGAGAAGAAATCTTCTTACATTAGGTCTCGTCAGTCGAGTCTCGCGAAATTTGCAAAATTAAATCTAGTCTTTAAGATCAGGTAAAAAAACGAATCCTAACCGGCATCCTAACCGGCACTAGTGCTAGATACTAGATGAGCGCTTCAAAAACACCCCAAGAAAAAAAAAACACATACAGTTGCATTCTTATTTCAAATCAGTATAGTCGATGACAGTAATTATACATTTTTAACTATCCTAATTGAACTTTATATTCGATGTTTAATCTCGTAATAATAAACAAGGTATGAGCTTTGAATAATTATTTCAATTTTTGTCTCTTTTAACACTAATTTGAAATATATAATCTATTCTACTCTAAACTGTGTTTATAAGTAAAGTCCTAACTGTTCGGGAAATTGTACTTTTGCCACTAAGTAAATTCGTCACAGAAAAAAGTGTGTATAATTTTGCCACACTTCTATTCTTATGAAGTAAAGTCATATTTTAATTTGGATCTGTGACAAACTTAAACATATTTTTAATGCATGTGACAAATTTACTTTCAATGTATAGTGTGTACAAAAATGTGACGAACTTACTTTGTGGCGAATAGTACGATAACCCACAGTTTCCTACCCAAAGTCACAGGTACGAAACTTAAACTACCTTAACACGTTAACGGATTCACTGCTACCCAAAACTATACCTTAAACCGTGGACATAGCGACTGACCTTAGCGCATGCGACGAGCTGGCTGGTAGCCAACGCGCAGTTGGTGGCGGCCGCGATGATATTGTTCTGCAGCGGCTGCTCGTCCTTGCAGTCGGCGGCCACGTTCTTGGCCTTCAGCACCAGCGCCGCCGTCGTGTTCGCCACCGCCTTCGCCAGGGATAGCAGAATGTCCTAGGGGGAGACAGGATACGTCACTAACTGCAAACCTTCTTTAGCCTACTTTTTTTTTTCTTTAGTTGATGGCTTCGTGCGATTAGCACATTTAGCCAGTGTCAATGTAATTTTTCTTACAAGTAATATATAATAAACAATATTTCCTTCTTGTATAGATGATGATGAATGATAATAGAAATGAGAAGTGAGAAATTATATACCCTCCAACCTTTCGAGTTTCTCAGTAAAGATGTGGGGCTTTACTAAGTCCTCGGGCGGAATTCTTGAGAGAATTTGAAAAGTGAAGTTGCACTGTTTTGTTTCATTTGCCAACACTCATGCGCACTTACGAACACTTAACGGTTAATAATCCACCATTATTTCACATTAATGTTCGACATAAAACAAATTTTAGAAAATAAAACAAAACCGTAGACATGACTTAAAGAGTCATGTCTGCGGTTTTGTTTTATTCTTTCCCGCCAAGAAGTCCTTTAGCCTACTTCGGCAGGCTTTTTACCGAACAAAAGCAACCAGTTTCTCATTGCACTGACGACGCGACTGCTGCTAGTTGCGGTTGCTGCAATCGGTCGGTTTATTTTAGATCGCCATCATGCACTTTTAGTTCGTAAATCGCTCGCTTGCTTCTTTTTAAAATATATTTACAGTCTGCAAACGAGCAGGCGGACCGCCTGATGGTGAGCGGTCACCGCCGTCCATGGACATCAGTAACATCAGAGATGTTGCTTTTGTGTTGCCGACCTGAAAAAACATCTTTACACCCCTTTTAAAAGAGCCCATGTCGTAGCTCTATCCCTTGTTCAATTTCTAGGTCGGCCAAATTTTGTTTCAGTTTGTTTGAGGTATAGGTAGCCCGGGTTTGTCGGGGTCTCAGTACAAGATCTCCCGCCCAGAGTAGACTTACGAACCTATGGCATAGTGACATTCACAAGAGCTACTTGTAGCCTAAACTGAATAAATTATTTTGAATTTTGAATTGAATTTTGTGATCACCAACAAGCGTGGTGATTAGCCATTACCCATCAATTGTAGTGATTACTTCATTTCGATGATGGAGGCCTTTGCCCAACAGTGGGACAGTTATAGGCTATTTACGGCTAGTAACCACTTGGCCCTCATCTGACCAGATGTTATGTGATGATAAATCCGAAGGTGGAAATGCACTTCACCCGGGATCCTCAACTACTGAGGCACTGGCTATCTTATCTCTAGCTGCCGGAACACAAAAACGCCACTAATGCTCTGGTTTCCTAGGATTGCGGTGCCGTCATAAAGCGGCCGTAATATTACAGACGCAAAAAGAAGGCCGTCTTTACGATGACGACATGTGAAAAATTCCACGGCCCGTCACACCGTCACCTTTTTTTTAAACAACCGTCAAACGAAACGTATCCAGGAGAGGAAATTAACGACCTTGATTTAGCTTTAATAATTTACTTGGAGGATGAACTATCATCAGAAGAGAAAAACAGTCGTATGGCGGAAGATGATTTATTCAAATCTCGTGGTACAGAAGGTGCGTTTGAGATTTTAGTATGTCGCCGTTTGCTAAGGAATGAAAAGAAATTCGTTTTGTACTCACTTTGTATGGTCAAAAAAAAAACACAAATATGTTCACCGCTATCGAAAAAAGGTCACGAAACTATCCGACACCGTCAAGACGGCCGTCATACAAATGGCGGCACCGCTTTGACGTTACGGTGTCAATTACCGCTCTCTAGGAAACCGCGCCATTTTGTTTACATAGACAACGTTATATTACGACCGCTATCCTAGAAAACCAGAGCTTAACATTGATGTTATGTCGACATATATAAATACACAACCGAGTTCACAAATACCTACGCTAGGAATCGAACCTTTGGGTTTGAGACCGGTAATCTTAACCACTAGACCATAGAGGCGACGAGCCATACTGGCATCCCCTGAGTAAGTTACGATGAATAGGTGGTCATAATAAATAGGTGATGGGATAGGTCATGATAATTAGGTGTCAGGAACCTGCGCATGTAAAACTAGCTCAGGCGTCCATCGTGTGTTCCACGTGAGGTCCTAACGCCAGATTAAAACCTCCATCCAGTAATATCCACAAAACTAGTGTCTCTAGGAAGTCGCCTCATTAGAACGTGGAGTCCGCTCCCTTTTCCAGATACGTAGTAATATCCATTTTTTTATGTCAGTACTGCTGGGGCACTAGCACTTGCCTATTTCTACAGTTTCTACAGAATATATTCTGTCAGCTTACATCGGTACCATAGTTGATCACAGCCTAATTCATTGGATAATAATCATTTTGCCAAGTATTATATAAAAATAAGAACTGTCTCCTATAAAATCGTCTAATTTGCATCAAGTCGGAATAATAATAACTGACTACCACTTTTAGTCGAAATTAATGTGTACGCTTACAATTAATAATTTGGAACTTTGGTGATTTATCATATTCAAAACTGACACAACAATGCGTATCCAAACTTGTCACAAGTTCATGTATGTTGTTCAAAAGCTTTATGACGAATCCTTTTTAAGTTCCCTCTATCAATATAGCTAGAAGAAAAGATAGCTATCGCTTAAAAAGCGATAATTCCGCCTTTATAAAATGAATTTTATTTGGCAATAAAGTTATCATCTATCCATCTGGGGCCTCATCCCATTTGGTAAACATCCCATTTGGTAAAACGAATTTATGGCAAACACAATTTTATGGCAATCTAAATTAATCTTATCTCATCCGCTATTGTTTAAAATGGGGTTTACCAAAGGGGTTACCCTACCTACCAATATAATATATACAGGGTGGATTAGTAATTATATTGTTATTTTTGTCACTACATTCACTTTTGCGGACAGTTAGTCGTAAATAAAAACTCCCTTTTCTTTATAATGAAAGCAAATGTATTAACAAAAATAACACCGTTATGGCAGTGTGAGTTGCGTGACGTCATCGCGGACGGGGCTCAAACGAAACATCGCAAGAACTGAATGATGCAAAATTTAATTCTACGACACTAGCAATAAAGTTTAAATTATTTCAGTAAGTTTTTATATATGAAATGGCCATTTTGTAGTAAGTACTGAGTGTTACAAATTTATTTACTTACGATTTCATTGAGAACTCTTATTATGAATGTTTTCTGAATTCTTTTCTATAAGTATGTAAATATTTTTTGTTAGTATGAAAGTTTTACATAAGAACAAATTTGTACAAATCGGCTACTTCAAGGAAAAGGACTTGATATATCTTTTGAAATGTTTTATAAATGTTTATATTTGACAAATATTTGTTTACTACTTGCAAAGTAATCTTAAATTATCATCTTGCCTTGCTTATACTGTTATTGTCACTCAGTGACAATCACTCAACTCAGTTTGAAGACAAAAAATTACGTATGATCACACTTAATTACATTTAAGATTATAGAACAAGATTCAAGGAATGTAAAACTTGACAGTCAAAGTGGAATTCTCACTGACACAGCTACTGCCATTAAGTATAACTGTAAAAAGATAAATAAATTAAAAAAAAAAACGTCAATTAATATTCGTTTGAGCTCAGTTCACGTTCTTAACTAGTTGCCTGGGTAAGTACAATGTCAAATTAAGAGTAAGAAAATATATTATTTAAACAAATAAAAAGTGCTCTCACATATTTTTTTAAAATATTAAACACGCTATAGCATTTTCGACTCTATTGCTTTTTAATAATAAGCTTCTCTTTAACAGCTGTGTACCGTGTAAATATATTCCTTATGTCATTGCATTATATGTGGACATTTACCGCCAAAAATTGCAACTGAATATAAATAACAAGTAAGGGCTGATTTTTCAACCCTCATATAAAAATTAAACATATATTAAAGTATTAAACAATTAAATTGAAATGCTGCTTGTAATACCCGACAGACAGACATTTCAATATGGCTGCCTAACAAATATCAGACTAATAAGTTTCATGTTGGGATTGAAAAAACCGAACATTATAATATAACAAGGTAAGAGCACTTTTAAAAAAAAATAACAAAATCATAAAATACAAAGTTAAGAAATATTAATTATACAAGTTCCATTTGTAAAATTTGTTCAGAAATATAATTGTAGAAATTTATTTAGAAAAATATTCTCTATCATAAAAAAATATTATGTAGATAAAGTAACAATAATATTTCTGAACAAATAAAATCGACCATAATTTCAAAACAATAGTGGTTATTGTGTAAATAATAATAAAAATTAACCCTTTACACAACCATCCTTACACCGTAAAACTAAAATGGCACAAACAACATCACTTTGTACTGGTATGTCACAGCGAATGATTAATTGTCAATGTTATAAGATTATGAATGTATTAATTAATTAACTGTTAGTTATTAAAAAATATATATACATTTTTGTTAAAATTAAAACCAAAACCTCAATAGTCTAGGCAGCTTGGATTGAAATTTTTAATCTAGATCTAGCGCTCAATCTGCTGGAATGCGATTTTAGAACCGGTGACTAATTCTCACGCTATGATGTCAATTACGAATTAACGAGTGCTCCAGCTCACTCTTATTCAAAGTCACTGGGTAACAAATTTTCAACACCGAAAATTCATGAACGTTATGTATCATTATAACGCAAAAATATATAGGTAGATAAGGACCTATGAAATCGGAGTTTTGTTTAAAGATTTTTTATAAAATTTTATTTTTCATACTAACGTTTTTTTTAATTTTCTTAGCATTTATTTATTTTAACACTATAAAAATTGTAGAGTGTAGTGTGTTTGTTTCACTAGCGAAATATAGCAGACATTAAAAAGAAAAAAAATCAAGTCCCTTCAAATCTACAATGAAACAAAAAGACAATTCCGCGAACAAAAAGTTAGTCAATTAATAAAAATATATTGGGAGATAAAGTCAAAAAATGAATAGTCATTGTTATTACTGAAGCCTTAGTAACATAGTCCTAATTAAAGGTGTATAATAATATTAACAAGCGGTATTGACTTTTAGAAGTAATACACCTATTAATAAGTGAGAAAAGAACTCCAATTTCATAGGTAAGGACCTATAATATTCCATACTGTATATCATGTCACTTCTAAATTTCAAGATCACCAGTTTATTTTATGAGTTTGCCGATTGCCTCAAACGGCATTTTCAGCGTCACCGGACTTTTTTGGGGGCGGCGAGAAACTTAAAGCACGTTCCTCAAGCCGTGTGAAACGAATCACCTTCGGAGGTTTTCTAGAGGGAACGGCATCACGCACTAGTGCGTGTCCCCGTGCCCTACTAGATTCTCCGAGGGGTACGGATCGGATCGGGCAGATCACAAGTAAGTCAAAAATCGCGCCCCTGATGTTTAAAGCAGGTTTAGAGCTGGATCTAGATTTAATATTCCCGTACCAACCGCTGTAATTTTGTTTCCAAATAATACTGATTGATATATACACTTTTCTTTGGCGTGATTTCAATCTATCACATCTTACAACCTTGTCCAGATTATGTCAGGATGTAATAATAATGTATCTAATAGAAAAGATATTTGTAATACTGTTTTTTTTGTAGCCAATAATTTTGGAGGGCGATATACTAAGTGTAGAAAAAATATATAACTAAACACTTCAAAATTAAATTAAGTATTTAAATATAACAAAACTCAAAGTTAAATACTGATGGTGACATATAACTCACCCTCACCCTTGTATATGTTTTTTATAATGTAATTTAGACTGTAATTTTTAATGTACAATAAAGGATTGTAAAATATAAAATTGTCAAAGATCTTCACTTCTAGAAAAAATAAGTCTTGATACTTGATATTTAAGTACATTTTTGTTCGTATCAAAATTTTTGACAGTGTTTGTCAAAATCATACTTTTGTAACATTAAAATAAGTTTGTTTTTTACTGGTTCGAGTGTTTCGATCAATTTATAAATAAAAAAAAAACAAATAAAAGATTTAAAAAAACCTATTTAGATTTAAACAATTATACAACATTGCCTGTTCCATTTAAATATACTTTTGTGTATACTCTTTTTCTATACTTTCTGGGTCTTTAAAGTCTCGAGATAATACGAGATATAATGATAAATAGTTGTGCCTTAAATGCAGGCACTGAATTGAGATTCCTAAATCACTACAAGCATAACTCTAAATATAAATGACTCAACTGCATGACTATCAAAAGATCCAATATGACACATTTACGTCACTAGAAATAGATTTTTTTATGCAATAGCTGCAAATGTAATACAAAATACAAGGTGACATTTGCTGATGGGATGCTATAGCCAAATTTAAAATAAAACTGTTACCAAAAACGTAAATTTTACGTTATTTCTAAACATATTTGGCCATATAAAAATTCATCGCAAAATATCACCCTATAAACGAACACTTTCTTAGACTATTCTCTTAAAAACTATAAAAAAATATATACGACTAGTTTAGTAAGCCTTTACCAATAATGTTAAAAAAATTGTAAATAAATAACACTAACAACAACAAATAACAACAAACAGAACATAGGCGTCGGCGGTTGATCTGAAATATATTATAAAATCTGGCAAATGTGACAATAAATATAAAAACGCTTCCTTATTACATACATACCCTGAAGTAATCAAAACCAAGATTAGAAAGCTAGATAAAATTGCTGGCAATTGCCTAATATTTTTATTTTTATTATAATACGAACTATTTTTAAATCAGCAATAAAAATGTCATTTCTTACGATTTACTACCTGTTGTGGTAACCTAATGGCAACTGTAGAAGAATACGTATATTGTATGGAAATGTATTCAGCGCCATAACGTTCGTATAAATGAAACTAACTATAGACAAATGTAATAAAATAAAATATACTGTAACGCAATACAAACAGAGTCTATTTTCCTCCAACGCCTGCGACTGTTTCATGTCTTTACGCACTATGTCATTTTGCAGTCTTTTTCCATTACAGTAATGTCTTTGCAGACTGACAACAGAACTAGTTAGCCGCCACAGATATCAAAAATGTTATTACTCAAGTTAAAAAAAAAAATTAAAGTAAAAAAAATGTTTTTTTTAAAATTGAATTCACAGATAAGAGAATCAAAAATCTATTACTTATAATTATTTACATATAATTTAACGCAAATATTGTTGCGAACAAATTACAACTTGTAAAAAGACAAAGTGTTGAAAAAATTTCACGAGCGGGGTTCGAACCCGCACCCGCGCCCGTTGATGACGTAGTTGTCGACATTGAATAGGACTCCTCTGGTTCACAGAGTGAGAGTAGATAGTGTTGATTAATTTCGGCGAGTTGGATTGAGGCACGATAGCATAGTTGGTAGTGCACCTGACCCGGCATGTCATGGGGTGCGGGTTCAAATCCCACTCGTGAAATTTTTATGATTTATTTTTTTCAATTTCAAAATACCTGTGACGTCTGTACGAAAAAACATATATTAAACATTAAAAAAAAGCAAATTGTAACAAAATAAAATAAGAACAAACAAAAAACATGAACAGCAAGAATAAAACAATATTTATAAAATTAATAACAAACATGCAAGTACAGTGAAACATTAATGTAGAAAATAGAGAGACTCTTATTGTCCTGGCAAAATGATTACTCCATAATAAATCAACAACAGAACTTAGCAGCACCCATAGTTTCTACCGAATAAATAGTACACAAACCCTATACAGAAAACAATGATAAATCCTACTAATATTATAAACGCGAAAGTTTGTAAGTATGGATGGATGTTTGTTACTCTTTCACGTAAAAACTACTGAATGGATTTGGATGAAATTCGGCATAAAGATAGTTTATAACCTGGATTAACACAGGATATTTTTTATCCCTATATTCCCACGGGAACGGGAGCCACGCGGGTGAAACCGCGAGCGGCCGCTAGTCATTCATATTATTAACTAGTGGACCCGGCGGACTTAGTACCGCTTTGACAGTTTCCATCAAGTGATTAAATTCTCTTTGGTTTCCATGACAACGAAACAAACAAATCATTTTGTATTGCAAAATTAAATTGTCGTTTTTAGTATATTTACAGTGTGATTCCAATTCAATTCAATTCAATTATTTATTGCATTCCACAATGTAAACAATAGATGGTGAACATAAATAGGAGATCATCATGGACCCTGGCGAGCACGCAATGGGGTTTAGAAGAGAGGAGGCGTTATAATGATAGGAAGTTTCTACTTTCAAGAAAAGAATAATAAAAAAAAATGATATTCCCGTGGGAATATCTGGATAAAAAGTATCCTATGTGTTAATCCAGATTATAAACTATCTGTATGCCGAATTTCATCCAAATCCATCCATCCGTTGCAGCGCGAATAAGGAACAAATATACAGACATACACACAAACTTTCGCGTTTATAATATTAGTAGGATTATTGAAAACGACACAAAATTTAATCCCTTGCTGGTGTGGGACGTGAAAAGAATTTAACAGCTGCCTAACTCCGCGTGCATGTCGTAAGAGCCGACTGAGGGACAAGGGCTCCAAGATGCTCGCACACCAGGCGATCGGCTGCAACCCTGAACTGATGTTAAATATTCCACCTCGAAGCCCTACTTTAATAATGCCAATGTGGCGTCGAGGTTATTAATGGCGAGTTTACTAAAAATTCATCATTAAAATTGGTTAATGAATTTTAACCTACCCTTTTTGGGAGAAGGATATGAGAAGAGTATACAGGCCAAAACTTAGACGAACTCGTAAGCCCCAAGATTTTTTAGTCTTCTGAACTAACAATTTCAGTGTCGTTTATATAGTAACGAAGTTATAGTCATATAAAAGAACGTACATATTTAAAAATAAATATATCCCCACCACTATCCTACAAATGTAAACACCAGACATTTAACCGACTCTGTGGTGTAGTACCACCGGTTTAGACCGGTTCGGGTTCGATTCCCAGCGGGGGTACATATTTGTGTACTCGGTTTGGTTGGTGGTAGGGCTTGTTAGCCCACCTGGCTAGCTAGCACCATCTTATCTAAATATGTCGCCATAACATCAATGTTTGTAGCATTGTTGTGTTCCGGCAGCTAGAGATAAGATAGCCAGTGCCTCAGTAGTTGAGGTTCCCGGGTGTAGTGCGCTTCCATCATTGGCCTTACTTATCATCACTTTACATCAGGTGAAATCAAGGCACTGTGCTTACCAGTAAAATATTTAAAAAAAAAACACATACAGCGCCTAGTAGGCGTGCACAAATATGTAACATTACAGGTTGGGCACTGTAATGTTCGGTTCTATTCCCTCGTTAATTAATGCTCGGATTTGTAACATTAAATTACAGACGAATGCTTGTGGTGAGGGACACCTTTACATCATCTCAAAGCATTTCTCATTAGTAGTGTTATCTCTCTGCCCCTCGCACACATCTTTAGGCAACACACATTGCACCAGCAGCGCTAACAGCGCGAAGAACATCGCCAGCATCAGCAGAATATTCAACCAGTTCTCCTTCCAAATCAACTTCATCTCCAACTCGAGACAAACGCATTTCGGACAACACTTCAGCTCGGTCCTGGGACATCGTCGCCTACAGAATTGACAGAAGCCCCTCAAGTATCTATCCCCGGTAGCCTTAAAAGTGGGGTTATAGAAGATCCTAACCTCCGTTTTCCCTTTGGGCGTTTCCTTAGCGTTATTCAACTCGACAGTGGTCTTCCTATCGCGCGACTCCTCCGTATAATACTTCTCGCTGCGTTTCACAAACGATTCTAAGTCGGCGTTGTTTTTATGGATTTGATGTTTCGTAAAACTAGCTTCAGCTTTCTCCATAAAAGTTTCGGTGGTTGTCAAGACGCGATTGTACCTGTCCAAGTTTAACAGCTTCAAGTTTAAAGAGCCCGAAACTTTGACGTCTGGACCTGTTTTGGTGACGTCATTTCTGATGCTGTGGCATTCAATCTTCTTGGCGTCGTTGGACCGATTGAAACGATCATTGACATTATTCTTATCATTATTTGTGAAAGAAGTGAAAAAGCGTTCGCGGAGTAAGTCACTTGTCGTCTTTTTGGGAAACTCTATGTTTTCGTAATCATGATCTTTGCTGTCAACATTGATGTTAGCATAATCATGATTGGAGAAATCCTTTTTGAAATTGTATATCCTATCGCTGATTGTTTTAGGGTACAACTTCGGCCTATCATCTACCTTCACATTCCTATCAACACTATCATCTTTCAAATAACTTTCACAATTGGATAGGACCGTATCGACATCACCATTATTACAAACGCCTGCATCTACATCTACTTTAGGATTACCAGCAGTTTTAAACATATGTCTATCATTATCATCGTTATTACTTTTGAAAACCATGTTACAATAATCTAAGCTCCTATAATAATCGCTATCCGACTCCTCCTGGATCGCATCTAAAGGTCCCCAAACTCTACTGGTATCAACATCTTCGTAGACGCCATCATCGTCACCGCCGTGGGGTTGGTGCTGGGTGTGGTTCTGCTGCTGGAAGAAGGCGCGGTAGAATGTGTCGTAGCAGTAGTCGAGGCGGCGGTAGAGCAGCGACTTTTTGCCGGGCCGCGTTACCTGCGTCTCCTTGTCCTGCTCGCTGTCCTCGCCGATGGTGTGGAGGACGGAGGTGGAGGCTTCGCCGACGCGGGAGGCCGCGTTCAGGAGGTTCTGGCGCGGCTGGAAGGGAGATAATAGTGTGTTAGAATAGTGAAAGATATGATCGGATGGTTTTGGTAACACTTTCAACTTTGTTTATAAAATATTATTAAATTAATGCGTGACAACGACAATGTTACAATCAATTTGATTAACCGTAATTTGATTGTTTCAGAGATTATATTATACTAGCCGTCACCCGTCCGCTTCACTGTGCGTAAATTTGTGAATAAAATTTCATTTTTTTTATAGCCTATCATTTGCACAATCGCATAATCTTACTACATACAAAATTTTCATCAAGATCGGTCAAGCCGTTTTTGAGTTATAAGAGGACATACAGACGGACATACAAAAAGTTTTTTAGCTACTTACCTTGGGAGTTGTCAAATTTTATTTAAAAAAAAAATGCTATGTACCTCTCTAGCTTCTGGTTCAGCAGCACGAAGGAGATCGCTGAACGCTCTACACAGCTGCCTGGTAGCATCCAGCAGCCGATCACCGTCATCGTCGATGAGGGCCGCGATCATCTGGACGCCCTTCGTCATCTCGGGTAGGTTGGTGGTGATGGTGGTAATGGCCGCACCTACCGCGGTGTGGTCTACTTCCTCGGTGGGGCCTGCCAAAAGATTAGATAAGATATGATGTAATACCTCAAGTTTGAGCGGGGCCAGGCCAAGGATAATAATATAATCTAACTCTCTAATTCTTTAATCTGCAATTATTTTTGTATGCAGGGAAGGGAAACTCTGCCAGCTTAAGGTTCTATTTTATTGCACTTAAATGAACTTGTCAGGAATAACCACTACACAGACACATTTAGGATATTTTGGGATTAGCGTGTTTTGAGACTATTGCAATTCCAAAAAGTTACATCACATATCATAGAGCAAATATATAAATAGAGCTAAATAGCATAGCAAATGTGCATTCTCCAATCTTGCAAGTTAGCCTCCTTCGTCAATGTCATTGTGGCCATTGAAATATTCAATCTCTGCTCCTAGAGTCACATTAAGTAGTTGACCTTTTGGTTGTTGTCGTATGATAACAGTCTTTAAACCACACCAACCAGCTTTGGGCCAATGAGGTGGGTTATTATGGCCTGATTTCACTTGTATGTGCCATTATACCACTTTACCTACTTTGTAACCTGATGGTTGGTAGAAGGTGTCAGTATAAACTTTAAAGTCATGTATGGCAGAGTTGCCAAGGGAAATAAAGAAATGTGGACAGCCAATAGAAACATTTAAAAAAGTTGGTTCAACTTATTCAATGCGATTTGAAACTTCACATAGTCAATAAAATAAAAACATTTTGAAAATTTCTTTTCAGTGGTTGAGGATTCCGGGTGAAGTGTGATTCCACTTTCAGCCTTATCATCAGATAAAATAATGTCAAATAAACTTTGTAGTTGTGCGGGATGGGTGACCGACCTGAGGTGAGGGTGACGACCTGCGCGGTGGCGGCGTTCATGGCGGCGATGTGGCTGGTGACAGCCTGCTTGCTGGTGTCCAGCGTCACCTGCTTCCACTTCACCGATGCTGCATCGTGGCCCAACTCGGGGACGGACGCCTGTTCAAAATACATAATCTTATTAGATTTCAACTGGAATAGTGATTAGGTTGGGGGCACATGAGAGAAAGTATATTGAAGAAGCACACACGCCTGTAGATCAGAGTACACGCAGTGGCAGATCAACCTACCCAAACCGCCGATCCGATCCGAACCCTTCGGAGACTGGGAGGGCACGGGGACGCGCACTTTTAAGTGTGCGATGCCGTACCCTCTAGAAATCCTCCGAAGATGATTCGTTTCAACACGGCTTGCGGTACCCTTTACGTACCTCGCCGCCCCCAAAAACCCCGGTGAAATGCCCCTGTGGCAATCAGCAGTCTCTCTCAAAAACAAAAAACCCCAAACGTGTCAAATTTCTCCAATGAATATTGATCCTTATAACCAAACCATGGGCTATGCTCGGGGTTTCTCTGCGTGATCGAATCAGAAATGAGGAGATCCGCAGAAGAACAAAGGTAACCGACATCGCCCGAAGAGTTGCTAAGCTCAAGTGGCAGTGGGCAGGTCACATTGCTCGCAGGACTGATGGCCGCTAGGGCGGGATAGTCCTGGAGTGGCGACCGCGTACAGGAAAGCGAAGTGTGGGCAGGCCTCCAACAAGGTGGACCGACGATCTGGTGAAGGTCGCGGGAAGCCGCTGGATGCGAGCAGCACAAAACCGGTCGTTGTGGAGATCCTTGGGGGAGGCCTTTGTCCAGCAGTGGACGTCTTTTGGCTGAGATGATGATAACCAAACCATAAAGTTCAAAATTGATTGTAGAAAATTGACAGTTTTGGGTAGGTTGATCTGCCGCCGTGTGTACCACAAGCTGTCCGATTACATCAATAGACTTAAAATTTTATGTATGTAGATGGTTGAATATTTATTGAAGGAATTTGACAGTTTTAGATAATGTTGAAAAAAAAATACATGCAATTCAATTCAATTCAAATGCCGGGTCAGGTGCTCTACCACCTATTAGTAGTGTCATGGCATGTCATAAGGTGCGGGTTCGAATTCCGCTCGTGGATTTTTTTAACACTTAAAATAATTATATTAAAACGCCTTACTCTTTTAAAGAGCAAAGTCATAGCGCGCACCAGGGATGTGCACCGTTTTCGCATGGTTGTGTAGAAACAGTCCACCCGCGACTCGTCTTTTTTCTACTTGCCAATAATTATACCAAAAAAAATAAATAACATAGGGTTCAAAATATGGTGGGAATTGAATCCCGCTGACCTGCTAAGGGGTTAGAGTATTACATGGTATGTAACTGACCCTTTCCAGCCTCTCCTCGGTGGTGTGTATGAGCTCGCGGCCCGCCGTGATGGCCGACAGCAGCGCTCGCTGCGGCTCCGACAGCAGTGACGTCACGCGCGTCTGCTGCACCGCGGACGCCTGCGCACGGAACAGCGTCAGCACCACGCTACTGGTGGACACAAGGCATGCGCTACGCCCTGCCAGGCTTAAGGGGGATGCATAAGGCATGTCCACGAGTCAATAAAGAGAAGATATCATAATATATGTCTTATACTAAGACGCCGATACTTATAGGAATGATTCTGGTTTAAACTGTACTCATTTAGTAAACAAATTGTGTTACGAGTTTAAAAAATAAGACTCAATTTAATTATAGACTGATGATAATCTATATCTTTAAAGGTACTATTACACTCAAACTATTATACTCAAACAAATAAAGGTATATGATCAAAAGATAAACCATTAATTCGTATATAAATAATTGTTGTAATAAAATCCTAAAATTGAAGAAATTCCTATTACTATATAAAAAAAATACTTGATTTATTTTGCATCATTGTGAAAAGTCATGATAATAAACACCTATAGTATTATTATTATAAAGTTGTCTTTTGACATCATAATTTACATGACTTTTACAAGTCCTTTGTTATATTCGTTTTTTAAATGCAAAATGGACGACACGGCATTTAAAGCATTATTCCCACTAAATTAGGGAACCAAAAACCAGTTTAAAGTGGTTATTATTATTAATCGGTTAATTTGCGTTAACATAATATCAAACAAAACAGAACGAACAAACTAAAGGTTAGTCAATTAGTTGCTAAACATAATTTACTTACATTATTGAGCTCTCATACATTTTTAATGCAAAAGCTAATCTGTCAGCGTTAATATTTGTAACAAATTGTACAAAACAAAGTTTAATTTAAGGATACATTTCAAAGCTATGGCTTAATTATATAACCACTGCGGCTGTCATTGTACCCATTAAATACCAGCTTAAAAGCTAAAAACAAAAAAAATATCCTACACTCACGCCAATTATGTAGCCCAAGAGAAGCTTCGTTATGAAACTCTTCGTTCTAAATTGACCCGACCGGGGATCGAACCCGGGACTTCAGAGATGGCGACACCATCAAAATCGGTGTACAAACCACTCGACCAAGGAGGTCGTCAACCATTACCTAAGGTCGTCAGCTAAACAATACATAACACGTTATTGTAGTTAAATTATAATTTTTGTGCAAGTACCAAGTGAGGTTATAATAACTCGACATGCCCATTACTGTATGTACTATCGCCAAAATGTATGAGCCCACAGTAACGCTAAAGTAAGTATCATATAATTATGTACCTACACAACCCATCTCGATGGCTGTTAGAGTCCAAACAGAAGCGTGGAACAAACAGATTAATACGTTATTCACATTATCAAAAACATAAACTTTGTAACAATTTTGGTTATCTTTAGTCTTAAACAAATATGGCGTTTAGTGAGAATTAAATTTAGTTATTTACATAAGTACAACATTAATACACAGGGTTACTGAAAACTCGACGTATTCCTGGCTGGACGTGATAGGGCAGCCTAATTACAACAAATTTAACACACCATATGGATGGCCAAAAGTTAATAGTTTTCGAGATTTTTTGATTTTAAGATTTTTTACGAAAATATCCAATTTTCTCAATGCTAAGTAATTTCGGGTACTACCGTAGCTTTATTAAACTATTAGCTTTGAATAAAAGGAAAACGAAATTCCATCCAATAAGCAATCATTTTGAAATTTCGGTAATAATTGAGGAAATTGGGTATTTTCGTTAAAAAACTTAAAATTACAAAAATCTCGAAAACTATTAACTTTCGGCCATATGCGGTGCGTCTCACTTGATAAACCAACATTTGATTGTATGTTTTGATCATTATACGATATGTTGTTATATTATACTTTACACACCCATCCATACGATAGGTTAAAATTGTTGCAATTTGGCTGCCCTATCACGTCCAGCCAGGAACACGTCGAGAAAGTTTTAAATAAAAAGTTATGTCTATTATAACGGGTGGCGCAAAAGTTCTGGCACTATAGAAATCTCTTATCTTTTTTTTATATGACATCTCCTGTGATTTTGATATTTCAACTTTCGTAGTAAATAAATGTAAAATTCATTATAAATAATAATGGACCGTTTTACTCCCCAAGGACGTGGAATAATCGTGTCAATGTTTTTACGGAATAATTAATCTGTGATAAAAACACAACGTGAATTTCGTCGACGATTCTGCAAGATCACCCGATCTCACCTGCCCCGACTTCTTTCTTTGGGGTTATTTGAAATCTGTGGTTTATGTGAATAAGCTAAGTCAAAGTCAAAGTCAAATATTCTTTATTCAAATAAACTTTAGAAAAGTGCTTTTGAATCGTCCATAATTTTTTTACCTACTACCCATTCAGGACGTCTATTTTTTAGCTGTGGAGAAGAATGGGTGCAAGAAACTCCACAGCTTTAATTCATTATGTAACGACATTTACAAAATTATATGCCGTTACGTTACCAAGTTATACAAGTTTAAAAAACCTTAACAATATATTGGATTAGAAATAGATTGGAGCATTTTAAACCCATGCTGTTTTGTCTTCAATGTAATCAGACACTTTATAATAAGCTTTTTTATAAAGCTTTTCTTTAATAGCGATTTTAAATTTATTAATATCTAGTTTTTGGATATTACTTGGAACTTTATTGTAAAAACGTACACACAGGCCTCTAAATGAATTATTTACTTTGTGGAGTCTAGTGTTAGGTACTGCTAGTTTGTTTTTATTTCTAGTGTTTACATTGTGAATATCACTGCTAAAGACTCTCGCAGCCCTAAAAGAAAGCATTCATCAAGAAATAAGGAACATAAGTGTTACGGCAAGTTATGGTAAATGTCATAAATAGGGCTTAAATGTGCATCAACTCTGGAGGTCACCATTTAAGAGCCATCATCTTCAAATCGTAATGCAATGAAATTTCATTTCATCAATTCAAATATACATATATGAAAAACTAATTCTAGTTTTCAAATTTAAAAAAGATATTGTAGCTGAACCAAATAGGGGCATTACTTTTGCGCCACCCAGTACAACCACGAGCATAAAGATTGTATACACTTTTAAATTATTTTAACTTTTATTCCATTGTATTAAGAGTAAAACTGCTTTACCACAAAACGATGGCTAAAGTGAGACAATGCTCAAAACAGATTCTGTCACTTTTTTTGCTAATATTATTAGACAGAGACAGAATATTTAAAACACGTATTTAGACATTGTTTAACTTGTAGTACAAGGGACTTAGTTTACAACTTGATACTCGTGACTGTACCAATACCACAGATAAGTAATAGACAATAGATAGAGATTAATTCAAACTACTTTGTATAGACATACAAAGTAGTTTAAATTAATCTCTGTTATAAAACATTGTGTTTAAAATGTAACAGACAAGTATAAAAGTGCAGAAAAGTAAAAATTGAACATATATCTTGGTTATTCAATGTTACATACAATAAATATACAACCCAAGCCAGCCATTAAAGAACGAAAACCTCGCAATTAAAAAAAAACATGCAAAAAAATAACAAAAAAACCAAAAAAATGTGTTGTTATTTTTTACCGCGGGCGGCGTGTGTCCGGTGATGACCTGCCCCGAGACGGTGGTCTGCTGCGCGCCCGTCATGTGGCCCACGGCGAACGGCCGCGCGCCTACAACCAGCCGCGAGTCAACACACAAGCCACCGCGCCACGTTGTCATATTTCTCATATTTTTTAGAACCTTTTGACCGCGGCCATAATCCACAACCGCTAGCTTGCTTTGGAGGGCGATTTTCAAATCTCACCAGTGATCATCTAGCTGTGGTCCGAGCCTTTAGAGGCGCCCTCGGGTTGTTCCGCACCCGATCCGATCCGAACGCCACCGAGAAACTAGTAGGGCACGGGGACACGCACTAGTGCGTGATGCCGTTCCCTCCCGTAAGTGATTCGTTTCACACGGCTTGAGGAACCATCTAAGTTTCTCGCCGCCCCCAAAAAAAGCCAGGTGAAGCTGACAATGCCGCCTGAGGCAGTCAGTAATCTCTTTTCAAAAAAAAAAGGATCACCGAAAAAAGTGATATGAACTATCATCATCATCATATCAGCCAAAAGACGTCCATTGCTGGACAAAAGCCTCCCCCAAGGATATGAGGGGTAATTGCCGTAATCGCCACGCTTGGCAGGCGGGTTGGCGATCGCAGTAGGTTGAGGGTAACCTCGGAGAGATGCTGCTGCCCATCCTCTGGAATGGTCCCTTAGTCGGCTTTTACGACACCCAAGGGAAGAGATGGGGTGGTGCAATTCTTTATCCCCGGCACACACATATGAACTATGAAACATCATATTTTTTGAATTATTTATAATTTAATTATTAAAATATGAGATTAGAGAATTCTCGATTTCAAAAATAAATTACCTGTCCATTTGAATAATAGAAAAAGGAGCATTATTTAGTAAATGATATCATATTGTGAGAATTAGTCACTGCAAAAATTAAAAATTCAAGGTTCAAAAGTCGCCCTTCAAGCTCGCACGCTGTTCACTGGCGGTTGGTTTACGCCTCTATTCACAAGTGGCAAACTTATTGCTCTAAAACAATGTCTACCAAATAATTGTGCAAAGCAAAATAAAGTAGCAGTTTATAAATATGCCTTACACATTACACATTACAGAATAGTGGTTTCAATTTGAAGGTATTGGAGACAATTTAAAATGCTCTTTATCAATGCAAAATGTACAAATAAAAACTGTCTTATAAAAATATAAAATACACGTATTTAAAAAAGTTTAAAGCGGTACATAATCTTTACAAAGTAGTATATTTAGCATCAAATTGATCGAAGCATACTAAATGGTCAAATAGATCTTCGCATAGGTAAAATAAAAACATATGGAGTGCAAAAAATTATCGGATTTAATTAGAAAATAATTTTAAAGCGAAAGATTAAAAGACGGTGACAGTGACAGTTGACAGTGTTATTCTAAAACATACACTAATTCCATAGTAGTAAGGCTTGATTTTCTCAAAAGCCAATGATTTTTGACCACACTATGATGCATACTATGCAGGGCATAGATCAATTTGATGCTGACTGTAGGTACACGATAGATAGTGTATAATATATCGACCCCTGTGCTAATAAACAGAGTATTCGCTTCGAATAGTCTTGTCTCTTTTACTCTTGCTTACAATGAAACTTACATGACGAGAACAAATCACGACATGAAACCCACTTTTACGGATCTACTCGCGTTTATTTTACACTTTGGAATTATCCTGATCTTTCGAACCCTGAAGATGGGAGTTTATTTAAACAGGTACACTCGCAGAACACACATTAAACATTACTAGTGGTCGCCCAGTGGTCGAAATTCGACCGTAATTTTATTAAGGCTGCACGGATTGTATCTTAGGCAATGAAAAATTAAAAAAAGATAGAATGTGAGTTTGGATTGGCATTGACAGATTTCAGCCGCTCCTCTTCAATTTTTGAAAAGAGTATAATATGTGTGTGTGTGTGTCAAATACATGGTAGTGTGTTTACTGTTTGTTTTATTGTATTTTTTAGGCATATTTAAAAAAAAATTAACATTCTGTACTCCTTCTCTATATAAATAACTGTGCGAAATTTCATACTCCTCCATCCGCTCAATTTTCGTAAAGTTTTTGCTTCACGTATTAATATATAGATGATATAATATATATTTGGTTAAGTTCTGATATGTGCTCCCTTATATGAATGACACATCATTCTTGATTTTACTTTGAAACTAAGTTAAGTAAGTTAAAATAATTAACTATTATGTACTATTTTTGTAAACAATTTCCTTTAAATAATTCCGAAAAGCTAAAAAGTAGTTTTAAAGGCGTCGAGCATATCCAGCCGTCGTCTGCTGTGAATACCGACAACGCCAGTAGATATATAAAATAAAGATATGTAACGTAAAAATGGATTCATTTCAATGTGTAGTGTTCGCGTAAACTCTTGGAAAACTATATAAAACAAGGCATATCTATTCCAAGCTACTACTCTGATTTTTGTAGTAAGGGTCATAGTGTATATAGTATATAATATACAATGTATCTCTCACCTTCAGCGCCGGGTCGGTGCACGGCGGGCTTGGCTACGGACTCAGTGTTGACTTTTCCCGATTTAAATGTATCATGTTGGATAATGTTGGCCCTGGGAACAACAACATTGAATAATATTATATTATTATAATTTAAAGTATAAGCAAAAAGAAAAAAATAATTAATTGACAATATCGAACTCCTTGGTCGAGTGGCTTGCACACCGGTTTTCATGGTGTCGCCATCTTTGAGGTACCGGGTTCGATCCCCGGTCGGATCAATTTAGAAATACCTGTTTTTCGAAATTGTTTCGGGTATGGGTGTATGTATAATAAGTATGTATTTAAGTATATTAAAGTATGTTTATCCGTTGTCTAGTTAACCATTTCTCGAGTTTCTTAAGGAAGCTTTTCTTGGGGCTAGATAATTGGTGTGAGTGTGGGAAACATTTTTTTTTTTTTTTTATTTATCGACAACAAAGATATTGTAATTTAAGATAAGGTTTGACGATGCTGACGAGAAATGTACCAAAAAAAAAAACAGCCGCTCATCCACCACACCGTATGTAGCTTAAAGTAATGGTCGTAAACCATTAATTCCAGTATCTGGAAGCCGTTATCGTATCTCTCAATGCTGCCGACGACTTACACAATCTTTGTGTCACCCATCCTCGAGCCGACCACTCCCAACGCAGCTTAACATGAACGAGCGGTACCTGGAGGGCGCCACGGAGTCCTCCAGCATGGCGGAGCCCTCGTCGCCCTCGATGCCGAGGTGGTCGCGCGCACGCTGCTTGCGCACGATGATGTCGATGTAGCCCGCGATCACCTGCAGGATCTGCTCCGCCTCGGTGGTCTGCACCGAGTAGTACTGGTCGCTGGGGGTGTGGAAATAACATCACTTTTAAAATGTTTATATAATTTTTAACGCAAATTTTGTTGAATGGGCGCCTTTGGCTTTCAAAGTAAAAAGTAAATAGTGTTGAATAATTTCGGCGCTGGTTAGAACCACGATAGCTCAATTGGGAGAGCACCTGACCCGGTATGTCAGAAGGGTGCGTGTTCAAATCCTGCTCGTGGAAATTTTTTCAACATTTGTGTTTTTGTAACATCACTTTTACTCCTTATCGTGAAATATACTTAATTATACAGTAAAACTATCTTTAGTAGTCACGAGCATAAACATGTAATCAATGTAACTCTTAATACGATAGAGTAAGAGTCAAAACTAGTCAATAGTGTACACTTTAGTTTGGCGCAGGGTACGCGCCAGCCTTAACAGGAGCCTCGGAGTGTTTTCAAGTCGATTTGACTGCCAGTACATGAACCGTGCTGCTATGGTTCGTGTAGTGACATCATAAAGGTATTTTTAAAAAAAATATATTATTCTTGTAATGGAAAGTGTCCTTTTATGATAGGGCATTTTCCAATATTTTTGACGCTGTAATGGAGAAAAGAGCTGGACACTCGCTGAGTTTGTTGCCGGTTCTTCTCAGTACAAGATCTCCCGCCCAGAGTAGACTAACAAACCGATGGCATAGTGACATTCACAAGAGCTAGAAATGATTTTAATTTATTTAATTTGTGTTTCAAAGTTTTGATTTTGTATTTTAATATTTATTTATCTCATCATCATCATCATCAGCCTATACTAGTACACTGCCGGACATAGGCCTCTCCAAGTGCACGCCACGATCTGCGGCTACTCTCATTTATTTAATTATTTTTTATTTTTTATTAATGATAATTTGAATTTTTACCTTTTAATTTAGTTTTATAATGATTGCCTGTATGATCCAATGTGATCGTAATAAATTGATTTAATTTTTTATTTATTTTTAATGCTTGTGACTGCACGTAAAATGTATGAGACTGCATACTCGCAAGTCTGAGGCAACCCGCATTCCCTCTGACCCAGAATAATCTTGACAGGTTGCAGAGCATAAAACCGCAGTACATACAGCGCAAACCCTGAGGAATCGGTTAGGGGCTCGCTTGTAATGATAAAGATGCCCTAAGACCTAACTAAAAACCTAGATAAGTAGGTATTGCAAACAGTAACTGGTAAAATGGTTAGAACCCCAGATTTTATAAAAAGAAATTGTGTGTATATTTTGTTCCGACAGTTGAGTGTTTATTACTAGCGGCCGCTCGCGGTTTCACCCGCGTGGTTCCCGTTCCCGTGGGAATATACCGGGATAAAAAGTATCCTATGTTTTAATCCAGGTTATAAACTATCTGTATGCCGAATTTCATCTAAATCCATCCATCCGTTGCAGCGTGAAGAAGCAACAAATATACACACATACATACATACACACAAACTTTCGCATTTATAATATTAGTGTGATTACTTTTTAGGTTAGAAAAAAATCATGTTTTCATCAAATAATAAATTGGTAAACATTAACCAACTTTAAAGAACTGTTGGAATACTGTGTGTAAATAAAAAGGTCTACTCGGTCTACTCGGTCTACTCGTCCGGCCGGGTTACCTGTAGTCCCCAAAGTCCAGGGTGAAGGTGTTGGGGCTGGCGCACCAGCGGCGCACGGTGGTGAGCGGCCAGGTCTGCAGGGTCTCTTTGGTCTTCTCGTCCAGACGGAGGACAGAGTCTTTCGTTACGCCTAGTAGACGGGGCACTAGCTTGTTCTTGCCTTTCATTTTTTCCTGTAAACGAAAGAGGGCAAATGACTCTAAATGAATACTAATTACTTAATTTATAAGTTTTAAAAAACACTTTTTATTTGTAATGAAGATAATTAAAAAGCAAACGGGTCTAATAGCGTCAAATTTTTATGTAAATCCGTAAAAGTGTTTCATTTTAATGTGTAGTGTTCGCGTATAAGTATTTTAAATGTAAAGTATGTCTACGATGGGAACTTATACCGAGAAGCCACAAGAAACTTGGCAAGCGCTAGTTTTGTCGTAATTTTTATATCTTTAAGAGTTTTTTTTGTGGAATTATATATTATTGTTTGTATAAAATGGGTTCTTTTTTTACTAGGTACTCGAATTTTTTTGTAAGTTAACTGTCTCAAATAATCCACTATGCCAAGAATAGGGTTAATAATATAAAAATAGAAACCGTAGCTTTAAACACCCGTTTTAGGGCGTAGTCAAGATTGACAACCTTACGCATATACATCTTGTGATATATCCATCACTTTGTTTAGTAAAAAAAAAAATATTAATCATAATAAAATTTTTACTTTTTATTTTCAAGTGCTAATTGCTGCACTGAAGCTGAATTAAATATTTATAAAATACAGTGAAAAAATCAAACGCCTACTCGACCCAGCCAGGAATCGAACCTGGGTCTTCCGCAACTAATAACATAATTAAATTACTAAGGTATTGATTTAAGGTAGGTTACTTCTTGTATTGTCTAGATGTGTATTATTCACAAAACACATTGCACGTCCGAAATGGATAAACTGTTGATACTATCCAGTATGTAAGAACTATATTGTACACAGTCCATTTCCATTTCTGAACATTTTCTTTTTTATTTCATTTTTTTTCAAAAGGTTTAAATCGTTTTTGAAAATCAAAAACCTCATCAAAACATAACATAAAACACTTTCAATCATAAAGAATTTCCACCAACCTTAACCAAGAAGAACGCCACTCCATAAGTCTTCAGATCTCTAGCTGTCTTCGTATAAAGCACTTTAGCGTCCAACTCGCTCAGGCCGGCGTGGTTGCGATGCTCCTTGAACACCTTCTTCTCAATGCCCTTGACCTTGACGTAGGAAGAGGGGAGGAACTCCTTGAGATCCAAGAAGCCGGCCGTGTGCTTATCCTCCTTGTGATCGCCGAACTGGATCTGGCATTGGATGCCGGCGAACTCGCACGCTGCGGAAATGGTTATACGCTTAATGTCAACCCCTAACATCAGCATAGTTTTTTTTTTTCTATTTTTAGTTTTTAGTTTTATGAGTTTTCTGAGTGTATTTTGAAATTTAAATATTTTTTGTTAGTTAAATGTTAGTTGCTGAAAATTGCGGGCAGCAGCTGAATGAGTGGCTCGTAAAGATCCGTGAGAGACGCCTTTGTCCAACATTGGACATCTTTTGGTACCTAATCTTTTTGAGAACATTTTATTGCAATAGTATAATGTCGTAAACTGTTACAAATGCCGACATCGCCGACTAGTTACAACTGGAAATCTGATCCCTCACAGGTCAGGCTCAGCCTAGTGTAAGGGCCAGGCAAAATATTTGTAACGAATGTTGAATGGAAATATTTTTTTATTATTTATTCATTTATTTATTGCACATGTAGCTACAACATTAGACTGAGGGCTAAAATCTTAGTAATAGGTACATGGACCCTGTTTATAGGGTGTCGCAAATCTGGTCGTTTACATAGGTGGGTGCTTAGTTATTTAAAAAAAAATATATATTACATTCAGTCATGATAATTCGAGCAAGTTTAGCACATTGCATTATTAAATAAAATAAATTAAAATACAATTGCATTCAATAAGTTAATTACATAAATAGTGCATACCTACCAATAAAGCATATAAATGAGGTATTGATTAGAATATTTATCATTATTATTAGTTTAATATTATTATTATTATATTATTAGTATTATTTTTATTGTTATTATTGTAATATAATTTATGGTTTATCCGTATAGAATTCCTTAATTGTATAGTATGTTTTGCTAATTAGTAATTCTTTTAATTTAATTTTTCCTCTGTCCAGCTATCTTTTGGGTCTTTTGGGTGAGATGCTGTAGATAATGTAGGTGCACTCACCCTTGTCCTGTGTGACGGGGTGCGTCCCGTCCAGTATGGCGTCCCTGGCCTGCACGTAGAGCAGGTTGAGCTGCACGGGGTCGCGCGCGTCCACGTTGCGGTCGCTGAAGAACAGCTTGCGGCGCAGCAGGAGGGTCTCCGCTGCCTCCACTCCCTGCTCGCGGAGAGTCTTGCTGGCTTCCACCCAGTTCACTATAGGGGAGGAGAGAATCACTTTTAAATTTGAAACAACTTTTACAGATCTACTCGCGTTTACTTTACACATTACTTATTTAATGTTTATCCTGACGTTTCGAATCCTTTGCAGGGTCCGTGGTCACAGGGAGATACAAATAAAATAAAATAATTTCTTAATTTATACTTTTATTGCTTTAATCACAATAATTATAAAATATAGTGAAACAATTAAATGTCTAAAATTGTTTTATATAATTTTTAACGCAAATTTTTGTTGCAAACAAATTACAAAAACACAAAAGTTGAAAAAATTTCCACGAGCAGCACACACACCACAGCACAGCTTGCCACTTCTTAACTGATCTTTAGTATTTGTAAAAAAATTATGATCGGATGTTAATGACGGTAGTTGTTGACATTGAATGGGCGCCTTTGGCTTTCAAAGTAAAAAGTAAATAGTGTTGAATAATTTCGGCGGGCTGGTTAGAACCACGATAGCTCAATTGGGAGAGCACCTGACCCGGTATGTCAGAAGGCTGCAGGTTCAAATCCTGCTCGTGGAAATTTTTTCAACATTTGTTTTTTTTTAATTAAATGTCTACCCGACCCAGCCAGGAATCGAGCCTGGGTCTTCCGAAATCCGGGCGGTTGCACTGACCATTGTGCTAACGGGAAGGCTTAAATTATTTAATTCAGCTTTAATGCAGCAACTAGCAATTTAAATAATCAAACAAGCCCTGCCACCAACCAAACGCGAGTACAAAAACATGTACCCCCCGCTGTGAATCGAACCCGGGACCTCTGGGTCCAAACCGGTGTCTTAATCACACGACCACAGATGCGATTAAAACGTCAACGGGTTTGAAACGTCATTCAGGATAAAATAGTCTAAATCAACGTGTAAAATAAACGCGAGTAGATCCGTAAAAATACATGTTTTATTTAAATGTGTAGGGTTCGCGTAAACTTACATACATACATACAATCACGCCTCTTTCCCGTAGGGGTAGGCAGAGACCACTTTTTTCCACTTGCTAAGATCCATACATACTTGTTTCGCTTCGTCCACTTTCATTATTTTCTTCATACATGCTCTTCGGTTTAGGGTACTCTTGACCTGGCCTTTTTCCAAGACGTCCCCGATTTGGTCTCGAAACGTCCGCGTAAACGTTAGCCCCCATATTAATAAACGAAGTGTAAACTTGGAATAGTTACTCCGTGTTTTGTTCCCGTCATGTAAACTTCATTTCATGTTAGAGTAAAAGAGACAAGACACGGAGTAACTACTTCAAACTTACACTTAGTTTATTAATAAGCCCCTATGTGTGTATGACGCTCACCTTCGTCGTCGGTGCGCAGCTTCTTGCGCAGCTGCTCCATCTTGGCGTCGCGCTCCTTCTCGTGGTGCTTCCGCTTGAGCGTGAGCGTGCCGTAGTTGGGCCGGTCGCACGGGTCCGGCTCTTCGCGCTGTTCCTCGCGTACCTAACCACACGATATTTGTTAAAACACATTTAAGAGCAATTTTTTTTTTTTTTTTTTTTTTTTATTGGTTAAAGGCAGGCATTTGACTACACCTCACCTGATGTTAAGTGACGGTGCGGTCGAGGATGGAACATGCCTGCCTAGAAATAGCCTATTCACTTTAGCCTTGAAGAGGTCCAGATTATACCTTTCAGGGAACACATTCGCAGGCAGCGCGTTCCATTCCCTAGCTGTACGCACTAAGAAAGTTGAACCGAATCGGCTCGTGCGACAAGGTGGCATATCTACAACATAGGGATGGAACTCGCGCCTCGCGCTCCGATAGCGGAAAGTGGATGGTGGGATTAGGCCGTGCAACTCCTTCGCGCACTCCCCGAAATGAATCCTGTAGAAGACCGACAGACGAGCCACCCTACGCCGATGTTCTAGATTTTGCAGCTTGGCGTCTATCAGGGCAGGGTCACCAATGAGTCTCTTAGCTCGTTTTTCAATCGAGTCCAAAGCAGCCAGATGGTATTTGGCTGATCCATCCCAAAGGTGGCAGCAGTACTCCATACATGATCGAACTTGTGCTTGATAAAGTTGGAGCAGCTGTTCTGGCGTGAAGTACCGCCTGACCTTAGAGAGAACCCCCAGTTTTTTAGCTGCAGTCTTTGCTTTGGACTCGATGTACTGCCCGAAGTTGAGGTTGGACGAGAGCTCAACACCTAAGAGCTGTAGGCTGTCAGTCATAGCTACAGTCACATTCCGGAAAGTCGGAGCCAGGTGAAATGGGCTCCGCTTAGCTGAGAACAAACAAGCCTGTGTTTTGGCAGCGTTGAATGTGACCAAATTGGCATCGCCCCAATCGGATACTGCTTGGAGGGCTTCGTTCAAGCGGCTAACCATGGCCTCTCGACAAGAGGCGACATCTTGTCTGCCAGCCCCTGCACTCGACATGTATCTATCCGCAACGGTGCTATCGTCTGCGTACCCAAAGGTACCGGGCACAAGCAGGTCGTTCATATGAAGCAGGAATAGGGTTGCGGATAGAACCGATCCCTGAGGCACACCGGCATCGATAGCCTTTTGGTCCGATGAGTAGCCGTCGAGGACAACGCGTATCGATCTTCCCTTCAGGAAATCAGATATCCAAGCGCAAAAGTTAGCAGGAAGACCAAATGATGGGAGCTTGCTTATAAGGCTCGCGTGCCAAACCCTGTCAAAGGCCTTTGAGATATCGAGGGACACCGCAAGGGCCTCTCCGTATTTCTCAATGGCCTCACTCCATAGATGTGTGGCATATATTAGAAGGTCCCCAGTTGAGCGGCCTCGGCGGAATCCATATTGGCGGTCGCTGAGGAGATCGTTACCTTCCAAATGAGCCAGGAGTTTATTATTCAGTGCACGTTCCATTATCTTACAGAGTATGGACGTGACTGAGATGGGTCGATAATTAGCAGGGTCAGCTCGACTGCCTTTTTTGGGCACGGGTTGCACGTTAGCAAGCTTCCATGACTCCGGTACAATGCCTGTTTCAAGTGAGAGGCGGTACAGGCGTGTGAGGGGTGGAGACAACTCGGGAGCACATGAACGCAGAACTATTGCTGGTATGCCATCAGGTCCGTTCGCCTTGTTCACGTCCAGGGTCTGCAGGATTTTTAGGATCTCTTTCTGGTGAATGCGCACTTCTCCCATATAGCAGTCAGCACGAGATGAGATTGGTGGAGTTTTCCCAGCAGAGTCCAGACCCGAATTCTCCGCAAAAAGAGAGACAAATAAATTTGCTTTCTCTTCCACAGAGTGGGCAAGAGAACCGTCAGGCTTCAGCAATGGTGGTAGGGATGGCCGACTGAAATTGGATTCAACCGCTTTTGCCAGGGACCAAAAAACCTTACTACCTGGGGGGTAAGAGGCTAATTTAGCCCCGATCCGGCTTATGTGGTTGAATCGAGCTCTGCGTAGTGTCCTTTTACACGACTTGGCGGCTTGGTTAAAGGCTCTCTTCAGAAAACGAGTATTCGGAGACTTGCGTGCTCGAGCTTCAGCCCATGCGGAATAAGCAGACAATTTCAGCGCCTCAGCACTACGACAGTCAGCATTAAACCACGGGCGAGCTTTGCCATGTGATGTTACGTCCGAGTACGGTATAAAATACTCCATACCCTGCCGTATCACCGCGGTAACGGCTTCAGCACAGCTCGTCGGATCTCCTGAATTGAAGCAAACCCTCCGCCAAGGGTAGGACGAGAAAAAGTGACGCATTTCATCCCAATCTGCTGACCTGTATCGCTACACCCGTCTTGGGCCACAAGGGCAATTTTCAGGTGGGGAATAAACGGATACAGATTTAACCAGACAATGATCAGAAGTACCCAGTGGAGCAGAAACTGTTACTGAGTATCTGCCTGGATCTGTGGTCAGCAGAAGGTCCAAGCAATTGGCAGTGTGTGAGTCGACATCTGGCACTCTCGTCGCACAGTTTACAAGCTGAGTGAGATCTAGTGACAATGCTAATTTACGCACCTCTCTCCCAGCATGGTCGGTCAGCTGGTATGGGAACAGCCACTCTTGATGGTGGGCATTAAAGTCCCCTAGGATGACTAACTGAGCTGATGGATAACGCTTTCGACCCGCATCTACCGCTTGACTAAGGTGGTCACACAATCGAGTTGTCTCATGGTCTCCACTATGCGAACGGTATACACAGGCATATAGGATTTGTTCATGGCCTGTGTCCACTAGGAGCCACAGGACAGAAAGACTGGACGTTTCAAGGTTCTTGAGACGCTTGATACAGATGTCATCACGAGCATACACACAGACTCCGGCACGAGATATAAACCTGTGCTCCAGAGAATACCCAGGGTAGCTGAGGTACGTCGTGTCAGCTGGACATCTGATCTGCGTCTCAGTAAGGAATAACAGCTGCGGTTTTTCTGTCTCAAGGTGGTGGTGGACAGGTTCGAGATTTGAGTGCAGTCCTCGGATGTTTGAGAGGTGCGCTTACGCCGCACACTAGCGCCGCCAATGAAAAATAAAACATATCTAGTAATTAGAGATAGAAAATTAAATTATGCTCAAGAAACTATCTGAATGAAGTAATTTAGCATTTTTACGTCACCTAATGAACACCTGACATGTTATGGTTTAGTTAAATACGGCGTTATAGTTAAAAGTGGCCGTAACGTCTTATTTAACTAAACCATTACATGTGAGGTGTTCATTAGGTGCCGTAAAAATGCTAAATTACTTCATTCAAATAGTTTGTTGAGCATAATTTGATTTTCTATCTCTAATTACTAGATATGTTTTTTTTTTCATTGGCGGCGCTAGTGTGCGGCGTAAACGCTCTTAACATTTTATTTACGTAGGTATCCCTTTCAAGGATACGTATAGAATCAAGAGTTACTTTGCGGATATCCATGATACCCAAAAATACTATTGAAATATTTATTTATTTATCTTTATATATATAAATCTTTCTATGCGTGTATGTTACTGAACTCCTTCTAAACAGCTGGACCGATTTGAATGAAATTTTCTGTGTGTGTTCAAGTGGATTCGAGAATGGTTTGATTTACAATTGGACCGCTAGGCGCTGCTATGTGAGTCTATCACGGGATACGGGTGTTCTTAAGGGTGCGTCGACAAAAAAATGCCAAAAATGCAGTTACGGTTAAGTAGATATTATTGAAAATACTACCGTATTAAATGAACAAAATATATATTTAGTATCATAGGGAACGTGTTTACAATTTGTCAGAACCATAAATTCATAAAACGCTATAGTTTTTTCTACAATATCATTTAAAGTTGGGCAAAAATCATGAAAACGAGTGGCGGCGTATAGTAAATTTCTTATAGTTTATCTAAATTATTGTACCTCTGACTTTGTCTAAACAATCATCAATGGATAAACTACAAATTGCTAGACTACATTTTCGATTCATCAAGTGGTTATTTAAATAATTATTTTTTATTAAGCACCTTAAATTCCCCATACAAAATTAGTATGGCCGCGCGGCATCAAATAAATATGGACGACGACATTTCAAATAAAACATATGACACTTGTCACTTATGGACGGCGCACCCTTAAGCGGACGAATGATTTGTTTTTTGTTGTCATGGAAACTGTCAAAGCGGTACCAAGTCCGCCGATCAGCTAGTTTATTAGCTTTAGCTGTCATGTACACAAATTATTAAGGTCTTAGGGAAATAATGATGTAGTGTTAATTCCGCTAAATCACTGTTTTATCAAGCTTGAATGCAATGTCGGTGTTGGTGTGCATGTTCGCTTGCATCCATTGATTCTTCTGCATGTGAATATTTTTGCGAGCGGGAGGGCGGGCGGTGCATGCGGAATTAACACTACATATTACCTACTTCAAAATAAATAAATAATTATAATCGTTCATTGATATAATTTCAATTGCGTTTTTGTAGAAATATAAAGACTCAAAAAAGCCTTCGGTAAGTTTTATGTTAAACCATATTTTTACTAAAATAAAAATTTCTTTATTGTGTTGGCTTATGTGGCATATTACAGCAGTGAGGAAACGGTAAATGCGAAGTAAAAAAATAAAAAATGTTTATTTTCTGTAACAATATTTTTGTTTTACATTCTTTAGGGACAGAATTCTCCTTTTAAGCTGTTAAGCCTGTTTCAGGAGACACCGCTCTTCCATAGCAATGGCTATCTTATTTAATAATTATAATGTAATAATTAAATGGTCCCGATGTGTCAAAGCTACTGAAAGCAAGTAACCTAGGCAGGCCAGACTAAGATAAGAGTATAAATTTATGAGTAAGTGGAACTCACCAGGCCGTACTCGTCGTAGTTGGTGATGCCGATCTTGGTGCAGATCACCACCATCAGGTTGGCCACGATCTGGCTGTCGTCCACCAGCAGCGTCTTCACAGTACCTGGCGAACCAATACCATTATCATTAGGTAAGCATCGGAGACAATGGAAGGCTGTTCCTAATGAGAGCTTCCTCTCAATCAATCAAGTTCAAGTGAAATATTTATAAAATACAGTAAAAAAATTAAATGGCTATTACTACTAAACTGTATTTTATAAATATTTTACAAATAATCAATTCAGCTTCAGTGCAGCAATTGGCTTATTCGTCTTAGGACAGATTCTGGTTTGGACAGATTCTGGTTACAACAGGTTCTGGTTACGACAGATTCTTGTTATGGCAGAATTAGTACTGTCGCGCATAAAAAAATATTTTTAGAAATTCTGGGATGGATAGCCAAAGTATTTAATGAAAGTATGAAATGAGCCTTCTTCGTAGGAAATCTACTTGGTTCATCATCATCATTAGACCTCTTTAAATAAATCATAAATGATTTCCTTGTTGTCATTCTTGTTTATGATTTCAATTTATTATTATACTCTTTATTTATTTTTTTCCTTAAAACTAGATTTTTACAATAATTTAATATTTTTTTTTTTACAAGAATTTAAGTTCTATTTTTTTAAATATAGCAATACATAAATTGTGTGGTTTTTACTTTTGTTGGCAATGTTACTTCTGCCATAACAAGAATCAGTCGTAACCATAATCTATCTAAACCAGAATCTGTCCTAAGACGAATAAGGGCAGTAATTAGCACTTAAAAATAAAAAGTAAAGTTTAAGTTTAAGTCAACTACAAGAAATATGGTATTAAAGTATCTAGCGCCACCTAACGAACAAGTTGTGCAATAAACTTGTCACAAGATGGCGCTTCTTCGTTCCCACGCAAATTTTTAAATTTAAACTCAATTCATTCATGAGAAAACTAGACATTAGCGGAGGTGGATCTTTGAAATTTGTGCTTGTCATCATGGTTCCAAGCCTGGCAATGGAATATGCGTTTTGGTAGCGATAAATTATAAATTGTCGCGATTACGACTGTCATTCCAAGTGTCCCTATCTACTGACCCTGATAGGTAGGGTATGGCAGTTGGAACTACGGGTCCGGCTGTCTTTCAAGGGTACCACGGGAGTTCCGGATCCTAGGCCCCCTGCCGGTTATGCCTTCGCGGGCGTCTCCGGCAGGCCCCGGACATGGGTTGGACTCGTGGTGGCATGTGGTTAGCTGTAGAAGTGGGAATGTTCGTCTTTCTGGTTAAGGTCTGGCCAGGCTTCCATTTGGTGCACAGCGAGCTGGTCTGAGTAGCGGTCCGGAGGGGGCCCGAAGCAAAAGGATCTGCGGGGCACTTGAGTTGTCCATAATTGGTTGTTCTACTCAGTGGTTTTCATTGAGTAGGCTTCCACATCTCCGGCACCAGTCTGGAGAACTACTAGAGGCACCCGCTAGATGCAATGTCTCCGGTTGAATCAGCCGCGTAGGATTTTGGAACTGATAAGGTGCCTGGATGTAAACTGAGAAGTGAGTGGGCTTATAACTCCGCCACCAAAGAGGACATTTGGTAGTCGACTTTAGAGTTGACGACCCGAGCAGTGGTATCTGCGAGTTGTACTCTTAGTGCAACGAGAAGTGAGCGAGCTTACAGCTCCGGTAACCTATCTGGATATTAGGTAGTGGACTATACGTATCCACGGGGCAACTCGCTCGAGACACTAGTCTTAAAAGTACCGGATGAAGGATGCGTACCGGCGTGTTCTGATCTGGCGTTATGACCTGACGCAGATGGTCACTTGTGCTTGCGCAAGGATATCTGACACCTAACTTTATAACCGTAAGGTTGGTTGGGGGTGTCAGTATAAACTTTAAAGTAGTGTGTAGCGGGGATGTCACTCCAAGAACGGTAATAAGCCTGTGGGGTCGCCCCTAACCTGATTATGCTACATCACCAGCTCATTTTATATGCCCATTGCTGGGGCACGAGCCTTCTCTGTGGATGGATAGGGAGAAAGGGCCATATAGGGCCGGTCTAAATGGCCCTTTCTCCCTATCCATCCACAATCGGGCCCAGAATTTGCTGTCTTAAGCTGCTTAAGACAGCATATTCTCTAGTCATAAAAAAGCCATAGACACAGTACAGAAAACTCATTAGAATTTAAAGCAGTAATTAAAAAAAAGTTCATTGCTTAATCCGTAATCAGCCGTGAACACAGACACAATAGAATTTCAATTGTTTGGCGGCGCTGATCTGCGCTCGCGCATATCAAAGGTGTCAACTCACCGTCGAGCATCCGTACCCGCAGGTTCCTGGTCTTCTTGTTGTACTCGAGCAGGTCGCCGTTGCGCAGCATGTAGTAGTCGAGGCTGCGCGACGCCTCCAGCCAGATGCCCTTCTTGTTGTCCTCCTCAGAGGCCAGGAACAGTCCAAACTCTTTAGCTGTGTGCAGAGGAAACAGAATTACTTTACCAATACACTGGGCAGGAACTTCATGGGTATTTTAAGGTCAGGTTTCAGCTCCAGCTTATTCATGTCCCCACTGTTGAGGTACAAGCCTTCCCTATGAATGGATAGGGAGGCCAGAAACAAACACGCAGGCAGTGCGGATTGGTAGTTGTTAACGACTGCTGATGCAACCGGGACCAACGGATTTACGTGCCTTCCGAAGCACAGAGGCTCGAGATAATAAACTTTTGGCCGCCCATCCGATGACCGCCTTTTGCGAAAGTTGCATAACCTCAACAATCGCAGACCGGGCGTGTTAACCACTGCGCCATAGAGCTCCTCTTAAAGTGATTAACTAATATAAAATAACAAAAAACACAAATGTTAAAAAAAAATCCACGAGCAGGATTTGAACCTGCACCCTTCTGACATACCGGGTCAGGTGCTCTCCCAATTGAGCTATCGTGGTTCTAACCAGCCCGCCGAAATTATTCAACACTATTTACTTTTTACTTTGAAAGCCAAAGGCGCCCATTCAATGCCAACAACTACCATCTTATCTACCTGACGTGATATCTTACATGACGGTAAGTGCTGAGGTCAGCGTCATCACTTACCATCAGGAAAGATTGGGAAAGCGGACATAGTAAATGCCTCGAGTTGAGGAGTACTCACGATCGCTGGTGGTGGCCTCCAAGATCTTCTCCCTAATGATGCGGCAGGCGTCGTACACGGTGGTGGACGGGTCAAACTGGATGGTCTTCACAACTTTGCCGCCCTCCAGGGATACCTTCAGCGATAGCGTCGCCATCTTGCTCAATGATCGGGCTCTGTGGACGAGAGATAATAATACATTTTACTATTACTTATATTATGAGTATTATGACTCATAGTTATATTATTTAGATATTTAAGAAGTGCACATATTGCGAGGTGCTTTTATTGCGAAGTGTTCATATTGCCAAGGGCACATATTGCAAAGTGCACATATTGCAAAGTGCACATATTGCAAAGTATACTTCATGCGAACAATACAATACTCAATGCGAAGTGCACAATTTGCAATGTAAGCAATTGCGAAGTGCACATATTGAAAAATATTAATCTTGTGAAGTGCGCATATCGCCAAGGGCACATATTGCAAAGTATGCTTCATGCGAAGTACACATTTTGCAAAGTGCACATATTGCGAAGTAATCAATTGCAAAGTGCACATATTGCAAAATATAAATCTTGTGAAGTTCACATATTGCAAAGTGCACATATGGCAAAGTGCACATATTGCAAAGTGCACATATTGCGAAGTGCACATATTGCGAAGTACTCTTTTTACATCAAACTCCTCTAAAGGCACGAGTAAGAAGGGTGTCCAACCTTTGTATAGTTGCAGTGCGGGGCTCAGCCTCGGCCGGGGCTTCGCCAAGGTCTAAGGAGTGCGCGCTGGGACGCCTCTCCTTCTGTCTCTTTCTGTCGTGGCTGAACGAGCGGATCCGCTGCCGGGGCTGTGGGGAACCCTGGCAAAAGAAGATACGGCTGGTCAGAAAATATATATTTAAAAAGGTACATGTTTCTTATTAAGGTGGTGGTAGCTAACCAGCCGGACTGAACAAGCCTTACCAAACCGAGCGTAATATGCATCCCCGCTGTTACTCAAACCAAGGTCCAGCTCCATTTGGCTTACCGTCAGCTCTTACAGCAGTATTGTAGCAGGTTTGATGCGGTTGTGACAGTTTCAGTCATCACAATCAGTCTTATGCTACGTTACTTAAATGTTAAATGACTTTTATGTTGAAGTATTGACTTTTTTCTTGGAGCTGCTGAGACCTAAATCTCAAAGTACCTAGAGAATGTTTTGGAGCTGTAGGAAATAAAAATGGTAAATGTGGTTTTATTTATTATTTTAACAAGAAAATCATCGGAGCTCTTGGGAATTAATGTATAGAAGTTAAATTTTGGAGAATAATAGATTTGGAGCGCATGGGAATAAGCCGTGCTAACGAGATACGTGTGATGGCGGCGAATATACACTCGTCTTGTGCACACAACTGCAATAACACTGCAGTAATATTGCTTTAAGAGCTCCTGGTAAAGCCTCAGGTCCCAGGTCCAGGGGCCCGACCGCCTAACCGAACGGTTTGACTTCGTGTGTGGTTTATGACGTCATTTTGTCGTTTCGTGCCGCCTATGAAAGCAATATCGAAAGCTATAAGCCTTTAGCTTTTGATATTGCTTTCATAGGCGGTGCGAGGTGGCATCGATCGGTCGGTTAGGCGGTCGGGGGGCAGGTCCTACAGGACTAGGACACACTAGAGCATAAAGACGGGTAAATAACTGATGATATACTCACAGGCGCCGAGGTCAGCCGCCTTCAGTTCTGCTGCAGGGCGTTCCTCTAGGCGTAAGACTGGTGGTCTTCCCACTAGCCCATAAAGGCGGGTAAAAAGCTGATGGTATACTCACAGGCGCCGAGGTCAGCCGCCTTCAGCTCTGCTGCAGGGCGTTCCTCTAGGCGTAAGACCGGTCGTCTTCCCACTAGCCCATAAAGGCGGGTAAAAAGCTGATGGTCTACTTACAGGCGCCGAGGTCAGCCGCCTCCAATTCTGCTGCAGCGCGTGCTCCACACGCTCGCGGAGGGTGCGTCACGTGCCCGCCTGTGTTTGCGGTGAGGGCGGGTCACCTGACACCTGGGGACAAGCGGCCACTTATTACAAAAGAACTGGTTTCTTTTACGTCCACTATAGGCTAAGGCTACGGACGATTGCAATGCTTCTACGCCCTATACTTTTACTGGATGTAGTACCCTTCAAACTGGAACACAGCAACTCAAATAACGGTAAAAATGGATTTTAATTAGTACATCCAGAATATACACCAGAAAACTACTGGCGTATGTAATGTAAGCCTTGCTCGAGTGGTTGGTACAGCGGCTTTTATGGTGTCGCCATCTCTGAGGTCCCGGGTTCCATCCCCGGTCAGGTCAATTTAGAATTTATTTATTTTCTAAATTGTCTCGGGTCTGGGTGTTTTCTATGTATAATAATTATGTATTTAAGTATGTTTATCCGTTGTCTAGTAACCATTTAACGAGTTTCATAACGAAGCTTCTCTTGGGCTAGATTGGTGTGAGTGTAGGAAAGTTTTTTAAACCAGATATTTATGAAACACCACCAGCACGCCTCAAGGTTTAATTCAGAGTCATGCAATAGACTATGAATATCTAGAAGTCTTGATGCTGACTAACTGAAGAGCTATCAACATCGAACGGCTGGTCCTAAAACGCCAGGCCATTTCCTGACGTGGACAGGAGATAAGAAATTCCCTCGGAAATAGGAATTAGAATATTTATTTCGGTATAGACATATGTGTGAGGCCTTCCTGTAAGCATATAGAAATACCCAATGCAGAAGATGTTAGTGTTTACGAGGAGCGGACGAAGTCGCCAGTTTACTATAACATTGTAACTGTCAGCATGTCTTATAGTAAACATGACGCAGGCACGGCCGCGATTCAGTATTAGGCTTGCGTAGGTCATCGCCCAAAGCTCATTCATTCCTACGGCCGAGCGTAAATAGAAGTAGGGTTGGCCGTTGGGTTGGCGTTCGGATGGCTACATATTTATGTGGAACGAAACACGTGTCGAATATCGGTTTGCTGTGCACGTTTGCTTACAATAATGCTCTGCATGGATATTCATGGATACCATCATACTGTACAGACAATCAGTACCAAAAAATTTAGCAAGTCGTTCCTCTGTAAGACTATTCGGCTTTGGAATTCTTTGCCGGCGCATGTGTTTTCCAGTTCCTATAGTCCCGGGTCTTTTAAGCGGGGCGTGAAACGGCATTTATGTAGGCCGTCATGGATGGGTGCGCTTGTTATCGTGCTTGTTCCACGGTGGGGAGCGCTCTCATTATTTTGGACTGCATCGGCTGCTTACCATCAGGCAGAATGTAGTCACTATGACGTGCCAATATAAAAAAAAAAGTATTGATGTGTTCCAGAACATCCAGCACATAGGGTGTATTAAATGTTTTATTATTAGCCTTTATTGCCAACTTTCTAATTATAATGTCGGCGTGTTTTGCGACACTAAGGCCTCCTCCAGACTTTTCCAGTCTTCTCTCTGTTTTACAATTCTGCCACAGTGGTCCTGCAGTCTTTTTAAATATGTCATCAGACCATTGAATGTACGTACTTGCAAACATTCATTTTAAAGGTATTAATGTTATTAATAAACAATGAATTTTAAAAGCTGCAGTAGCAACTTCCTACGTTGTTCTGTTCCGGTCTTTAGAATGTTATATAAAAGTAATTAATATCAGTATGGAGTATTTGGAAAAAATAAGAAAGCTCTTAATTAGTTATAGGGACAACTTCATCAATTTATAGTTAAGTTAAACAAAATATCTCATCCATAATGAAACGAAAATTCAAAATCCAATCAAAATGTCTCACAAAATTTTGTGAAAAATGTATAAGTATGGTATACGGTATGTGGTCAAAGGGTCCTTTCCTTTCCTTTCTTTGATACCGTTTTAATTAAAGTAAAATAAATAAATTAATTAATAGTAGTAATATTAAAAAGCTGTTTTTAATTAATCAATTGATACTTGTGGAAATATAAAGAAATATATTGTCGCTTCATGGCTTCCACAATGCTTTATTTACATATAACATTTTAGATAACACAAAATATTATCTGAAAAGGTCGTGTGGCAACCCTAACAGGCGCCCGTTCTCAACCGCGACCCGCCTAAATCATTTGAGTCAGATTTTATTTTAGTGGCGGACCGGCCCGTCGAGCGACACGCTTCATTTAAAGTATCACACTCCTTTTTATAAATGACTTAATATTTATGACGCCTTTGCCGAATAGCGGGACAGATAGGCTAATTGATTCTTACCCACTGACATGAAACACTTTCCCTAAGACGCTACAAACGAATCTATAATGCCAGGAAGGTATAAAATCAAATCAAATCTTTATATATATAAATCTTCTGTGCGTGTGTTTGTTATTGAACTCCTTCTAAACGGCTGGACCGATTTTGATGAAATTTTTTGTGTGTGTTCAAGTGGATTCGAGAATGGTTTAGATTTACAATTGGACCCGGTAGGTGGCGCTGCTATAGGGATCTATCATGGGATACGAGTGTTCAAGCGGACGAAGTCGTCGCAAGCGGGCCACTAGTTGTAAAAACTAGCTGTGCCCCACGGTTTCACCCGCGTTACATTAGTCATAGCGTGATATAATATAGCCTATAGCCTTCCTCAATAAATGGACTATCTAACACAAAAATAATTTTTCAATTCGAACCAGTAGTTCCTGAGATTAGCGCGTTCAACCAAACAAACAAACTCTTCAGCTTTATAATATTAGTACTTATAGATAGATATAGATAAAACGCGATCGTAATGGCAATATAGTTTGACACAAGTCTTCGCGCTAAAAAAAAATAACATAATATAACTCTTCGATCAATAACGTACTAGATTCCCAAAGAGCGCTTAAAAAAGCTTTGGGGCCACGACGGAGCCACGTTCCTTTATTTACGATACAATAGCTAGCTAATAAATAAATTCAATAAGGCATGAATAAACAGGTTTTAGGACGAACTGCGTATAGGGCGAGCTGAATTCGCTGTTCGTCCGAATTTTAGAACGAACTGTGGACCAAATGCATGTGTGACGAACTGCGATATTGCCAACTGCTACTAAGTCAATTCGCTGTTCGTCCTAATTTTAGGACGAATTGCGTATTGGACCAAATGCGTGTAGGACGAACGCCTAACAAACCGGAGCCACAATGACGTTCGTGGCGACGATGACAGAAAATATTAAGTTCAAATATTTTGCTACCTTAATTTTATCATTATTTTTAAGACTTACTCACATTTTGTTATTCAGAATTTAAATGTATGGGTATGAGCAAACACGACCACTTTCGACATGCATTATTCAAAGTCAAAAGTCAAATATTCTTTATTCAAATAAACTTTAGAAAAGTGCTTTTGAATCGTCCAAAAAACTTTTTTACCTACTACCCATTCAGGACGTACGACGGACCATATTGTTCGGGACCCTTTATCTAGTACATATAACTATAAGTGATCGAAGATCTACCTCCATTGAAGTTTTACTGAATGACAACAGTATTTCATTGTTGCTAAGAACAAAACCCCAATGTTAAATGATTGAAAGGAAAAACAAATCGATCAGTGGTTCCTGTCGAAAACATGTCCACTAGGCAGGATGCCTACTATTAATATCGTCTCGGAGGAGCTCGATGGCGCAGTGGTTAACGCGCCCGGTCTGCGAGTGCTGAGGTTAAGCAAATTTCGCAAACGTTCGTGACCAAAAATGTATCATCTCTCGCTCCTCCGTACTTCGGAAGGCACGTAAGCCGTTGGTCCCGGCTGCATTAGCAGTCGTTAACTACCACCAATCCGCACTGGGCCCGCGTGGTGGTTTATGGCCCGTTCTTCATATCCATCCATAGGGAAGGCTCGTGACATTAAATGAGCTGGTGATCATGATGATTAATATCCTCCAACAATGAATATTAAGCAACTTTCAGTATCAGACAAACACGGCAGACACCTCCCCCCCTCACAACCACATGGCGTTACACCATCACCTGCGCGGTATTTCGGGAGAGCTATTTCTGAAATTGTGTGAACTGTCTGGCACTTTGACGGATAGCTGTCGCGAGTCGCGGCTTACGTTACGGTTCGACGGAACGTTTCAGCCGCGATTTTTGGGAAAGTGTGCTTGTTACGGACTGTATGAATTGGTAACTTAATGTATTACTATAAAAGCTGTTTGTTTGTCCCTTATTCTTATTTTTTTATGTATATTAGCGTGTGTGTTCAATAAATGTTTCTGTCTCTCTCTCTTTCTGTACAGTTTCTTACTCCCATTCATCATTACAGCTAAAAGACGTACTGTAATAAAATGTTTGCACGATTCAAAAACACTTATCTTTAAGTTTCATCTTCAACTTTGACTCACGCTCTTGTCGGCGTAGCCTTTTCCATTCCTCTATATCCAAAGCTAATTATATTATTTTTCTTTAAGTTTAACCGCCTAGTGTAGTGTAGTCTAGTGATTAAGACCACCGGTTTAGACCCAGAGGTCCCGGGTTCCATTCCCAGCGGGGGGTACATGTTTGTGTACTCGGTTTGGTTGGTGGCAGGGCTTGTTTGTCCGCCTGGCTAGCTACCACAATCTTATCTAAATATGTCGCCATAACATCAATGTTTGTAGCATTGTTGTGTCCCGGCAGCTAGAGATAAGATAGCCAGTGCCTCACTAGTTAAGGTTCCCGGGTGAAGTGCGCTTCCATCATTTATCGTCACTTAACATCAGGTGAGATCAAGGCACTGTGCTTACCCGTAAAAGTAAAAAAAAAACTTGAATCTAAAACTGTGATTTTTGTCGACAGCTTTGAATGCTACTGGATCTAATGAAGTTATAACAGGGCATAGATAAGAACTAGCATCAGCGTCGGTAACACGCACGTCTTGTCTTTGGTCCCTTGGGCCTAGTGGTATCAAAAAGTAATTTTAAAATTTCAAAGACTCATCAGATAAGAAAAAACACTCTAATCTAACAGTATAAAATATCTATATACGTGAAGCATAAACTTTGTACCCCTTTTTACGAAAATTGCGCGGACGGAGGAGTATGAAATGCAAATGACGCACACTTACCTATCCTACTAACATTATAAACGCGAAAGTTTGTAAGTATGGATGGATGTTTGTTACTCTTTCACGTAAAAACTACTGAATGGATTTGGATGAAATTTGGCATACAGATAGTTTATAACCTGGATTAAAACATAGAATACTTTTTATCCCGATATTCCCACGGGAACGGGAACCACGCGGGTGAAAGCGCGAGCGGCCGCTAGTAGTTTATATAGAGGAGAGCAGAATGCTAATATTTCTTTTAAAATTATGCATAAAAAATACATTAAATTAAATAAACATTGTTTCAATCATTGTCCCTATCTACTGACCCTGATAGGTAGGGTATGGCAGCTGGAACTACGGGTCCGGCTGTCTTTTCAAGGGTACCACGGGAGTTCCGGATCCTAGGCCCCCTGCCGGTTATGCCTTCGCGGGCGTCTCCGGCAGGCCCCGGACATGGGTTGGACTCGTGGTGGCATGTGGTTAGCTATAGAAGTGGGAATGTTCGTCTGCCTGGTTGGTCTGGCCAGGCTTCCATTTCGTGCATAGCGAGCGGGTCTTAGTAGCGGTCCGGTGGGGGCCTGAAGCGAAAAGGTCTGCGGGGTACGTGAGTTACCCTTAGTTGGTGTGGTGCTCGGTGGTTTTCACTGAGTAGTTACTCCAACATCTCCGGTACTAGTCTGGAGAACTAGTAGAGGTGCCCGCTAGATGCAAAGGCCTCCGGTTTAATCAGCCGCGTAGGAATTTGGAATTGATCAGGTGCCTGGATGGGTACCGAGAAGTGAGTGTGCTTACAACTCCGCCACCAAAGAGGACATTTGGTAGTTGGCTTTAGAGCTGACGGCCCAAGCAGTGGTACACTGCGAGTTGTGCTCTTAGTGCAACGAGAAGTGAGCGAGCTTACAGCTCCGGTGACCTATCTGGATATTAGGTAGTGGACTATACGTGTCCACGGGGCGACTAGCTTGAGACACTAGTCTTAAAAGTACTGGATGAAGGATGCGTACCGGCGTGTTCTGATCTGGCGTTATGACCTGACGTAGATGGTCCCTTGTGCTTGCGCAAGGTTATTCTGACACCTACTTTGTAACCGGAAGGTTGGTAGGGGGTGTCAGTATAAACTTTAAAGTAGTGTATAGCGGGTTGTTTCAAACATTATTCAAAAATTTCAAAAATGGAAGAGGAGCGGCCGAAATCTGTCAATGCCAATCCAAACTCACATTCTATCTTTTTAAATTTTTCATTGTTTAGAATACAATCCGTACACCCTTGCAGCTTCATCATTCAGCCGAAATAGTAAACAGCTTTTTATAAAAATTACGGTCGAATTTCGACCACTGGGCGACCACTAGTATATATTAATGGATAGGAAAGAGTTCGTCACAATGCCATATTATGTTGATAAACCATTTTAAATTGTTTGTTGATAATTATGCAGTGATCATCATTATCATCCTTTTAAACGTCTCATTGCAGACTTTCCCACATGAGGAGGTTCGGTCATAACCTCAATCTCAAGTAAATTACAGTGTGTGAACTTAAACACAAACATACTGGAAAAAATATTACAAAACAATTAAAACTTACACAATGTTGTAGGTATAAAGATGAATCGAATGAACAGCCCACAGCAATGTTACAAACGTTATCAACTCAGAATAGATTCAACGTTTATTGTCATCATCATATAAGGATCCAAAGCGGAGGTCTTAGGAAATGGCCTCATGCTGAGCTGAATGTGCCTTCCGAAGCACGAACGCATCGTTAACAAACAGCTATCATGTCCTTTTCAATAAACTCGTAACAATTTACATTCTCTAATTTAGAAATCCCCTAGGCCATAAATTAATCTCACAGTGCTTCTCCAAAGCTCTAAACCCACTTCGGTTATTGACCACTACTTGAAATGTTTACTACAAATCTATTTCAGTAAAGCTGATATTTCAACGCACGCTGCTTTGAGAGCCGTTCGAGATAATCTTTAAGATATTTCTGAACAAAGGTATTTAGAATACGTATACGGTGATAACCGAAGAGTTTTGATAGATTCAAGTTTCTTATACCTATTGTATTTTTATTAACACAAAAACATTTATATACCACGAATATAATTTTGTTTTGTTTAGAACTTTGTAAATGTCTTGAAAGATTAGTCTTTAGTGTGATCTTTTACTCGTTAATTGCATGTTGTCTAACTCCACACCTCTTCATAAGGATTTTTTTATCATCATCAGCTCATTGTCCCCACGGCACGAGCCTTCCCTATGGATGGATAGGGACTTTTTTTATAATGTTCACTATTTAAAAGCTCGATTGAATAAATTAATAAATATGATGTTATACGTATGTAATAGAAACCATTACATCGTTGAAGGCAGTAAATATGAAGTGTGCCCTATCCTATATGCTCAACATTTATCGTCGCCAGTCTATAAAGACTACACTTATTAAATTAAACCCTACTCCATCTAACAGACTAGACGTCCAAAACGTCATAAAATCCAAGCCCGAATCGTCAAACTTCATTGTACTCCGAGCCTTAAACAAGTGCAATAAAGTTTATTGAATCTGGCGAGTCCTTATCCTCAAATTCGTGTGCACTCATTAAAAACCCCATGGCCATAACGGGTGCGAGTTATTGCACAGAATTTTGCATAAAAAGGTTTAGAAATGGCCGCGGCAGGCGCTTGGGGCGACGGCGGTGCCCAGAGGAATTTTAATAGTTCAACATGAGCGAGTGGTCTGGTTATTTGGATGACTTTATTGTTATTGCCAGACAGTTATATGCAATACATAGATAGACCCAAAAAACATGTAAACGTTCACAAAAAGTCTACCAAACTCAGCCGTAATTAATTCAAAATTATCAATACTTTTAAAATAGTAAATATTATATTTCATAAACAAATATTATTCATGAATATAAAGACCAGACAAAATATAAAGCCATTCCATTTTCACCCCCGTTGATGTATCCTTCAATACGTCACTTTAATTGTGTGTGAATAATATTTTCGTTCATTGAACTGTAGGGCTCTCTAAACATAGGGTGTAGCGTAATGTAATGATCAGTGATAAATTAAAAGAGTTCGTATCTTTAAACGTTATAACCATACGGCCAGTATGAAAGACAGAGCTTTATTTTCATTATTTTTATTATTACTTTTTATTTATTTTAAATCTTAGATTTAGGTTTTTTTATAAAAAGTATATAAAAAGTAAAATATAACAAAATTTATTACAAAAATACAACTTTAAAAAAAACCTAAACCTAGAACGCCGCCAGCAGCGGAGCAGGACTCAAGCTACCGGCGATTGAGGCTGCAGAGAAAGAAATCTCCTAACAATGCGTGGCGTGTTCAGGAGTGTTGCCTTGTGTATCTGACCCTTGATCCAGCCATCCAGCGAAAGCCTCTTGAGGTGTTGGTCGAGACTCTTCGCTATTAGGCCGTTTGCAGATACGACTATGGGGACAATGATCGTCTATTATAACTAGTTAGTGCTAATTACAAAAAAAAACTAATTTATTAAACTAAACAACTAATTTAACGTATTGATACAGGTACATAGAACCGTTATAGGATTTAGCAGCGGCCGCTGTACAAGACTCTGGGTCTGAATCGCTGGAACATTTCAATTATTATTATTATTGATTCAAAAGAGCAGAATCTGTCCAACAGTTAGTCAAAGTAGCGTAAATTATTGCCACCATAACATTAATGTTAGTAAGTAGCATTGTTCTGTTGGCAGTTTTTTAAGATAGCCATTTCCTCAGTGATTAAGGATTCCAGGTGAAATGCGCTTCCACCTTATCATCACTTAAGATCAGGTTAAATGACGACCAAATGCCCGTAAATAAAAAAAATTTAAATGTAAATAATTTACATCACATTTTCTATAAACTGTCACCGGCATCTAAAACGTGTAAAATTATTCATAGGTCGCGCGCCGCCGCGCCGCCGGGAGCGTCAGCCGCGTCGGGACGCATCTTTCGCGGGTGGGCGCACACCGCGCGCGTTTCTGCGCCGCCAACTTGTTCAATGTAGGGTTAAAACGTTACGCTAACCTATTGTGACGAACTGACGACGGCGGCGACACAGAACAAAGAGACGGCAGAAGGTAGGACGCAAACATGACGCGGTCGAGCAAGGCACTCATCAAGACACGCCTCCCACGGACACAGAATCTCGCGACAGCTTGCAACACAGTCCGATGGCTTCATCATCAGCTCATTCTATGTCCCTACTGCTGAGGCACGAGCCTTCCCTATGGATGGATATCGTTATTGTCCTGCAATCGAGATTGCAATTAATTAATAGATTCAGATATTGTTTTCTAAAGTTTACGCGAACACTACACATTGAAATGAAACAATACGGATCTACTCGCGTTTATTTTACACATTACTTATTTAATGTTTATCCTGACGTTTCGAACCCTTTGCAGGGTCCGTGGTCACAGGGAGACTGAGGTGTTGGTCGTCTCATAATTAGTTGGTAGCTTGTATACCCTCATTTAAATTTAATCAGGTGCGTTCCGTTTTACGCAGAAAGAGCTTACAGTATCTTTTGGTCTGGCAGTATGGTGTCGGGGCAGGGATCCCAAGCTGGCGGTAGATTCCAACCATCTTCTCTATTAAATTTAGGATGTTTTTTATTAAATAAGGCTAAACATTAAATAAGTAATGTGTAAAATAAACGCGAGTAGATCCGTAAAAGTTGTTTCATTTTAATATATTCAGTTTTATTGAACTCTGTGTTGACAATAGGAATCGATAAACTTTGAGTGTGATTTATAGCTTTTGTGTAATTTGCAGTTTAGCTTTTTAATATCCCCATCATCATCATCAGCTCCTTTTATGTCCCCACTGCTGGGGCACGAGCCTTCCCTATGGATAGATAGGGAGAACGGGCCATAACCCACCACGCGGCCCCAGTGCGGATTGGTGGTTGTTAACGACTGCTAATGCAGCCGGGACCAACGGCTTGACGTGCCTTTCGAAGCACGGAGGAGCTCGAGATGATAAATTTTTTGGTCACTCGTCCAATGACCGGCCTTTGCGTCCGGGCGCGTTAACCACTGCGCCATCGAGCTTCTCAGATCCTCCGGTGGCTTATTAGCGAAAAAACAACCAGTATTTAATTGCACAATGGCAACGCGACTGCTACAATCAATCGGTTTATTCTCTAGCGCCGTCACAATCGCTCACTCGTGACTAGAGATGTAAAATGACTGAATCTGACCAGTCACGACTGTCAAAAACCGTATTTGACCGGTCATTTATTGTCAAATTCAATCAAATTGACTTAAACATATTAATATTTCTAACTGTTAAAGTGACTAAATATAACTAGTGACAACTATTAAATACGATCAATAGAATGTGTAGCACTTATAATGATTTGGTTAACGAGCGTTTGCGAACATAGACATAATTTTCGGATTTTTATTGTTATTTGTAAAATTCCATTGTATACGAAACTGGTTTATGTTTTATTTTTAGAACGTTATTTGGAATTTGTTTGGTTTTGTTTTTAGCTTCATATGTTTTTTGTAAATGCTGTGTATGCCTGTCATAAATGTTAAACATATCTTATCACTACAAACATCTAATTTTAATCAAAACCGTGTGAACATTGTTGGTGTACCTTTCAAAATAAATAAATAAATTTACATTACTGCCAATTCCGCCAACATCGCGACACGATTTCAGTTTATTTAAAAAAACAAAATTGTTTCCAAAAAAGTTGTATATTTAAGTATTTATTAGCTAAAGAAAATTCAATTTACTCTTTGTTTACTCATACTGCGGTGGTGCAAGTCGTGACGCGGCGTTATAAAAAGAATTTGAAACCTAAATCTAAAGATCATATTGACCATATATGACCCTTTTTGACAGTAAATGACCGTTTTTGACCAATTTGACCGTAATTGACAGTCAGTCAAATTCAGTCACTTTGGTCATTTTCATCTCTACTCGTGACGCTATCGTAGCGTTCTACGTTCCGTAATACGAATATGTGTTTTGGTAGAAATAAATTGTAAATTGTCGCGATTGCGATTGTCACATAAGGATCGGTAATAAGTCTGCCGGTCGCAGCGCAGCTGTTGGATTCCGTGTCCGTGATAGGGTCTGTGCGTTGCCCGAGCGCGTCATGTTTAAAGCTTCCCTTCTGCATCTACTTATTTTATGACGACGACATCGTCGCGACGCGGGGCGCGACATGTTTGCGGAATATCAACCGCCGCCGGTGACAGAATGAAATCGTTAAGATCGAGATAAAAAAAAAGAAAAAAGGAACCACAATCTTCTTTTTGATTTAATAATAAAGGCGTTCGATACTAGGACATATGTACATACATGTGTTGTTATCGATACTAAGAGTAAAGTAATTGTAAAAAAGGTTCTAATTAATAAAGCTTACTCTCAGAATTTTGATTTCGAGTAGAGTCCGGCAATTTACACTAATAATGACAATCGCGTTGGATTTGACATTAGTTTAGAACGCTGTTTTTTTTAAAATATAACTAGACTACAACGTTTAATAAAAAAATAGTTTGTTTTATTAAACGTTGTCATACTTTCTTACTTTCGTTGTAAATCTAGTGTCATACTTTCAAATTCATGATTATCCTCACCATTGTGTAAGAAAAAAACTAAAACCAATTTTCAATTTGTCAATAATTGCTCAATATTTTGATCAAACATGTAACGAACATCTGTTTATAAATGTACCCAAGAAATGTACGCAAAATTTTCCCAATCTTTTTTACAAGAGACTTAAATGAAAGAAGGCAAGTCATGGACGTCTTAGAACAAAAATCAACTATGAAAATGTCGTTCAACACAAGCCTGTCCAAGATTAAACCATCGAACCTATCACCCAGAACAAAAGAGGACACAATGACAAATGCACCCTCGCTGGCAGACAAAAGACGCGACAACGGTTGGCTTGGCTGTCACACCATTCACGATACAGCAGGTCAAGCCATTAAAGTATCCAGTTACTGTACAGATACATGCGCCAGCCATTTGTCCGGACCAAGAGATTGGTACGATGATGGATGGCACAAAAGAAGTAAGATTAGACGACATGAAAGCTTAACAAAGTTTCCGACATTCACTCGTTGTTCGATGCGAGCCACGAGTAATGTCAGACATTAATGGATTGTTTCAGGAGTCAACGTCGAAAGCGGAAGTATTAAAATTTTAAAACCAATTACGTTTGGGTGAAATCGTAAGTGCAGTTAATTTAAATCTACAAATATAGCACTTATGGATGACACACGTCTACGGGGGGAGAACTTCTACTAAGATGAACCAGTTAAAAACTCAGCAAGTAGTTGTCTAATAATAGCAAGAGGCGGACTTGTACCTAGTGGCAGTAATATCAGTTAACCAGTAGAGGTAAAAAAAATAACTAAATAATTTTAAACTAAAATAAGGAAATATAAGATAAATATTGATTTTTGTAACTTAAGCCAATCGTGTACTTGAGGGAATAAATTATTTACATAAATTAGTAAGTATTATCAGCTTGACAAAAACCCAATTTCAAATAAAATACTTTACAAAGAAAGCAGGTTACAGCACGTTAACCAGATATAGAAAAAGGACCCATGATTGAACCCTGTGGAACTCCCACCTGTACTCAAGATCCCTGAAGATTCAGTACCAATTATAAAAAAATAAAGGATATTCTATTGTAAAATGTCATTTCATAATGAATATGAATATGAATATGAATTCTATTAAGCTCTCATATTATACAGAGTGTTTGGCGCATCGTGTGCAAAAATAAATTGGCCTTTACTTTTAGCCCCCATAACACGTTCCATGCCCGACGGTTATTTTTATGTTGACTTTTTAAGTTATTTAACCAAAAGTCGAAGGACTAATTTAGCGAATTAGTAAAGTTTTTATTATTATTTTAATGACATTAGCATACCGTTTGAAGGAGGATAAACTAAAGAATTTTTGAGAAAGTCTGAAGATCCCGATCTTTTTTAGTTTTTTTTATAGCAATGTACCTAAATTGGATTTTTTTTTCATATTTAACATTTCCGAAACTATAGAATTTAATTTTTAAAAAAACCTAGATGACAACTTCCAGCAAATTTGAATTAGATAGAATCTCGCAACAACGCACATCAAAATAAAGTTTTAATTTCGAGGCTAAATCCTATAGATTTTTTATTATGCGGTATTTTGGGTTTTTTGGTTAAATAACTTAAAAAGTCAACATAAAATAACCGTCGGGCATGGAACGTGTTATGGGGGCTAAAAGTATAGCAGATGACCCTTTCTGTCGGCCAATTCATTTTGGCACACGATGCGCCATACATCCTGTATATTATAAACATCGAGTAAAAGTCGTCAAATTTAATCAGAAAACATTGAACTGACATGATGTAAAGTTTCAAGTAATGTAACTTTAATAAAATCCACTAATTGTCTCTCTTATAACCACACAAGGACATTCTAACAAGTCTATATGGTCTAGTAAGTGTAACTGATATCTACAGTACACCTTAGCTTGTGACAACTAATTTGTCAGGCGTGTAAGCACGCACATAATTCACAAAAGCCAGTGAATATATCAAGTCAATATCATATTGCAGGACCAGAAAAGTATTTGTGTTGGGAATAATAGGTCTCAAAATAGTAGTGGAGAGGTGTCTCGTGTCTAGTTACAAGGAAATCCATAATCTGTAGGAAAGTGCGCAAACAAGAGGAACGCATGCGTCAGGGCGGAGGTAGGGGGGATCGATGTACTCCGGCGCCGACGAGTCCGCCGCTGGCTGGAGCGAGGACACAAGGACAGACATGGGAGGAGGATGGGAGGGCAGAGGCCGCCTTGGAGGTCAGAGAAGGACGTCTTATAGGTAGGCGTGGTTAGCCGCCATTTTATGTTCTATACATTACATATGTTAGTTTAATGATGGTGATAACCATACATGAGAATTTAATTGTTAAGTTTATTAGAATTATATTAACATGTTATATCTTGCTACAAGAGAAGGCCAAGTAAATTACTTTCTGTTTCATTTAAATTTCGTCCAACTACTGGGCAAAGTTCTTACCTAAACCTTTACATGCGACTCGATCTTTGGCGGTGACCGCCACCAATGTCATTTATAGACATCGAGATCATACCTTCTACGCTTTCTAGTCTATTCTCATGTATCCAGAGTGCATCTAAATTTACCCATCCCTCTGGGCATATATATTTATCCTCATCACTTATAGGTATTAATTTTGTAAGTTACTAAAATTTCTAGCGTTTTTAATCAATTTAGAGAATAGTATGATTGGGATAACCCTGAAAGAGCAATCGCCCAGATTACGCAAGGTTCATAACCTAGAGAAAAGTTAGTTTCAAATTGAAATTGTTTTTAAATTGAAACTAACTTCCAAACAGAAAATGCCATAAAAACCACTCCATGTTTTATCATTGCTTTGCTCAAGCAATCTAGTAACATAGCAACTAAAACCAATACACTAATCCATCTTGTCATCATAGATGATGAGACTACAATCGGAGTCGATAATAATATATTAGCGAGACGCTGTCAGCCATATTACAGTTCCGGCGTGTGCCGGATGTCGTCACGGCGCCGGACACGAGACATCCGATATTCTGTTTTCTATTAGCGAATTAGGGGCCCTGGAGTGGACAGGGAGATGCATTAGTGATTCCAACAAGGGATTATAATCTTAGGGGACAGATTAACTTTTTTGGGGGAATTCTGGATTTGTGACGCCCGTAATGTTTATGTCAATCGGCATTAACTGCAGTCCATTAGTTTGGCGTCATATTTTCAACAAAGACTTACTGCATTAGCGTTCTCTCTCTCTCGAGTCGTGTGATTATAATGATCATACTTAACTGAAACCTAAAGATTTATGTATTTGAAAAATAATGAGACAAATAAGAAATATAGGATACATTAGTGAGTACTAGAAGTCTCAATAAAAAAGATTTTGTAACTATTTATACACCTCAAAAAAAACGAATCTAAAGAGCCTATTGAAACAATATAATTTAAGACGGTATTCTAACAAATTATTCCACATCCTATTTGGCCGGATCAATCAACTAGGCGGAGGCAATTATCACAGCAGGAGTCCACGGAGCTGAAGAGACGCCAGGAGGCAATGAAATGGCTACCATTTCATGCTGCTACTAAAGTAATGACTGGGAACTTTGAGATTTAAGGATCTTGACTTCCAATAAGAAAAGGGGCTTTGAAGCTAACGAGATGAACCATAATGATAAAATTAATAAAGTAAATGAAACGAATGAGTAAAATTAGATTTTTTAAGCTCTTAAAGTTTTCGTGAGCGAAATAATAAGATTCTGGATATCTGTACATATGTTAAAACTTTACAATCAAATAGAGCTAAAGTTCAACGGTTTTAGGAAATTGAAGCAAAGTTTACTTTCACATTTTAAGACAGTGAATCGCTTGTCCTTCAAATTACATGATGGTATGTATAACTAAAAGAAAAATTGGGGAATGATTATAGCACAAAATAGCAAGCAAATACAAAAACTGGCTAATAAGGGACAACAAACAGTCAAAGAACGATTAATCTTACCCCGATTCAATCAGTCTATTGAATGCAAATCAAACTTGCGCTGCGGGACGCCCTGTAGCGGGCTTAAAAGAAACTTAACGAGAGGTAATCACAGACATGATGCAGCTCAGCCCGGCTTGCGAATTACAGTATTATACTAATTTGACGCAAGGGATAGACGAATACGCTGTGGGAGGCGACGAACCTTTGTATGTATTAATTAAAGGCGAGATAAGTGATGTTGGAGACAACATAGATAATGCGACGTAAATAGGAGACGATGCCAATTAATGCATTTAACTCATGCGGGACTTGAAAATTGTGTATCAGCTTCCAACTTCCCGTGCATGTCTTAAAAGCCAACTAAAGAACAAGGGTTCCAAGATGCTCGGACATCAGCCGATCGGCTGCAACCCTGAACTGATGACGTTATTTATTCCACCTCGGAGCCCTACTTTGATTATACTAAATGTGGCGTCGAGGTCACTCACGCCGAGTTTACTAAAAATTGGTGATTTTCATGCCGTCTAAACCTTTTTTGGTAGAAGGACGTAAGAGTATGTATGTATGTATGTATGCCAATAAAAAAAACTTAAGATGACATAGTCGATTTAACGGCCAGTAAAATAACTACTCATTATTATTAACAAACCGGTAAAACAGTTTATGATAATAGGCTTGTACGCACCGTGGTGCGAACAAGATCGCAAAAGTAAAGGCAATGAAGTGAAATATTCTATACAGATAATTTTACATTTTATTTTAGGATCACGTTTCGAAACTTTTACTGAGGCCAAGGTAAAAACGAACTGAGATTTTCTTCAAAGTTAAGTTAGTTATCAAATACCAACCACATGATTTAAAAGATAAATGTATTAAAATTGTATTTTTGTAGATAATACTTTAAATGGCAAAACATTTTACAGAATATGAACTTTGTAAACGAAGTGAAGATCAAACAAATAATATGAGAACACATACAATTACCGTCACAAATAGGTAAAGCCTGGTAAGTTAAACAACTTAGAACAGAGGTTAACGGAAGTTCACGACGAGGAACAAAACAGAATTAATAACGGCGTTCAGGTACCAAACAATATGAACACTCACGAACTGGCAGCAGGCGATGGACCCCAGAGAGTAACAATGGCTTTTGCCGAAACAATGGAACAAACAGAACTGAGCGGCGAGTTTCATCAACCACCTGAAACTGGAAACTGAAAGTTTCGCAAACACGTGGCTAAAGTGGCACTTACCTCGACCGGGAGCGGCGAGCCATCTCGACGTCTCGTTCCCACTTTAAAGTTAATACTGTCCTCTCTCGCTCTCTCACACCCTGGTTTATTTCAATTGTTAAATTTTGTGATTTCGGTTTTGAATAGGACAGCAACAAAAGGTAACTCTGTACTGAAGGCTAAACTCAAACGTCCAGATTTTTTGTCTTGTCTTAATGTGAGTAGCAGTTAAAGGATGGGTCCCAGAGAGGTCCCTTGGTGCATTAGCAAGTACAGAGTGTGATGCAGTATTGCAGGTTTGCGGACCGGGGGTGAGAGAGCGGGACCTCCGCCTTAGCGGACGGTCCACGGAGGAATGTTGCCGACCCCGGCCACGCGCCAGGTTCTCGCGCCTGCCACTATCAACGTTCTCCAACGCTCATGAGGGGTTGTTCCGCGCACGCGCTCTGCACAACACCCATCCTTGTCGCACCCTCGCGAAAACAGAGACGGGGGAGCAACTTTAGGGATGATTTTCGGAGGGTGAAAAGACGGTGAAAGATGGAAATGCATCTCGGACTCCGCTCGGATTTCCGGCGCTCGTGATTTTGTTTATTGATTCGTATCGGGGCGAAGGCTCCGCGCTCGGGCCTCCGCAGTTATTAATCCGTACACCATGACAAGATTTACTGCCGATGTACTTTTATGAAGACCAATAAAAAGGCGCTCATTAATTTCTGGCATCGGCCTGACAATTTGCAGATTGCGCAACAAAATCCGCAGAATCAGACAAAGAGGAAAGACAATACTACATAAAAAAAAGAGTTCTTTTAGTATCCAAATGGGTGTTTCACAGTACAGTCGGCTACTTAGGCGTATAGAAGAGCATTTATTGACAGACTAAACTAGGCATAGGGAGATTCTCAATACGTTTATCATTTTCAGAAGAATGATGGGGTTACATTATAAAGTACAGAAGTTAACCCCAAAGTGGCGGGCAATTAATATGAATATTTGCGCAGCGGAGTGCGCGGGGCGACGGTACAGAAGTAATGCGTGCGGACGCGGAGGGTTGGTTTGTTTTGCCAACGCTACACACAACCGAGTTGAGCTGTTGACAGTTCAATTGATACAAATTGAGTTGATGCGAACGCTAGATAGCCGCCGATTGTGCTCCGAATACAGATTACGAATTAAGTTGGTACTTTCGATACAGCATGCAACATACATTTTAGGGTTACGATTTACGAAATCATTTGCATATCTGATTTATTTATTGTTTTCTTTTTATGGGACTTTTTAACTGTAGGAATAGAAGTTACTGTTGTACGTTTTTATTACTGCTTTAGCTTTTAGTTTATTAAATTTTAACTCTTTCCTTAACGGCGCCGGCGGCGGCGCCTTTCATTTACTATACCCACTATACACTATACACGCTTTTATACACTCTGTAACAGTGAGGATTTAACTTTTGTTATACTCAACACTTATACCCGCAGTTGCTTAATTGGCGAGGTGTGGCATGGCTTTTAAAAAGGGCGTTACTTCTGCAGTTTGCACATTGGGTCGCTAGATGGCGCTCAGGTTTTGAAACATTGGATTAGTGACATTAACCGAATTAACTTTTTTCACTAGATTATCCACATAACTTCAAAAATATCCACGTCTATACATTGTTTATCTCATTTATACATTTTTATTTCTTTAACACCATTTATACGAGTCACATTACGTACGACTCGTATAATGTGAATAAACGTTCGGATTTGATGGTGACAGACATGTATGAAGAAAAAAATGTTTATATAATTTTTAACGCAAATTTTGTTGCAACATTTGTGTTTATGTATGAAGAAAGTTTACTAAACATCGAGATCCCTTTCACGATAGCCTTTATTAAGTTGGTGAAACAATGTTTTAAAAAAACATTATTTTTATACGATAAAAGGGGATACGCCTTCAATTTAAAACAATGAGAACTAAAATCAAAAAGTAGAGAAAACCACCCCAACACCCTTTCCAAAAAAACATAAACAATCAAATTTGCCATTAGCATTATTTCACAGTGTCGATTCGCCGCCATCTTTGATTTGTTTTATTAACTAATGGCGATTTAAAAAGTGACGGTTACATAAATATTGTCGCGCCGAGCTCCACAGTTATTTTTCAAGAGGTGTCGGCGACGCCATTGAACCTTTTAAAGTTTATTTTGAATCAGAGTGTTGATCCAAAATGGAGGATCGTTTTAGCAACAGCATCAGACTGAGAGGGGATGCTGTTACAGTAAGTTTAAACAAACAAATAACTATAGAATTGCAAATTGATGATGTCAATTTAATGGAAGCTGAACGTATTGTATAAGTGTACTACAAATTAACTTGCTCTGTTATCTTATAGTTAGACCACACTATAATGAAACATAACAGTGACATCAAGGGTCGCTATCCCCATACAGTTTCTAGATGCTGAAAAGTTGTCATATTTCGACTAACCAATCAAATATTACGGATAATGAAAAAAGCACTTTTTTCTCTAAGGCCCAGTATCCGCCAAAAGAAAAGATGGGCGGAGAGAAGTCGTAATCAACCAATAAACGGAGAGGAGACGGCTAAAAACTACTACTAGTAAAGTTTGTTTACTGTCTGTTTTTTTTGTAAAATAAAGTAGCCAATAACATATAATATATTATAAAATATTTAAAACTCTTAATATTACGTTAGGATTTGATAAATTGGAAAATTGATTTTGTATAATTTGACTGATATACCTAGGTACTAACTTAGTTGATTAAAGGAGATTGCTCTGGATCGCCTTACAAACATTTGAAAAATACGTTATGTTGTAATTAATTTAAATAATAATTTTGACAGTAAGAAGTTCAAGCGGACACTGTTTATTATAAGTAAGACTTTTAAAAGTATTTTTTTTACCACCAAACTCTGTACTGTACTTAATTTACTTTAAGTACTGTTATTAATTATCAGTATATTATCATCAGTGTACAGACCTACCACCTAGTGATGTCTCCGTTCGATGTTTTATGTTTATGTTTATGTGTATGTTTAATCAATTATTGATTGACTGAATCAATAATTGATTGACTGAATATACAAAAAAAATCGAATTTGGGCCGCTCACTGCGTGGTAAGTGAAACGCCTGCCCATGACAAATTATTATTTTATTCCCAAATATTTTCCCGTGTCATATCGATACTGCGGTAGTACACACGGCGGCAGATCAACCTACCCAAAACTGTCAAATTTCTACAATCAATTTTGAACTTTATAGTTTGGTTATAAGGATCAATATTCATTGGAGAAATTTGATAGATTTGGGTAGGTTGATCTGCCGCCGACTGTACCTACCTAGACAGCTAGGTATCAGACCTACCACCTAGTGATGTCTCCGTTCAGCGCCAACAAGGGGAAACTTGTTGTAGGGCATAGTAGTAAAAATATCAATATTTATAAGCATTCACTAAAGTGTTTCCTATGACTAAACATAACCTCAAAATCGGTCCTTTTTATTTAAATAACTGTCTTCTCAGAAGTGTCCGTCATGAAACTTAGTTTTCATGGGTTAATACAGGCAATTCATTACTAGAAAATGAGTTTTCCTCTGCAGTTTATTTTAAGGCGAGCAATATATGGACGCAGAACAATCTCCTTTTATTTTTTAGTTTTTATTATTGTAATTGTCTTCGCTATCGCATTAGGCACTATTCCTGTAATGATAGTTGTAAGTACTGAAATAAATAAATAAATAAATAAATAAGTTAATGTAATTTAATGTAAGGTAATTTCATCACAAACTGATAAAATTGAAAAATTCAAAATTGTGCAGCCTTGTTTTTTGTTTAAACAAAGCGTTGTTAAGTTCATTTGCTGAGCAAATGAACTTACATACATTTCAACATACACAAAAACTATGGGTGGAAGGAATGTGAGCTATATTTTTTTATTCCCCAAATCGCCTACACTTAACCCAACACAGACCTCCCACTGGGATGCACGGAAAATTGAGTGGAAATCTTACCCCGCAAGCAAAAGTGGAAACATAATGTTTTTTTACTGCACAACGGAAAAGAGCTTGGCTTCATCTCATCTGATGAAAAACGACGATAAACAACCAGTAGTTCCTGAGATTAGCGCGTTCAACCAACCAAACAAACAAACTTTTCAGCTTTATAATATTAGTATAGATAAACAAATAATTATGTAACCTCAAATTGTGCTAGACTTACCTATAAACTAATATTCGTTTTCGTGGCGATTGTTCGTTCGTCTGCTTGTTTCTCTTATCTAAGTTCAGGCACTTGTGTTTAGCTGCTAATTAAGGCACTCGTTTTGGCGGTTTCTTATTTCTGTCTCTCTCACATCGCAATCTTTGTACCTGAGAAAAAGAGAGAAACATATTATTAATAATCAAACGTATAAAATCGGCGCAATGTTGTCTACGTAATCAGCCTTATTCTCGATCTAGAGAAAATTTCGTAAAATTCTTGTTTTATCTCTTGCCTACGTCATGAAGGGGAATCGACTGCAAAATTTCAGCTTTCTAGATCTAGTGGTTTGACCTGATCATTCTTAAGTTAGTCAGGCAGGACCTTTCTTTTTATACGTATAGAAGCAATGAAATAGCAAAGTAAAAGTATGTATAGTTAAAAAGTTTTTAAATCACGCACCCTGTTAGGCGCCAATATCAGATATAGATCCGTCACCATTCAATACAAGAAGATAATACACATAATCTTTACCCAGAAATCAACAAAATGGGGGAAGGGATATTGCGACAACTCTAAAACGAGATTATCGATACCAACGCAGCGTAGTATTAAACTTTTATTGCCAATCGACTCCATAAATCTCGTAGATAACAAAGTTTACATGACATAAGTATTAATATTTTTTATCACACGCCAAATTTATTGGAATCAGAATGCTATAAAGTAGGACGCCCCTCAGAAGCCGATCTCGAAGGACCAGCCACACGTTGGGCGCCAACAGTCTTGGGGGGAGCGGGACAGGCGTATCGCCGTCCCTGTCTGGGCGCCAGCCGGCCCGGCGCCGTCTGCGAGGCGTCTGCCGACGTCGCGGAGCCCGTTACATAACCGGGATGGCTTGCGGCCCGGGACTCGCGCTCCCGAGCGAATCGGGTCAACGAGCCACTGATAAGCACGAGTTCGCAGAAATGTTTTTGCACAACGTATAATAATATGCCGAGATAAAGGGAGAGACATTTGTAACAAAATTAGCAATACTATCTCTGATCTGAGCTGTCCTTTTATACGGCTGTAATTGATAATGATCACGTAAATTTTATTAAAAAAATTGTTTATTCAATTTAGTCACACTAAGGATACATATTAACGTCAACAAAGTATAGTATGTCTTTGGGAATACGAAACGATATGCATGCATATAGCGTAAAGTTATTTTTATAACTGAATAAACGATATAATATGTTTAATGCTATTCTACATTAGCATTATGTTAAAGTATTATTTTATTGACAAATACATTAAATAATTGTACTAACAAACTCTAAATATTAGCCTCTTTAGCTCCTCTTAGCGTAAACTGAACCTCGCTGTGCTCAATTGATCAGATCACCGCACAGGTTTGCATTTGGCCACTATCTCACCTGATGGTAAGTGATGATGTAGCCTACGGTGTAACATGCTTGCCTAGAAGGTAAAGGCCTGTCTCAGGCCGAAAGGTCACGGGTTCGATTCCCAGCATACATAATGTACACGGTATTGTTGGTGGTAGAGCCTGATTGGGCTTAGCTAGCCACTCCTATATTTTCTAAACCTATAGCCATATAACTATGTTAGTAGCATTGTTGTCTTCCGACAGTTAAGGAGATAAGATAAGCCAGTTCCTCTGAGACTCGAGGATTTCGGGTATTCACTTAACAAATGGAGCAAGGGCATATACGTATTTTTGATTGTAAAAAGGGCCACAAAAAAGTCTTTTAGTAAGAATTACTAACCTCTAAACCACACCACACAAGGTTTTTTTGTAAAAAACAAAAAAAAACTGTTGAAAAAACTTATTTGCCCCGCAACTTAAATAAATTATATTAAAAAAAAAAACTCTACACCACCATAGACGCCAAACAAAGTATCCCAAGGACTTTTTACATAACATTGTTCTTTATGTAAATAAAAAGATTGACAGACCAATTGTGTAGGTGTACTATGTTCTGGCACTATAGATTCGTTTAAATAACACTCATTACAATATATGTAGCGTTGCAAATACATTGTGATACATACGAGGCTCGCATACCATTAATTGATCAATATACAATTAAGATGTTCCTACAGTCTCAAGTAAACCCTACGAGCCGGTGATAAAGAACAAATTGACTTGCAAGTGTCCACTTTACATGTTAAATTGAAGGGAAGGGTGACTACACTTTTCTAAGACTTGAGTTAAATATTTATTGTATTATTCCGTAAATTATTTAAGACTATTATGTTTATAATGTACATGGCAGCAAAACCGTGAGAGACATAGCAGTCGTGCAGCCGATAGTTGTCCATTTCTAAAGTTCTGATTGGTCCACGTCACATGCTCGCTTAGCTTGATATTGGGAGTCTCCAACCAGAGCTTTTAATAGCTCAAAAAGCTTTTCTTTTGCAATTTTAGAAGAATTCTGTAATCATATACGAAAAGCGCCAAATTAACTCCACACATATTTGTTCGTACTTTAACAGCATAAATGCGTCACCGTGTCTTGTACGAAAAGCATTCAATTCAGAGTAAAATCTTGCAATAAGAATAGATTCAAATACTTTTAAATTTATTTATTATTGTTTTTGTTAACTAAAGGTATTGTCGATTATTGCCGTCGTTGGCGTACAGGGCACGCTACAGCTTGTCGACTATAGCCGACTGTGGCAAGCGGTCAAAAGGTTAAAAACAAAACAAAGCGTGGCCACCCTACCCGCCGTCCAGGAACAGTGGCTGCGTTGTCGGCGCGTGCCGTATCTGCGCGCGCGATAGCCGACGCGCGCGCACTGATAATGAGGTCAGACGCGGCACGCTGCAAGGAAATATGCGGCTACTGGACAGGCTTGCCGCATTTTAAAGAGGAAACTTACATTACATTTCAAAAACCTATACAAAATTCAAAAATCTTCAGTAAACAATAAGACAATTCTAATGTGACTTTCTATGCTAAGAGAGAGATGTTGACGGTTAATATAAAACGTAAAAAAATAGATTCCGTTACACAAACGTTTTGTTAAATGTTTGTACTGCCAAAATAAAAACTAAAAATATAAAATAAAAAATTATGTGGCCTCACAATGAAGTATCATTACTAAAAATTGCTACAAGTAAGTAATAGCCTATTTACTGTCCTACTGCTGGGTAAAGGCCTACCATTATTGGTGCTCAAAGTACAGGGATAGATCTAGTAGAATCTAGTTTGAGCGCCAGTCTTTCACCATCTGTTCCTATTTATATAACTTTTTGATGTGTAGTGTAACATCTTTCCGCTCGCCTTCTATATGTATGTACAATTTGTGGAAGTGATTTCGTAGAAAAGGGACGGAAGTAGGGTCGTAACAGTGTGATTCCCTAACAGTGCGATCAGGTCGCCTTCTATAAGTATATTACAATAATTTGTGGGAGTGATTTCGAGGAAAAATGTGATCGTTACAGTGTGACATGTCTTCTAATGAGTATTTACTGCATTCTCTTTATGATTTGTAAAAAAATATACGGAGTCGGAAGCGGCGCCATTTTGTAAATTTAAAATCGTAACAAGAACAAGACGAATTATTTTTTATTTATGTGACATCATTTTGATATGTCTATTATGTGTATTTGCAAATGTCTTCTAATGAGTATTTACTGCATTCTCTTCTGATGTCAAATGTTACACATCATATGCGACTACTGTTAAGGCTCGTTCATTTTTTTTGTCTACTGTGGAAGAAAACTAAAACATTTGAAATTTCGAATTATTCCAATCAAGTTCTCATATCATATTGGCTTAATTACTACGCTTACATCGAACAATGCGAAACATCATTATCATCGACCTTATACTAGTCCATTCCTCCTGTACATAGGCCTCTCGGAGTGCACGCCACTAAGCACGATCCGAAACACCTCAGCATCAGTAATCGAAGATTCCCGGGTGAAGTGCGTTTCCACTTTCGGCCGTATTAGCACTTAACATCAGGTGAGATTGAAGGCCTAGTGCTTACCCGTACAAAATAAAAAAATACTTAATGAAAACATTAACAAACGCACTAGTCGCCACTACGACTTTCGAAGGTTCCCCTCGATTTATCTGGGATGCCATCATCAGATCCTGGTTTCCTTATCATGGTACCACCCTTGGGATATCTCCTTTCCAACAAAAAATAATCATTAAAATCGGTTCATAAACGACGAAGTTATCCGCGAACACACATTTAAAAAAAGATACATACGAGTCGAATTGAGAAACCTCCTTTTTTGAAATCGATTAAAAAAACATAATATTATCTTTCAAATTTTACGCGAACACTACACGTTAATTTCACACATTAATTTAATTGTTTTCCTTATCCTGACCTGCTCGTATTATCCTGTGACCACGGTTTCTGCAAAGGGTGTCGAATCGTCAGGATAAACAATAAAATGAAACTAATGTGTAAAATGAACGCGCGAGTAGACCCGACCTGGCAGTTTAACTCAGTATATACCTGCGGTTTCGGGTTTTCGCCACTAAACCATGAAAAAATGTACATTTTAATTTGTCCACTCAAAGATTTCGTATCGAAAGGAAGAAAGAAGACCTCATTCCAAGATCAGGTTTTGCTGGCAGCTCGAAAACGCGCAAGTACACATTGCGTTTGCGTCATGCGGCAGTCTCTTTAAAGCAGTTGGCACATGTGATACGTTGCCGAGTTGAGCCACAAAATACTTGGGAAGGTAAGCTTAAGGCGACACACTTGGAAAAAATACATCAACTTTCATCCAAAGTTATAGGAGTATGACAAGACCAAGGAATCTGAAATTTTGATATAGATAACTTCATGCCTTTGTCTTTAAAAACCTTGCTCAAAACCACGATTGTGCAATTTTGACTCGATCGTAATTCTTTACGAAAACACCTCTAAAAAATCGTTAATGCTAAAATTACATAATCTGTTTTGAAATCATTTAAATATATTGATAATACCATTATTCTTAAGAGGCAGGGGACGGACAATATTTTTTGCATTATGTAGTTTGATATTTATAAAATACAGTGAAAAAACTAAATGCCTACCCGACCCAGTCAGGAATCGAACCTGGGTCTTCCGCAATCCGGGCGACTGCACTGACCATTATGCTACCGGGAAGGCAAATACAGTGAAAAAAATACCGGGTAGTATTTTTTTCACTGTATTTTATAAATATTTAATTCAGCTTCAGTGCAGCAATTAGCACTTAAAAATATAAAAGTTGTAAAATTGTGTAGTTTGATTTTATTAATCCGTCGTCTGCCGTGAATACAGACACAATAGAATTTGAATTGTTTGGCGGCGCTGATCAGCGCTCGCGCACATCAAAGTATGTGTTAGAGAATTGTCGGCGTCAAAAATTAGTTACCAGTGACTTTGGGTCATTACATAGTATAATATAAAACAAAGCCGCTCCCGCTGTCTGTACGCTTAGATCTTTTAAACTTAGGGGGTTAAAGTTACTCGCGTCCGTAGGTTTACCCTTGAGACCCTACACGTGACCCCTGGGTGGTGCTACATGAGTGACACTGTCTGAGTGGTAGAGCCACGCTGCGTTGCAGCACGAAATACCACCCTCTCACAGAATATCGGCGTGAAACAACGGCACTCGTTGCTGTTGTGTTTCGTCCGGTGAGTGAAAGTACCGGAGGCGCATCTCTCACCCCTCCCCCCTCCCAATTCCTACTCCCTCCTCAAGATCCAACTCCTTCCTCAAGGTCGGCAACGCATCCGCGATTACTTTGGTTTTTTGGTTGGTCCATGGGCGGCGGTGATTGCTTTCCATCAGGTGACCCGCCTGCTCGCTTGCCTCCTTTTGACATAAAAAAAAAACTACGCAAGGGATTTTAATGCAGTTTTCAGCAATACATAGAGTGATTCAAGAGGAAGGACCCTGTAGGTGGCGCTGCTATAGGGTTCTATAAGATACGGGTGTTCACTCAAGCGGACGAAGTCGCCAGCGAGCCGCTAGTAATCTATAAAAAAAACCGGGCAAGTGCGTGTCGGGCCACGCGCAGTGTAGGGTTCCTTAGCCCATCTCAATAATGCGGATATTACCGGTTTCACACACCTAACAACGTTATTTAAGTAGTTCCCAATGAAGAGTTTTTACTGCGCCAAGTACATTTTATAAGTTGGTCGACTGTTACTCGTAAACTTGTAAAGCCTACTTAGCTATGATAGTTTTCCTTTTAATTTCGTCATATATACAACTACCGTGAATTTTTTCTTGTATACAAAAACAACCATTTGGCTTTTGGGGGGGGGGGGGGGGACATTTGACTCTAACAAAATTTTGCACTTTCAAGCTTAATAGTTCACAAACGGATGCCTCAATCAAAAAACTGTATCCACAAACCCGCCATATTTTTGAAATTGCTATCTAACGACACCCCACACTATGGGGTAGACAAGAAAAAAAAATTACACCCCACTTCACGTGTATGAGAATACCTAAAAAAATATATTTTAAAATTTTACTTTACCACTTTGTCGGCGTGATTAACCTTTTTACCGCCAACAACTTCTATAGAAGTTCGAGATTTTCGTGCCGTACACGCCAGCACTTCTATAGAAGTTCTTCTTTGTACCTACTTTATTAAAATACATTTATACGTTGGCGTACAGCGGGACATCGCGTGCAGGATAGTTGGGCGGTGAAAAGGTTAATATGTATATCCATGCCAAATTACAGCTTTCTAGTACTAAGAGTCTATGAGCTAGGCTGGGGTCGGACAGACAGACAGACGGACATGGCGAAACCAAAGTAAGGGTTTTTTGATGACCAAACCGAAGTAAGGGTTTCTCGTTGACTACGAAACCCTAATAAAACTGAAATGCTGTTCGTTAGTAAGCGGATCTCTCGAGAACGGCATAACGGATTTGGTTGAAATTTTGCACAATACAGACCATGACCCAGACTAGGACACAGGAAATTTTTATCCCGGTAACAGGTTACTGTGGGATGGTGCAGTCCTCGCGAACGAAGATTGACGAACGAAAATTGACATTGTGAAAATTTAAATTGGTACCTGACGTATTTTTTTCAAACTTAGACATTTTTTATTTTGTTGTACTTTTGTGTGTGTTGTGACTGTCCTTTATTTTATTTTATTGTGTGTTTATTTGTGATGGAAAGTGTCCTTTTATGATAGGGCACTTTCCCATATTTTTGACGCTGTAAGGGAGAAAAGAGCTTGACATTTGCCGAGTTTGCTGCCGGTTCTTCTCAGTACAAGATCTCCCGCCCAGAGTAGACTTACGAACCGATGGCATAATGACGTTCATAAGAGCTATTGTAGCCGAAACTGAATAAATGATTTTGAATTATTGAATTATAACTATTGAAGTCGCGGGCAACAGCTAGTCCATACTAAAACGGTTTATAGTTTGCGACTTTGTTTGTTTGAGGAGAGAATCTCTGTAAATGCTGATCCAATTCCAAAAACTCTATCACTGATAGAATGATACATTCCATGCAGTCAATAAAGGCTATAAATTACAAGAAAAAAAAAATGCTATAAATTAAAAGAAGAAATAGGATCAAAATCAATATAAACACATTAATATCACACTAATATTATAATTTGACCACCTCCTTGGTCGAGTGGTTTGTACACCGGTTTTCATGGTGTCGCCATTTCTGAGGTCCCGGGTTCGAACCCCGGTCGGGTCAATTTAGAAATTATTTTTTTTCTAAATTGTCTCAGGTCTGGGTTTTTCTATTTATAATAAGTATGTATTTAAGTATTTTAAGTATGTTTATCCGTTGTCTAGTAACCATTTAACGAGTTTCATAACGAAGCTTCTCTTGGGCTAGATAATTGGTATGAGTGTAGGAAAGTTTATTTATTTATTTATTTATTATAAATGCAAAAGTTTGTGTGTATATTTGTTGCTTCTTCACGCTACAACGGATGGATGGATTTGAATGAAATTCGGCATACAGATAGTTTATAACCTGGATTAAAACATAGGATACTTTTTATCCCGATATTCCCACGGGAACGGAAACCACGCGGGTGAAACCGCGAGCGGCCGCTAGTTGCATATAGAATAACTATCTTTTCTCAGACGTTATATTGGCCTTATATTTTAAATCTTAGTTACAAAAGTAAATTTCCTATACTCTGGGAAAAGGGGGGCTTTGGCTGCTGGCGTTGCCCATTTAAACCAAGTCATCTACAATAGACGATTCAAGGCTACCACATAATGAAATCGAGACTGTACTGAAAACTATGTATTATACCACATTATAAATTCAGTTTTACGGGTCACCAAGCCCCAACTTATTGTAAAAAAAAAAACAACAAAAATTCAAAATCATTTATTCAGTTTAGGCTACAAGTAGCTCTTGTGAATGTCACTATGCCATCGGTTCGTAAGTCTACTCTGGGCGGGAGATCTTGTACTGAGAAGAACCGGCAAGAAACTCAGCAAGTGTCCAGCTCTTTTCTCCCTTACAGCGTCAAAAATATTGGAAAATGCCCTATCATAGCAGAACACTTTCCATTACAAATAAACACAAAAAATATATATAAGACAACCACAACATGTAAAAAAAACAAAATAAAAAATGTAAGTTAACAAATTTACATCAGATATCAGTAGGTATACATATTGTAAGTTTATGGTTAAATATCAAGCCACTCGACCTACCTTGGTCGAGTAGCGCCATCTTTGAGGTCCCGGGTTCGATCCCCGGTCGGATAAATTTAGAAATACCTGTTTTTCTAAATTGTTTCGGGTCTGGGTGTTTCCTATGTATAATAAGTATGTATTTAAGTATATTAAGTATGTTTATCCGTTGCCTAGTTAACCATTTCTCGAGTTTCTTAAGGAAGCTTTTCTTGGGGCTAGATAATTGGTGCGAAAAACAAATTCCACGAGTGGGATTCGAACATGCCGGGTCAGGTGCACTACCAACTATGCTATCGTGGCTCATTATTGGGTGCGGGTTCGAAACCCACTCGTGGATTTTTTTCAAATACAGGTAAGGTTAATCAAAAGAAGAATGTCTAATAGTTAGCCATTTTACATCGCACATTTATCGCATTTTTTTAAAAGAAAAAAAATAATACTACACCGGTTTGCGTAAACTCTCCAAACGTATTCTTGATCAATGTCGTAACTGTAGTACGATTACGATCGATTTATAACAACAACTTTCCCCGTAAAGGGCTCTGCCCACACCACGCGTGGGCGTGGGCCGCACTCCCACGAATGTCGCAAGCGCAACGGCCTGAAGGTAGCCGCAGACCGGTGCGCTATTAAATGTGGAACGGCACTGAACTCAATAAATTTTCACCTTTGATGTTCTTAGTAAAGATGTTAACTCAATTTCCTGATGTCTCTTTTTAACCTTTTCACCGCCCAACTATCCTGCACGCGATGTCCCGCTGTACGTCAACGTATAAATGTATTTTAATAAAGTAGGTACAAAGAAGAACTTCTATAGAAGTGCTGGCGTGGACGGCACGAAAATCTCGAACTTCTATAGAAGTTGTTGGCGGTAAAAAGGTTAAGGTTTTTTGTTGTAACTGTTAACGATGGAATGGCAAAACTACAAACGGCGCGAGGCAACAAAAAAAGAGAACCAGAGACAAGAGAAGCGAGCGGGCATCAATAGCTTTTTCTTAGCAAACACATGCACTCACCGCGTGCACATAATATAATACATAATGTTTTATTGTATCTGTCGATTACATACACGTATTTATCGTAAATCTCGTCTACTTATTGAAGAGAACCCTATCACACGGACAGTAACATATCCTGTTAACTTCTTTAGGGAATGGGCTAACGTTTGTAGTCTAACGAGGATATACGTACATACATACATAATCTCACGTCTTCCCAAAAGGGGGTAGATATAGACAAATATTTTTTTTTAGAGACTGCTGATTGCTTCAAACGGCATTTTCAGCGTCACCGGGCTTTTTTGGGGGCGGCGAGGTACGTAAATGGTACCTCAAGCAGTGTTGAAACGAATCACCTTCGGAGGTTTTCTAGAGGGAACGGCATCGCACACTTAAAAGTACGCGTCCCCGTGCCCTACAGATTCTCCGAAGGGTTTGGATCGGATCGGGGAGCGGAATCACCCGAGGGCGCCTCTAAAGGCTCGGACCTCGGCTCGGGTAGACCGGGCCGTGTAGGAGAGAAACGCCCAGGTACATGTCTGTACCTGGTGTAGAGCGCGTGTATAACCGGCTCGTCGTACCCTTGTTCTACGAGTACGGTGTGTTGGGCCTAAACTAGTGTGCATGTTTAGTGTATTCTGTAAATGTGTAGTGGCATTTAGAGGATCGGGCGGGACATAAACTGTGCATCAAAATCACCAATTTTAAGTATACTCGCAGTTAGTGACTTGACACCACAATTACCATAAACAAAGTAAGGCTCCGAGGTGGAATAGAACCAGTGATGGGTGGCAGCCGATTGCCCGATGTGCGAGCATCTTGGAACCCTTGCCCCTAATGGCTGATTTACACGTATTAAGTTGTTAAGTAGATAACTAAATTTTAACTTAATTTTAAGTAAAAAAAAAAAAAAAAAGTTTTTGTAATTTGTTCGCAACAAAATTTGCGTTAAAAATTATATAAACATTTTATAAATAGCTTGCCTACTTCTTAACTGATCTTTAGTATTTGTAAAAATATTATGATCAGATGTTAATGACGGTAGTTGTTGACATTGAATTGGCGCCTTTGGCTTTCAAAGTAAAAAATAAATAGTGTTGAATAATTTCGGCGGGCTGGTTAGAACCACGATAGCTCAATTGGGAGAGCCCCTGACCCGGTATGTCAGAAGGGTGCGGGTTCAAATCCTGCTCTTGGAAAAAAAAAATTTTTCAACATTTGTGTTTTTGTAATTTGTTCGCAACAAAATTTGCGTTAAAAATTATATAAACATTTTTTAATTTTAAGTGATTAATTGCATGTAAAAACAGAATTTAGTAGCACGTTGCAAGTTAAAATTTAGTTAACAACTAAACAAGATATTTAGAATTTTGTCTATTTTTCGGTTAAGTTGGTGGGCGGGGCTTGTCACTTGACACGTTTGGACAGGCACAATTTAGTTAAATGCATAAGTGTAGTGACGCACTTGGGTTCAATTTGTTCTGTTTATCCAATTTCTCACCCACAGTCTTTTGGGTATGGTTATTTCCCTAATCATCTCATCTTTGACTTCGTCCAAAACCTCACTAATAACAAATTTAAGCACAGAATTTACGACTTCATTACGTGAGTGATCGTCCATCTTGCTTGAGTTGAGTGAACTAAAGAGCTTAAGTACTTAAATACGTAAGGACATACACTTAAACATAAGTCACTTAAAATTAAGTTAAAATTTAGTTACCTACTTAACAACTTAATATGTGTAAATCAGCCATTAGTCGGCTCCTACGACATGCACGGGGAGTTAGGCAGCTGATGCATTTCTTCTCACGTCCCACACCAGCATGGGATACTCCAGAGGGGTGAATATTCCATACATTGAATAATTACAAAAATGTCATACACGGTAGCGCCATCTTCCGTAAGAGGAACCTCAAGTTACTAACTGGTTATCCATATAATGTCACTAGATGGCGGTAGTATAGATAGCATTTTAAATTAATAATATGTTACGTTTAGTTATTTTCTAGTAACTTTCTTATAGGTACTTAGCCACAACTTTCGTCATCTTCATAAAGAGCTCTTAAGCCAAGCGATTGCGACGACGCATCTTGCTATAGTAGTGGTAGAGAAATCCTAGGTTCGATCCTTTAGAAATAATTTAAATAACTTTTTGATTTTTATGTTCATTTATAAGTTTTTAATGTTTATATCAATCTTACAATTAATATTACACACAAAAAAAATGTTAACTAGTTTTTTGTAAATATCATATATATTTTTAGCGCCATCTATCTGGAAGAAGCGTAAACGCGCACGCAAACGTCTACTACCGCCATCTATTATACAGGGAACCTAGTTTTCCATCTTTTTTCTATGAGAGGCACATATATACCTAATGTTATACATAGTCTATGGGATACACTGTTGACAGTTCTTTAAACCCACTTAAAAAGCTAATACGCTGGTGTAAGGTATATGGGTCAAAATTTGATAAGTGGCTAAACCTAGTCCGCAACATTTTTAACCCAGCAAAATAGTTAACTTTTAAAATCAAATCTAAAAAAATTTAGAATATTTCCTTCTTAATCGTACCATGTATGTTTAACGTAAAAAAAATAAAAATTCGATATTCAAATTTCAAGGCAGAATATGACACGTCATATTTCCTGCCAGGCGACAATGCCATTTTCGTACCTTCAGTTCACTATAATTTAAAATAATGTTTTATTCTGACCTAAATTCTGGGTTTAAAATAATACTATAATGTTGTAGAAAATAATGTAAAGACTAAAATTTAAGCTAATTTGTAAATTGATACTATTTCTAAGGTGTTTATGGCGGCGAATGTAATCATTTTCCTGCCCGAAATAAAAATTGAAATTGCCGCGAATTTAAAAAAAGTTACGTGTTATGTTTAGTAGATGGCACTTAGATACACATTTAAGCTAGCTGGTAGTGGAACACGTGAAACCCGCCATCTTGTTAGTGACGCAACAAGCTTCGTCTAGTGCCGCGTGTTCTTACGTGTTTTATTGTATTGTCATTTGACTGCTTTGTGATTTTAACGCGAAATATCATAATTTGACCAGAAACTTCAAAGCTGGTATGGTATTAAGAAAGGTATGTAATATATGGCTCAGTAAATTAACCTTTAATCGTCAATTGCAGTGTTTACTCGAGGTTATGTTAAAAATCGTCATTTTCCTGTCGTCATTTGCCTGGCTGGACAATAGCAGGATAATGACTGCACTGCAGGAAAATTACTACCTAAATAATTTTTTTGTTGTTGTTACATATATTTTGTTGTTTATTCGCCACTTCCCGCACACCTTCAATGCCAAATGTTCGGTTCCTACAAAGATCAGTTCGTAAGGCTCTTTTTTCCCTTGATATCCATAACTCGAGTGGGCTTGATGCAGTTCCTCCCATTGTGCTTCAGACGTGAGCGCCTGAGTTGACACCGGTTCTAACGCGCCTTTTCCGGCTCTCTTACACTACTGTCGTTGTCCTGAGTTCTTGAAAGACAGCCGTGTTCACCCGATTCTCAAAAAGGCGATCCGAAGCGAGGCGAAGGTACCCTGGTAAGGTAAATTGAAGCAAATAAAATATTTCATTTCGTTTCATCGCTCAGATCCGTCCAACTACAAGCCAATAGCCATCATCTCTTTGCTCTCCAAAGTAATGGAGTCAATTACAAACTGCCAGTTCTTACGGTACCTAGAAGAGAATCAGCTACTAAGTGATCGCCAGTATTGTTTTCGTCGCGGACGTTCGGCTGGTGATCTTTTAGTGTACCTTACTCACCGATGGACCGAGGCAGTCGAGAGTAAAGGGGAGGCACTGGGAGGTAGCTTTGACGTAGCGAAAGCCTATGACAGGGTATGGCACAGGGCTCTTCTCTCTAAACTTCCATCATACAGGCTTCCTGAGAAATTGTGTTCGTGGGTCGCCAGCTTTCTTTCTGGGCGTAGCATCAGAGTCGTAGTCAACGGTTCGTGCTCTGACATGAAGCCCGTGAATGCTGGAGTCCCGCAGGGGTGTGTTATCCACTATTCTGTTTCTTCTGCATATCAATGACATGTTGCATAACAACAGCATTCATTGCTATGCGGACGCCAGTACTGGGGATATGCTAGAGCAGTAGACACCAGACGAGCTAATATTTCTCTGGAAAGCGTTATCGAGAGCCGGATTAAATTTGTGACTGACACCGAGAACATGTTAAGTCATGTCTCGAATTGGGGCCGACGTAACCTAGTCCACTTAAACTTCTCCAAAACAAAAGTTTTCGCATTTACCGCGAAAAAACATCCCTTCGTCGTACCTCTGAACTTTGAGGGAGCTCTCCTTGATACCAACCCGATGATATATTATGATGATATTGGGATCCTTGGCGTCGTTATTTCGAGTGACGTTCAGTTTCTGAGTCATTTGGAAGGTAAAGCTAAATTAGCTTCGAAAAAGCTGGGTGTGCTTAATAGAGCGGGTCAGTATTGCATGCCGGCCCACTGCTTACAACTGTACAAAGCACAGGTCAGGCCGCATATGGAATACTGCTTCCATCTTTGGGCTGAAGCACTCCAGTACCAACTCCTTCCATATAACCGCATTTAACGCAGAGCTGCTCGAATTGTCGACGACATGGTTATTTCAGGTCGGCTCGATCTCTGTATATTGTACCGCATATATCATGGGGAGTGTTCTGAGGAATTGTTCGGCTTGATCCCTGCCGCTGATTTCCTTCACCGCACTACACACAATCGACTGTCATTCCATCCACATCACCTTGATGGATGGTGGTCTACTACTGTGCGTTTTTCACGAAATTTCTTGCCTCGAAACTACAATGTTATGGACCCAGTTCTCGGCGGCTGTATTTCCGGACCGTTACGACCTTGGGATCTTCAAGAAACGAGCCTATTCCTTCCTTAAAGGCCGGCAACGCGTCTGCGATTTCTCTAGTTTTACGGGTGTCTGTGGGCGGCGGTGATGACTGGTGACACGCCTACTCATTGGCCTCCTTCTTTTTAAAAAAAAAGTTTAACTAATTAAAAGAAGAAAAGTTATTGGTTTTTTTTACAAAAAATACTAGTTACTCGTAATTGTGGTAGAAGTAATTGATTACATTGAATTTACCAATTAACAAGTATGGGAGTGATAATTATCTAGTGCCTTGTCATTCAGCTGTCAGTGAAAGTCATTTTCCTGTAGAACTGGTCATTGTCCTGGCACCCTAATTTTAAAAATCCTGTGTTAAAGCCGTAATACCTACTTAAGTGTACGAAACGTGATTTTGTCGTTAATAATAGGTAATTAGCAAGTAATTTAAAAGCTAATAAATGCGTATTTCTTTATTTTTTTCTTATTCAATTCCGTGTTTCATTTTAGCCACTTATCAAATTTTGACCCTTATGGGATCATGTCAATAGTGTAACGACTAACGAGGTCATGGAAATTGAATTACGATGCTCTTTGCATTCAGCTCATGTGCCTACTCAAAATGTGGCATTCAACAAACTTGCAAGTAAAGCCTCGTTCGGCTATCGACGAAACGCTTAACGACTAAAACTCATTCATGAAAAACGCTTTTCCCGATAACAAGTGAGATTAGATTAGATTAGGTACAAAATAAAACGGTAGCGACGTTAAAAACATAAAAACACTTATTATGTAATTAATCATAATCACGCATGGATTATTATTGATTATTATTTATCCTATTTAAAATCAGATTAAAATGGTATTGATAATAAGTTTTAAAAGTTAATTAGAAATACTTTTTATACACACCACAATGAAAGTTTGTACCACGCGGGCCCAGTGCGGTGCGGTGGTTGTTAACGACTGCTAATGCAGCCGGGGCCGACGGCTTTACGCGTCTTCCTAAGCACGTAGGAGCGAGAGAAAATGGTGAACCATTTCTTAGAGGCACCACAAAAATATGGACGTATTTCCTCCTTCTTATAACATGGGTAAATAATTAATATCATCATCATCTTCATCACAACAACAACATCAGCTCATAAAGGATGGATAGGGAGAATAGGCCATAAACCACCATGCCGGCCCAGTGCGGATTGGTGGTTGTCAACGACTGCTAACGCAGCCGGGACCAACGGCTTTACGTGCCTTCCGAAGCACGGAGGAGCTCGAGATGATATATTTTTGGTCACCCATCCGATGACCGGCCTTTGCGAAAGTTGCACTCGCAGACCGGGCGCGTTAACCACTGCGCCATCGAGCTCCTCAAAAATATGATTATACCTATATTTTTAACCGACTTCAAAAAAAGGAGGAGGTTATCAATTCGACTGTATTTTTTTTTGTTTTTTTTTTATGTTTGTTACCTCAGAACTGTCGACTGAGTGAACCGATTTTGATGATTCTTTCTTTATTTGAAAGCTGGTGCTTCCCGTGTGGTCCCATTTTAATTTGGTCCAGTTCTGATGATGGGATCCTTGAGGAATTAAGGGAACTTCTCGAATATTGTAGGCATACCTATCGCGATTTTTTTTCTATTTTATTTATCTGTTCCATTAACTTGTTTAAGATTGTTAATAAATTCATTAAATACCTTTATTAATAAATAACAGAGAATAATTTTAACTAAAATCAGATAAGTACATTTTATAATAAGGTTAGCCCTCTGATGCTGTTGCTGTGCCCTTGCAGGGTCACATGAATACCTGCTTAAATATTCCATCTCATTAATTGAAATGTGATATGCAATAAATGATTTGATTTGGGTTCGTTTAAAGGAGGTGTAAAGAGCCGCTTGGGGATAGGCAAGGTGATGGGTGATGGATGATCGACGACTGGTGAGGCAGAATCCTGGTTCACTAGCTGTTCCCACTTGTGGACTCTGCTTCTGTTTAGCATCAGGCAGAGCAGTCATATTTAAAAAGACTTGAAATCAATCAAACATCTTTTTTCAGATTTTGTCATTCGACATTTAAATGTATAGGTATGCAATGAAACAACTTTTACGGATCTACTCGCGTTTATTTTACACATTACTTATTTAATGTTTATCCTGACGTTTCCCCCTGTGACCACGGACCCTGAAAAGGGTTCGAAACGTCAGGATAAACATTAAATTAGTAATGTGTAAAATAAACGCGAGTAGATCCGTAAAAGTTGTTTCATTTCAATGTGTAGTGTTCGCGTAAACTTTAGAAAACAATATTTATAGGTATGAGCAAACAGCCCCCCGACCGCATTGACTACGCGTATAGTTTATGACGTCATCTTGCCACTTCGCACCGCCTATGAAAGCAATATCAAAAGCTAAAGGCTATAGCTATCGATATTGCTTTCATAGACGGCACGAAACAACAAGATGACGTTATAAACCACACACGAAGTCAAAGCGATCGGTTAGACGGTCGGACCCCTGGACCACTTTGGAGATGCATTTCTGTTCCGGATCCTATAACTAGTACATATTATAATTGATGGAAGGCTCGGCCTGTTGCGACCTTCGGGGCCTCGTTATTTCGTGCAAAAGGTGTTATTGGTAATACCAATAAGCAGTGAGTGTTGGTAACGGGCCAAGATGCGTTACGCAATGATCATTTCGACTCGCGAGCCCGTAATTATTGCTCTGACTCATTGATGACGGAGCTGCCCGAGTACTGGGCATTTCTTTTAAAAACTGAATCAGCATTGTTGATAGTCGGTTATTTATAAGATGTTTTTCTTCTACGTGTAACAGGTTGGGTTTGATCTCACCTAATGTTAAGTAATGATAAGGTTATAGTTAAAAGTGAGCAGCTCGATGACACAGTGGTTAACGCACCCGGTCTCCGGTCTGCGATTGCAAAAATTAAGCAACTTTCGCAATTGCCGGTTATTGGATGGGTGACCAAAAATTTATCATCTTGAGCTCCTCCGTCCATCAGAAGGCATGTAACTACGTAAGCCGTTGGTCCTGGCTGCATTAGCTCTGTCGTTACAACCACCGCACCTAGGATTGCAAAGTTTTTTTAGACCAATATAATATTTTTGAATTCAGTACCCATAAAAATATAGTAAATAGGGAATCAATTAAAAAAATAAAGTATATTCAAAAATATTTATTTTATTTCTTAAGAGCGTTTACGCCGCACACTAGCGCCGCCAATGAAAAAAAAAACATATCTAGTAATTAGAGATAGAAAATCAAATTTTGCTCAACAAACTATCTGAATGAAGTGATTTAGCATTTTTACGTCACCTAATGAACACGTGACATGATATGGTTTAGTTAAATATGGCGTTATAGTTAAAAGTGGCCGTAACGTCTTATTTAACTAAACCATAACATGTGAGGTGTTCATTAGGTGACGTAAAACTGCTAAATTACTTTATTCAAATAGTTTGTTGAGCATATTTTGATTTTCTATCTCTAATTACTAGATATGTTTTTTTTTTTCATTAGTGGCGCTAATGTGCGGCGTAAACGCTCTTAAATGAATATATTTTGCTGCTTTCGAGCTTTTATTAATAAGTTTTTATTTTTTAAGGAACGCTTCGTAACTATTATTACAATCAAATTTTAAGTTACAAAACACTATTAACTCTGCAGTAAAAAATATAGTAGGCAATCATGAATGCGAACAGTAATGAAACTCGCACCGGACTCTCTGGTGACGCCACCCGACCGTGTCACCATTAAAGAGGATCACGCCTACTGAGGTGCGACCTCGCCAGAGCCACAACATAAGGTTTAAACCCAGAAGGTAAGCGTAATACAGGGCTCGATACCGTTACCAAATTATATATACTTATACGATACTTACTACTACGGTTACTTAATTTAACGGTAGAAATGCCACCGGTGTAACGAAAAAAAAACCTTTGTAATAATAACAATAAATTTTACATAGTAATGAATAAATTTCTATCTGTTTGGTTTGGGTGTGCTCTCAGGGTGTGATAAACACCTTCACACCGTGTCAATAGATAAGTACCTATAATTAGTTTATTAATAAGTTAATATTATGTCTTATACCTCTTTATTCTAAGTTAGCATGTAGTTAACGTGTTTCCACGAGAACGTTGCCGACAAACAGTACTACAGTTTGGCAGAATGTAAGGTCAAATATTTTTGTAAAATTTCTAACAAAAAAATTAAAAAAAAAATACCTAGCATACCGGTATTGTTTTTTTACCGGTATATTCGCTTGACAGAAGATCGATACCAATTTTTGATGTGTAACCATTTTGTGGGAGTGATTTCGCGAAATGGGACGGAAGTGTCCATCAGTGTAACAGGAAGTCGGGGAAGCGCGCCATTTTGTAAATTCTGTAATCGATATTATGAACATGACATATTATTATAATATGTGACACATTGTGTCATTTGACTATCAAAGGATATCATTTTGATAATTGTCAAATGTCTTCTAATGAGTATTTACTGCACTCTCTTTTAGTTTTGTAAAAAAATGTACGTCATTGTTAATTCTATATTCAATTTTCTATTGTAATATCGATTTCAATCCTTTCGTGCGTAATAGACTTTATCATTATTTATTTTATAGTTATAAAATGATGTAATACTTGATTAATTTTTTTAGAATATAATGTTAAAATTGCTTATTACTAAGGCGAGTGGTTTATGTCAAATGTTACACATCATATGCGACCACTGTGAAGCTCGCCCGTTTTCTTTAACGGTATTCAAAGCGTTGGCTTCATTCATACCGCACTCGAGCAAAGCACACAGGGCCACGAATCTCGGAACAGCTCGGAACAGTCGTCTATGTTGTCTATGTGCGCATTTTTTTTTTTGAGTGAGATTGCTGATTTCCTCAAACGGCATTTTCAGCGTCACCGGGCCTTTTTGGGGGCGGCGAGGTACGTAAAGGGTGCCTCAAGCCGTGTGAAACGAATCACCTTCGGAGGTTTTCTAGAGGGAACGGCATCGCACACTTAAAAGTGCGCGTCCCCGTGCCCTACTAGATTCTCCGAAGGGTTCGGATTGGGTCTGGCGTGCGCGTTTGTATGCCTTACCTTCTGTGTTTGCTTATTTCATGCCAGAGCTGTTGTGTCATTTTTAAATACATACCAACAATTAAGGCATATTATTATGATTCGGCATAAATAAGTGGATCGGATTATGTCACCGGTAGCGACTGTTGAGCTGGACAGCGTTCACCAGAGTGAAAAAAGAAAGTAATACAATATCTAGAGAGATACGTATTTCGACGGCCTCCTTGGTCGAGTGGTTTGTACACCGGTTTTGATGGTGTCGCCATCTCTGAGGTCCCAGTTTCGATCCCCGGTCGGGTCAATTTAGAAATTATTGTTTTTCTAAATTGTCTCGGGTCTGGGTGTTTTCTATGTATAATAAGTATGTATTTAAGTATGTTTAAATTTGAAGTAAATTTGAATCGAAAATTTGACTTTGACTTTGTTTATAGGGATAGGAGGAGCGAGTGCTGAGGTTAAGCAACTTTCGCTAAGGCCGGTCATGGGTGACGTCAAGGTAGCCCTTTTTGAATGGGCGACACAAAAGCTATAAATCACTCAATGTTTATCGATAACTATTGTCAGTTAAATAATCTAATAAAAATAAATATATTAATTAATTGCAATCTCGTTTGCAGGACAATAACGATACCAACAGGCATAGGAAGTGAGCAATAAAATATTAAATTATATTATTTTATTATTGCGAACCACGATGAGTAATAAATAATAATATGAGTCATTTCAAAATCTGCGGTTTGAACTATGTTGTACATGTTAAAATGTAAATGAGTTTCCATTGGTTTCAAACAACATTTTAAATTGTTACACTGATTCTTATTTCAAATCGATCTCCTTCATCCGTAAATTGCCTGAAAGATATTTATCTTTTAGTAATAAGGCCGCCCTTCGTACGACTCCTATTTATTTAATTTTTATTTCTTTGTTAACATGTATGTGTTTTTTTATTTGTACAATAAAGTATTTTATTTTTTATTCTATTCTTGTATAACGTGTCTGTACAATTGGCTTATGTGTATTCTATTCGATGCTTGTTTTTAAGACCGTTGCGCCAACCACTGGACCACGCAGGTGTTACAGTAAGCAGTGTTTTCAGTGTTCTCAGAATTTTACGAACAACGATTGCGACACTTTGACATGCAATTGTTACGAGATAGAAGGATTGTTCATGATCTCCTTCTATTACACAAAATTATAAGCGGCCATACAGGTTGCTGCGCTCTTCTTGATAGTTTTTCACTTAATGTTCCCTTTAATCTTCCCAAGCACCCTATAACGCGAGTATTTCGTTGTCTTTCCGGTAGAACTAATGTTATGTCGCACTCGCCCGTTTCTAGAATGTGTCACTTATATAATAATATAATGTCGTCTAATGGACGGCTGGATGTGCTCGACGTCTTTCATAACTCCTTTTTAGTTTTTAGGAATTATTTAAAGGAAATTATTTACAAAAATTGTACATAATTGGTTAATTATTTTAAACTTACTTAACATAATTAAAGTAAAATCAAGAATGATGTGTCACTCATAATGGAGCTCATGTCAGAATTTAACTAATATTGATTGTATCATATTCATAATGTTTAATGTGTGTTCTGCGAGTGTACCTATTGCAATAAATAAATGAATAAATAAATTTGTCGGTTCAGTTGTAAAAAAAAACAAAGCAGCTTTGAACCCACACTTTCCGTCAATGGGCCAGGAGCCTTACCATTTAGTATGCTGCGCCTTCGGTGGCCTAGGATCTGGGGTCAATTATCAGGTCGGACAGTGTATCGGATTTATTCGACGCATGGCCCGGGTTTCTGGCAACTCGTATTTGGTAAGTAATACCCGTCAATTGTAGTGATAACTTGATTTCAATGATAGAGGCCTTTGCCCAGCAGTGGGGCAGTCTAGTGCTAATTACTCACATCAATTAGACTAATAATTATTAACGAGATTATTACCATATTTGTTGCAGTAACTCCAGTACAACAATGATCATGCTACAACTGTGCCGAAATATCGGATAATCAAAGCACTCCACAATATGGAAATATTCCCTTTGATAATTAGTAATTTAAGAATATAAATATCAACGACGGACGGCGACGACAGACGCACTGATAAAATGCACCAACTTTCGTCGAATAGTTTAAGACTAGGGTAACTAGGGTCTCACAAATAAACAAAGAATAAGGTCCGAATAGTTATTCCGTGTTTTGTTCCTGTCATGTAAACGTCATATCAAATTAGAGTAAAAGAGACAAATCACGGAATAACTATACGGACCTTATTCTTTGTTTATTTGTAAGGCACTATCTGCCGTACTCAGAGACGTCAATTAATTTTAATGATAATGTCTTTCCTTCTCTATTTAGCACTATACATAACAAAGTGACAGTAAGAGATTTAATTGTCATTAAAACTTAATTGACGTCTCTTAAGTACACGGCAGTAAGAGTTTAAAATGACTAACGAATCTGAATTGTTGATATAGATAAATTCATGTCTTTTTATATTGAATTTGCTAGCTCCAGTACACGATTGAATAATTTTGACTCGATTATAATTGTTTTCGAAAATACCTCTAAAAAATAGCTATTTATTGTTAAAATTACAATGAAATTACTGAATGTATATGCTTGGAAACCGCTTAAATATATTGATTGATATCATCAATATTCGTAATTTAGTAGCTGCGTTTTTTGATATCTAAACCAATAATTTTTATTAAATATTTTAAGATTCTGTTAATTTGCGGTCTCAATTGTCGCGGACGCTACGTATTTTCGACCTTATGACAGCGCAAGTAAAGATTAGCCTTTTTGAATGTTCACAAATCGAGGTGTCGTCTTAACTGGTAGTAGTAATGAGGTAAGCTCAAGTCGATGACGCGGTATTTGGTAATACTGAATAAGTCACAGCAAACCCACCAAGGTTTGCTGCGAGGTCGCGCGAGCCAAAATGTCTCTTTTTGGACCAAAAGATTAAACAAACTTGAGCATAAAGCGCCGTGTGTTCTAGAAACACAAGGTCGTATGTACCAAAATACTAACAGCCTCTTAAACTGTAATGCTAAACTTTGGTTACATCGTCATCATCATCAGCTCATTTTATGTCCCCAATGACTGCTGGGGCACGAGCCCTCCCTATGGATGAATTGGGAGAACGGGCCATACCACCACGCGGGTCCAGTGCTGATTGGTGGTTGTAACGACTGCTAATGCAGCCGGGACCAACGGCTTTACGTGCCTTCCGAAGCACGGAGGAGCTCGAGATGATACATTTTTGGTCACCCATTCGATGATCGGCCTTTGCGAAAGTTGCTTAACCTCAGCACTCGCAGACCGGGCGCGTTAACCACTGCGCCATCGAGCTACTCAAACTACGCTCAAGAAATACCTATATCAAGAAAAAATATGTCCTAAATCTCTTTATACTCAATAAACCTTAGTCTTATCTTATCTTATCTTAGTCTTGAGGAGCGGCGCCAAGCGTTGGACATGGGATTGCTATGGGACTTGGTGCGTGGCCGTTTGGACTGCCCTGAGCTGCTGGCGGACCTGTTCCTCTGTGTACCCTCTTTTCGTACACGACATACCCCACTTTTTCACACACAATCACACCAGACCAATTACGGTATTAATTCCACTCTTACGCGTCTTCCACGCCTTTACAATAAGAAATTCTCTAGCTTCGATATTTTTCTCGAGACAAAAAAACACTTTAAGGATAAGTTAAAATTAAGCCTTTTCTCCCCTTAAACTATTTACACATTCCATGACTGTATTTGTTTACGTAATTTTGGTATTTATTGAAGTAAAAACAAAAATAAAACATTATTATTTATACTATTATTAATTGTTAATATTATCTACCTACATAAACAGTAAATATTTTTTATATTTATTTACATTTTTTATAATATTTTATTATATATTTTTTTAAAGTATTTATTTATATATGTACCTATATATATATATAATAATATTTTTGTCGACTGTTCTGTGGTTCACAGATTTCAGATTTCACCTCAGTCCTCTCTTTTATGACTAATGTGATTATTGTTAGTTTTAGTGTTTATGCACCATTTTGTAATTACTTTTATTTATCTTTTGTTATCAACTTATGCTAGCTGTGTACATTTATTTGGCCTCGGCTGTTTATGTACCGATTAAAATAAAATAAAAAAAATAAACCATCACTAAAAAGTAAGTACTTGGGGACCTTACCATCAGCTACTTTGATCGAACACCTTTGATTATTCTGAATCAACATAAATGACACACTCATCTCTCAACCCACACAAACACTTAACAATAAGTACAAGTACAGATCCAGAATACAATTCCCCGTAAATCAGCAGATGTTTAATGTTTTTATACCCCGTTTTCTAACCCTGACACATCAAAGTTGAAATCACAGAAATAACGTCATCATTTTGCGGTTAATTAAATTAGTAATGATCATTAATGTCAATGACGATGTTACGCAACGATGCGTCGGTCGCCATTCATTGTATTATTAATTTATATTAGTAGGAAAACAAATAAACACAAGTATTTTCAACAGTAAACATGTTTAATATCAATAGTGTCTCGATGTTTAAACACGCTCGTGTGTAAACGAGTAAATAAATGTATTTGTCGCCCAAACTGACCGAGTGTACAACTTCTCACGTCAAGCGGAAGTGGTCAAAATACTAGCTTTTTTTTTGAAAGAGATTGCCAAATGTTTCAAACGACATTTTCAGCGTCACCGGGCTTTATTGGGGGCGGCGAGGTGTAAAGGGTACCTCAAGCCGTGTGAAACGAATCACCTTCGGAGGTTTCCTAGAGGGAACGGCATCATACACTTAAAAGTACGTGTCCCCGTGCCCTACTAGATTCTCCGAAGGGTTCGGATCGGGGAGCAGAACAACCCGAGGGCGCCTCTAAAGGCTCAGACCTCGGCTCGGGTTGACCGGGCCGTGGTGGAGGAGAGAAGCACCCAGGTACATGTCTGTACCTGGTATAGAGCGCGTGTGAACCGGTTCTTCGTACCCTTGTTCTACGACTACGGTGTGTTGGGCCTAAACTAGTGTACATGTTTAGTGTATTCTGTGAATGTGTAGTGGCATTTAGAGGATCAGGCGTGGGGGGGGGGGTATACTAGCTTGCAAGATTTGGACTAAAAATACTAGTGAAGTCTAGTAAGTAGTTTTACTTTACTTTTACTTACTAGTAAGTATGAAAAAAAATAGTAATCGCACTCGGTCTGCTATAGCTAAGAAGTTGGGCAAATTTCGCGAACGAAGGCTCATTTTTGTGTCCCCACTGTTGAAGCATGAGCCTCTCCTATGGAGTCCTATGGATAGAAACCAGTGCCCAGCAGCGGTGGTTGTCAAGTACTGCAACATGTAGCCGGGACTATAGGCTGCGACGGACGTGTCGACGAAGCACGACAGAACGAGAGATATATACTTTTTTACCAGGGTGCTTAGTATATAAAGTATGGGGATGGAAAATAACGTATCCTACGTTATTTTAACCTTTTTACCGCCAACAACTTCTATAGAAGTTCGAGATTTTCGTGCCGCCCACGCCAGCACTTCTATAGAAGTTCTTCTTTGTACATACTTTATTAAAATATATTTATACGTTGGCGTACAGCGGGACATCGCGTGCAGGATAGTTGGGCGGTGAAATGGTTAAAGTATGGTTGGCATAGCAACCCTACGCCCGCCGCTCTGGGTGCCTAGTGTGTGTTTGTTTATTGTCCGTATTCATTCGATTACGTTTACTAAAACGAAAATTAGTATGGCATTGAAGCAGCGCATCCTGGCGACTTGAAAGAAAACATTTGCTATACAAATTGTCGTTTTTGTTAACGTGATCGAATGGCGAAACTTGCACAGGCACCCTGGCATGTAATCTATGACTAGCTTCGTTAAAAAAACATTTAGCATCCAAACTATCCTTCAGTTAAGTAGGTAATGGTTGTCTCTATAAATCGTAAACGCGTCTTTGAAGTGCGACAAAGCAATGCATCGAAAGTGTTGGCTCAAATCCCAGTTGTTCAATATGGGCGAGATCAAAAGTCTCGTAGTTTTTTTAAAAATCATTATTAATGCGTTATTAGTAGTGGTCGGCGTAGCTATTTCACGAGATTCGTCGATCGTGGCATAACGTGGACATACCCTCTTATCTCAAAATCCCGGGATTGTAAAAATCACCTTTAATCAAATATTGACTACATTTAATTTATGTAAATTTTATGTGCGCACCCTAAAAATTTCACCATTTTTTTAACTGTAAATACTTACCTTGTTAGCAATAGGAGAACAGCAGTTTCATAAAAACAATTTCGTTGCTGTAAGCATTCCGACCAACTAGTACTACTACAAACACTGTTTTAAATCTGTAGTGATTTCTATCATCATCATCGGCCTATATTAGTCCACTGCTGGACATAGGCCTCCCCTAATGAGCGCCATAGCGCCCTGTCCTCGGCTTGACGCATCGATTTCACACAGTGATTTCTATGTCTATACTATTTCTTGACAACGGGTCGTAATTGCCTAAATGGTTACATAACACAAACCACCACTTGTACAATTTCGACGGTCTTACCGTTTAACGCGATCTCTTCCAGAGAATAAACAGAGACAGGAAACAGCATAATATTACTATAGTTTCTACATATGTTAACAATAAGTAAACTCAATATCGATTTTTAAATTTCCAATCCCGGGGCATGTCCATGTTAATATATACATTTGCGGTCATTCACCCCATATGGCACTACCTACGCCGACCAATAACGACAAAGCCTAATAACAGGCTAATAGATACGCTTGTGTTAGGGACGGGTTCACGTTAGTAGCACAAAATAAAGAGACTGAAGTTAAGCTTCATACAAACGCGCGAGCAACGCATAGACATAGACAACCTCTTACGGACGCGAGAATCTCTCGACAGCATCAGCAGGCTGCGTCCGGACTGTTCCGAGATACTTGTCTATTCTTGTGCGTTGCCCAAGTGCGGTATGTGTTTAGCTTGCCTCCTGTGGCCGGAGACCCACACTCACTCCCACTGGACGCAATTTGTTCAGGATCTGATCACACTTACGCGAAAAAAGTCGCAGGCGGTTGCTAGTATGAAGATAAAAGAGAAAATAGATTAACTAGAGATCTAAAGGTCATGGCGGGCGGTCTAGACACCGGCCGGCGGCGCGGGCTTATGGCAGCCGGCATTCAATGTTGGCTCGGCTTCTGAGTTCTGAGCGGCATGCAGACCTTGGCCGGAGAGAAACTGACGGTGACCTTTCTAGGTGACACTGCCGACTATAGACTGGACCGATCCGATTCTAGACTATTGTTCGCAATTTTTTTTATATTATCTGCACCTCCTCGGGCGCACTTGACCTTCATCTCAGATAAAGCTGAAGTTGGAAGCGCACTTCACCCAGAAAACCCTCTACCATTGGGTTCGTCGCTGCCAGCATTGAACTACACCAAGGTCTGGCCTTGTCTCTCATTAGGTATTTGCACCATATCAAGGTGGGTTAAAGACCATAAAGCAAAGCCAAAGGTCGCAGGTTCGACTACCGCTAGGTGCATATGTTAGTGTTATGAATGAACACGATGATTATTGTTTTTTAAAACGGATTTAGCTACTAGCATTAATACAAGCTTCTTTAGGTGGGTATTCACCATATTGGCGCACCTACTGCGCTCCTCGTTTATGCAACTGCCTCCTGGTTATGAATAGTGATGTACAAACCTCGAGGCGTCGAGTTCTACTTTTGAAGCCTCGAGGCGGCTGGCAGGGCTCAGTGAGTTCGGTAGGCTTGTAGACCGGAGCCTAGCCGAGACGCGAGCTTAGTCTAAGCCACGCCTCGAGGTTTAAAAAGAGTTAGGGCTTTCAAAAGAACTCGAGTTTTAAAAGTTTATCACTTTAATATCTCTGTAAGTTATAATATAGTTAGTGGTTTACAAGCCCTGCAAATCTTACTTCAGTCTCCAAAATTAGAACTCAAAAAGGTGAATGTCTTATGTCATAAAGCGGACCGTAGATGCTTAAGCCATTGTGCTTTACCTCTACTTATCCTTATTCATCAGCAGTCCATCACAACTAAGAGCAAAGGAAAAGACTAAAGCGCTGAAAAAGATTCGAGTCCTGAATCTACCAATGAAGTCGATACGCAGGGAATCGATACCGGGGGAAGTCGATACGCAGGGAATCGATACCGGGGGAACAAATCCCTGAAAAGGCCTCGAGATCGATCGACCTCTTAAAAAGGCTCGAGCTCCGAAAAAGACTCCCGAGTCGTCGAGCTTCATAAAAACGAGGCGAGCCTTGTAAACGACAACGAGCTCTAGACAAAAAGACTCGGAGGCCTCGAGCCTTGTACATCACTAGTTATGAATGGACAATGGAGTTCCTTGAGCAGTCGCGTCGCTCATTGGTGCTACATAATCAAGCTTTGGATTTAAAATCGGTGATTAAACCTCCAGGCCATAAAGTCTAAGGCCTATTTCAAGCACATTAAACTTTGCACAACAAAACAACCTTTTCTAATAACAATAGTTGACGTCAGTAAACTAAGGATTCGACGAACCGAACACTATTGGCAGCTGTTTCAATATGTTTGTTAAAGATTTCCTTTATGAATAAATAATAAATATTAGGCAGTAAACTAAATAGAAGTAAGTTGCTTGTATTATATTGTTTTCTAAAGTTTACGCGAACACTACACATTGAAATGAAACAACTTTTACGGATCTACTCGCGTTTATTTTACACACTACTTATTTAATGTTTATCCTGACGTTTCTAATTATGAGACGACCAACGCCTGTCTCCCTGTGACCACGGACCCTGCAAAGGGTTCGGAACGTCAGGATAAACATTATATAAGTAACGTGTAAAATAAACGCAATTCATTTCAATGCTTGTATTATATTAGACACCTTTTAACGACGAGTTGTAAAGATGGAATTCGCGGGTCGACAGTAGTGTGAAAAAGGCTGGTGAGGCACAGTCCTGTTTCACTAGCTGGTGGAGCCTCTGGACTCCACGCACGCTGCACACCAGGTGGCGAGGAGTCATTTGCCTAATTTTCGATAAAAAAAAGAACACAAATCTGTAGTCTATACTTATCGTATCGGACAAGGAAATATTTCACGTTGCATTCAACATTGCTCAAATGGAATTCTGGGATCGTAGAGCTTGTTTCTTTTCTTTTCAGTTTTTTCTCTTTGCAGTTATTTTTTATGTTAGTCCGGTTTTTACGAGTATATAATTGTTTTTTACATAGTTGTTTTAGCAGTCGGGTTTTTTGTTTTATTTTAATAATTTGGTTTATTTCAAACTTTTACTTTTTTTTTATTAAGTATATTCCAGATGTTTTTAAGCCTATGTCACTCCCACAGTCAAAAGAAATCTAACGACACCTCATTATGTTAAAATCCACCATGCCGTTTGGGCTGTAGGGCGTGCCAAAGAAATAGACATATGTATGTACATACATACACTCGAAAAACATAACCATCCTTCTGACGCAGTCGGGTAAAAAAGATCATCATCTCAGCCAAAAAAAGACGTCCACTGCTGGACAAAGGCCTCCCTCAAGGATAAATCACTTTGAGGGGAATTTGCCATAATCGCCACGCTTGGCAGGCGGGTTGGCGATCGCAGTAGGGTGAGAATAATCACAGAGAGACGCTGCTGACCATCCTCAGGAATGGTCCCATAGTCGTCTTCTACGACACCCACGGGAAGAGGTGGGGTGGTGCAATTCTTTATCCCCGGCACCACACGGGGGGAAAAAAAGATCAGAAAAGTAGAAAAAAAGCTTGCAAACACTCTAATAGCTGCAGCTAAACACTGCTTTATTTATATCCAATGGAAGCGTGTCGTCAGTGCGCTGCAGACATACAGGGGATGACATCAGCGATCGATATAGCGTCACAACTCAGTGCCCAAGCAATTGTGACCCAATTGTGATGATAAAGCCAAAGTTTCGCCGCACCAGAGAAAGCCAGTGCATGCATTATGCAGCGAGTCTGATGGAATGCAATTTTAGAATCGGTCACAATAATTCGTCATACAATGATATCAATTTGTGTCGGCAGCCGAACGGACTGATTTGTTTGAATGCCAGCAATCATGGTGTAATCCCTATAGCTTCTTAAAAGCGTTTACGCCGGCTCAACAAACTATTTGAATGAAGCAATTTAGCATTTTTACGTCACCTAATGAACATCTGACATGTTATGGTTTAGTTAAATAAAACGTTACAGCTAAAAACGGCCACTTTTTAACATTAAACCATAACATGTGAGGTGTTCATTAGGTGACGTAAAAATGCTAAATTACTTCATTCAAATAGGTAGTTTGTAGAGCATAATTTGATTTTCTATCTCTAATTACTAGACATGTTTTTTTTCATTAGTGGCGCTAGTGTGCGGCGTAAACGCTCTTAAATGAATAAAACTCGCACCCACCATTGAGTTTACGTCAAAACCGGCCGACCTGAATGATGTACGGACGAATATAACGCAACAGGGGCGGCCTAATATCGTGCCGGAAGTCGATTGCAAACTGGTTCCATGTTTATAATTAGTCGCAAATTTTATACGCTTCACAGTAACGTAAAACGGAAAACAGCAACGCAGACAAATGCTGTTCAAAAATGAAACAAGGTATAGTATATAGGTTAATTGGGATGTTGAGACGCCTCGGTAGCCGAGTGGCAAAGTGCTCGGCCCGATACCCGAAGATGTCGGGTTCAATTCCCAGGTCGGGCACCCTGCTACACACTACTTTAAAGTTTATACTGACACTCCCCACCAACCTTACGGTTATAAAGTTGGGTGTCCAGACATCCTTGCGCAAGCACAAGGAATACGTCAGGTCATAACGCCAGATCAGAACGCGCCGGTACGCATCCTTCATCCGGTACTTTTGAGACTTTTGTGTCTCGAGCTAGTCGCCCCGTGGACACGTATAGTCCACTACCTAATATCCAGATAGGTTACCGGAGCTGTAAGCTCGCTCACTTCTCGTTGCACTAAGAGCACAACTCGCGGTGTACCACTGCTCCCAGGTCGGGCAATGTGTTTCGGATTTAACGATGCATAGGTATCCCGGGTCACCGACCACCGACCCACATTTGGAAAACGTGGTGATTAAGCTATTACCCATGACTTGATTTCAGTGAGCTTGTTTTGCCCAGTAGTAGGACAATTAAAGGCAATTTACTCACCAAGGTCTTTCATCATCATCATCAGCCTACACACGTCCACTACTGGACAAGGGCCTCTCCAAGTGCACGCCACTGAGCACGATCCGCGGTCTAGATAAGGTCGCGATAGGTCTTTATGTAATGAAAATTCAAAAATAACGTTTTTAGCAATCATACCTTAATTACCTACCTACTTAAAATTGTTTAAAAAAAAAGAAAAAAGTTAATTAGATATATAGGTATCTGTATTATATTTAAGAAAGAGCGGAATCCCTTGGTACAGGCAATTACAAGCTTAAAAGGGGGCGCCGACAACTGTTGTATACAACTGTCTTAAAAGTAATAAACAATTTTTGTTTTTTTGATTTTGATTATTGATACCTAGAATTACGGCTCGCTAAGCTTTAAGGAGCTCGATGAAGCAGTGGTTATAGCCAGGAGACAGCAGCATGTAACCTTCATAGAAACACGCTCGAAAAACATACAAATTTCTACTTTTTAGTTCAAGGTTTTGTTATTTAAGTAATTAAGGAAGAGGCACACTCAGGTACAGATGCTTTTGCACGCATATAATAGAAAAAGTGTTAAATCATAAATAAATAACAAAATATTACAAGATTTGTCGCAATAAATAAATTTATTGCTAATAACATTTATTACTATTAAGTTTATTCAGTCTATCAATAGCCTTCAAGTATTTATCCACATCTTTCATTGCAAGAAGCTGCAGTGGAGGCGGGTCAAAGTTTTTGATAAATACCTACCTATATAAAGTTGTATAATTGGATAATGCTAAGATCAACACGGCCTAAGAACCTGGGACACCTGTTTCCTGCCTGCAAATAGGATACCTCATCATCTCAGCCAAAAGACGTCCACTGCTGGACAAAGGCCTCCCCCAAGGATATGAGGGGTATTTGCCGTAATCGCCACGCTTGGCAGGCGGGTTGGCGATCGCAGTAGGTTGAGGGTAACCTCAGAGAGATGCTGCTGCCCATCCTCTGGAATAGTCCCTTAGTCGGCTTTTACGACACCCACGGGACGAGAGGGGGTGGTGCAATTCTTTATCCCCGGCACCACACAGGGGATAGGATAATAATAATAGGATAGGATAGGATAATAGGATACCTAGATAAACTAAATAATCTGATCATACACACGCAACCAACATACATAGTGTGGAAAACAATAACACAAACATTAAAACACACTAATTAATAACATTCTTAAGCATTTACTCTAATGCATCTATAAGGAGCAAGAGATAACAAGTGTCCTAATAAAGACTACCCTACTGATATTATAAACGCGAAAGTTTGTAAGTATGGATGGGTGTTTGTTACTCTTTCACGTAAAAACTACTGAATGGATTTAGATGAAATTCGGCATACAGATAGTTTATAACCTGGATTAACACATAGGATAGTTTTTATCCCGATATTCCCACGGGAACGGGAACCACGCGGGTGAAACCGCGAGCGACCGCTAGTGCTTTATATTTAAATAAATTCAATGAAAAGGAATTTTATAGTTGGTTGTTACCGCCTTTAGCGACGGTACAGATAACAAAATAACAATAGCTACATACCTATTATATTTATTTCACTTTTCTTTGCTGTTAGTAAGAGGTAAATTTCGTGAGTTTGTTTGTTTGAGGTAATCTCTGAAACTGCTAGTCTAATTCTAAAAAATATTCTACTCATAGAATGCTACTTTCCTTGCAGTTAACATAGGGTAAATATATTTAATTTTGATAAAAAAGGTTCTATACATTATCTTTTTTTTTATTTTGGGAATCAAAGTATTGAATTTAGTACAGGAAAATATGCATGAATTCATGTGGACTAAGTTGTGGGCAACGTGCTAGTTTTTATTATTTATAAATCAGTTAAGATAGCCCCTAATCGTTACTTTTAAGTTGACATTATGTATGATTGTATTGTAATAATGATTTATGTTGGCAAAACATGATAGTGCTTATGATTGTCGTTAACCATCCTAATTAGATATAGGTACCATTTTTATATCATAATACTCATCATTACCATCATCAGCTCATTTAACCTTTTTACCGCCAACAACTTCTATAGAAGTTCGAGATTTTCGTGCCGTCCACGCCAGCACTTCTATAGAAGTTCTTCTTTGTACCTACTTTATTAAAATACATTTATACGTTGGCGTACAGCGGGACATCGCGTGCAGGATAGTTGGGCGGTGAAAAGGTTAATGACTCCAACTTTTGGGGCATGAGCCTACCCAGGATGGAAATGCCACACACCCCATTTTTATATGCAATATAAAATAAATTATTATTAATCATAGTTAACTAGGAACCAGAGTAAATCAAATTCAAATCTATTATTTTTAAAATCACAATCAATGAACTAAATATATTAATTAGAAACAGAATTAATTATAATCGTAATTTTGTCACGTAATATAAAATTTGTCATATTAGTTTGCATGTTATCAAAAATATTGTTATTATTATTAACCTCACCGAACCCACTTTTATCAGTTACTGTCTTACTAAACTAATAATCTGTTATGAGTGCTATCTTTAAGTCACAGATAAACCAGAAGCTATTTAAAAATATGTACATTTTTATATTAATCTTTGACTGAATATAACTAATTGAAATTAAATTAGATTCTACTAGTTATGCTACACATAGGTAGGTATCTAAGTACTGTAATAATAATTATTAGATATCTAATTTTGCCTCTAGCAGTATGTCATGCATGCTACCTATTACTTAGATCTTTACCTAACAATTTCATCTATAAGGCCTTCATTACAAGCTGTGTTCTTAGCGAAAAACACAACTCTTTAATAAATTCTATTTTAGAGTTTCTGATGTCACTCTTCGAATGTAGGCGCTCTTAGGCAAGGCCATACAAGTTAACGCACTAACACACCGATATTCAATTATATATCGACTTTTAAGCATTCGTATGGAGGGAGAGGCTTACCGCAGGAACCCTATCTTAAGGAAGCCCCGCAAAATTGCTAGTTCGTAGAATTTTTCAGCTTCAAATCTTACTTGCTAATGTCAACAAAAGATAAATGGGCAATTTCAACAAATTACAATCAATGCGGAACTTACAATGAATGGTTTACATATGTATTGGCTACCGTAGAACAAGAATAACGTCGAAATGAGGTTACGAAAAGCTGTCGATCGATATATTATTTATATGAAATCCTGAAAAGCTCTAGCCACAAGATGGCGGGAATGTAATATGACCAAATAGAAGTGAACGGGAGCAGTAGGAAGTGCACCACTAATGAGGCGACCTCAATTTGGTCGGGTTATACATCTGATCGCACAGATGTAAGATTTCTCATTTCCTATAAGATTTCTGTACAGTTCACAAGCCCGTGAATGTTGCAATTGATAGATAACGTAGTTAACTCAATGTACTTACTGTTTTTGCTTTCCATTCACGCTCGGGACATCACAAAACACATTTTTTTCTACACAAGCACTCACACGCCCATACAGTATGTAACAACATCACGAGTACACTGCGCCCTCTGGTGCGTTGCGTTCACCAACCAATCAATTGCAGCGATTCACCTGCGGCTACGTTCACGACTATGTTCATTTTAATTTCGACACAAAATCGCCAAGAAGTGCCTTCTTTTATTTTATTAAATATCAAAACACTTCTACACAGTTACTTAACAATACAGCCTGTGTTAACTTAATATAAAATATTACGTAAGTTCTCGTATGGACTGCTACAAGTTATACTCATGTTACGCGCACAGTATTGATTTTTCCTTGCATCTGCTGGATGCTGATTCATACCTACCTACCTATTACGATTTCACGCAAAACAGGAGCAGAGTTTGACTCATAGCTATTTTGATGCAACTTTTAGTTAAAGCTTTAATTTCATTGTTAATTCCTAGCATTACGTTAGTATGCGGTTCGTAAGAGGACAATTCCTTATAAGGATACTGGACTGTGATTGTTGATTTCATCTTATAGTTAGGAATGTGTCCGCAACTCGGCAAGGTCTCTCATGTCGCAGCGTAGGCTTGACTAGGAAAGCTAATCAATTTTGTCTCACACGCCGTCAGTAGCTTCCGTTCCATTTATCGATTGCAGTCACAGTTGCAGTAAATTGAAAGACAATAGGTACAAATATATAGTTATCTACGGTATTGTTATTAAGAGCTAGTAAAGTTTAATAATAGTAGGATCAATTAATCATTAGGGAATAATTAAGCATTATCTAATGATATAAGTCAATATTTCGTTTTTGTATCATAAACCGACTATTGGTTTGGTATTTGCGCACCTACGATTAAGGTGCCTTTTTGTCGATAAATGCAATTAACTCATCAGCATCACCCAGAAATGTGTTAAAAACATTTAACGGTACTGAAAACTACAATAAGTAAGTAAGTTTGTAGGTGAAAAGCAGGTGAACCTAGGCTTAGTGTGCAATAACATTTAGGTAAAGGTTTACAGTATACACTGCAAAAAATATGACCTATTCCAAGCTATTGTGTGGTCGCCGCTGTGCGAACTCGATCATAAGTGCTGAATCGTGTTGATACATTCTATACCCACGCCTTAAAGTATGATAAAGCAAACTGAATAAGGCTAATGAAATAGCTTACACCTACAAGTGGCCGTGACAAATTGTCATACTAAGAATTCATTAAAAATAAATGCCTGTAGTATAATTAACACATTACGTCGCATTTTTGCATGCTTACATTATTAGCGACCTACATAGAATAACTATTATATAGCAATGTGCGTTTAGTGCTGACGAAAACTTCGGGAAGCGCCTACAAAATGTGCATTAGCAATTCCACATTACTGCAACTTTACGCTTATTGCGATATTAAATTGGCTTCCAGGTGTTTAAGCAAGATTGCTATAATTTCTAGCTTAGAACATACTTTACATCAGCCTAAACTGAATAAATGATTTTGAATTTTGAATTATTTTTTTGACCTTTATATATGAAAAGGATAGGAAAGGATAGGAAGGATAAGTAAAATTCAACAATAACATTATATTTTACTGTTGTTATGTAAAATCGAGAGATGGCATGGTTAATGGTTTTAGTTTTTAATTTGAAATCAACAAAACCAATCCTAATCAATTTACTGACAAATTATAGTTGAGCTACGTCACAGCTACGTTGAGTTACCTATAAATGACTGCTTTTCGAACCGGTGCGTTGAGTGTGGTAGAAACGCGACTAGGTATTCAGAATAACAATAGGTACTGATTGTAAACAAACACAATTTTTTTGACATGTTTTTGTCACAGGTGTACATACGAGTTAGATGCCCGAAAGTGTCACAGGATACTTTTTATTACCTACGTTAAATATTTTTATAAGTAAAAATGTGTATTCAGTTTTGTTCCATGCGGATTTATAACAAAAGCAATATGAGTTAATACAAGCGCCCCTTACACTATCTGTTATCGAAATGGCAAGTAACTTTTACAACTGGCTAAGATAACATCTTTGTATAACTACTCGGCCCGGGGGAACCCTCGCAAAAATGTGATAAATTACTGCGACTCCGCAGTCCGCACTCCGCACCCATTCTCCCGAATAGATAGGTAGGTAGTTATGAATAAACACTAGTGAACAGGGTGGGCTAAGTATCTACACTCGCTCGGCAGACAATAAAAATAGTCTTATATTTTAAAGTTATTGTACAAAATCGCCTTTTTTCATTTAAATATTCTAAAATATTTTAATACAGCTAAGATCCAAACAGGCTTGTTGTTGCTTTGTATTATAAAATGTTATTTTATCTTGACTTTTGGAAACCACAAAGTCTAAATCATCGAAAGAGTAGAGGGATAATTTCAGATTGACGCGCTCCGGCCGGCCGTTCGAGACCCGATTGTGTTTTTCACGGATTCAAAAGCACTTTTTATATTTCATGATTACTGGTGAGATTCAACCAGCAAAGAAAAAAAAGAGAGAGAGAGTTTTTTTCTTTCTGTTGAATTAAAAACGGCACCCCAAATCTCCAAACTCTTCCCTGCCTTTTACGAGTGTTTAATGTCGACTATTAATAGATGGCGCTGCGTGTTGGGACAAATAATTTAGTTTTGTTTGTTATGGCAATATAGTGGTTTCATGTGGAAGTTCTAATGTTGTACCTTTAAATGCCAATAAATCATAACTTTGAAAAGGCAAATTACTCGAATTATATAAAATTAAACAAAAATGCAATGGATATATTTTTATTCGTCGTCGTCAGACATAGACAATACCTACCTATATTATAATTAATTAAGTATCTTTTTATAATAAACGTTCGTACTGACTTTGTGTGAGTGATCTGAATGACAATGAACGAAACGCATCACTAGTACAATAAATGTGGCAACATAATTTTACTATGTGACATTAGCATCTGTCAGTTTACTCCAGTGAATTAATGATTAGACTTTAGTGTGCTTTGTTTACTATCCGTATTCATTCAGTTACGTTTACGAAACCAAAAATGTGTATGGCAAAATTTTAACTCTTTTCGTAGGTATGTCGCCAGGAGGCGTAGCTTCAATACGATACTAATTTTCGTCTTCGTTAAGGGTGCGCCGACCAAAAAATGCCAAAAATAGAGTTACGGTTAAGTAAATATAATTGAAAATACTATCGTATTAAATGAACAAAATATATATTTAGTATCATAGGGAACGTGTTTACAATTTGTCAGAATCATAAATTCAAAACACGCTATAGTTTTTTCTACAATATCATTTAAAGTTGGGCAAAAATCATGAAAACGAATGGCGGCGTTTAGTAGATTTCTTATAGTTTATCTAAATTATTGTACCTCTGATTTTGTCTAAACAATCATAAATGGATAAACTACAAATTGCTAGACTACATTTTCGATTCTTCAAGTGGTTATTTAAATAATTATTTTTTATTAGCACCTTAAATTCCCCATACAAAATTGGTATGGCCGCGCGGCATCAAATAAATATGGACGACGACATTTCAAATAAAACATATGACACTTGTCACTTACGGATGGCGCACCCTTAATGTGAACGAATGGCGAATGAAACTTTCACTCAGCTCTCAAGTGATATTGACATTGAGCTAATGGTGGATGCAACTAGGGCACCTACTGGCACTAGTGTTTAAAACTTTAGAGACACATATTGTTTTCTAAAGTTTACGCGAACACTACACATTGAAACGAAACAACTTTTACGGATCTACTCGCGTTTATTTTACACATTACTTAATTAATGTTTATCCTGACGTTTCGAACCCTTTGAAACTTCGACAACGTCTTTCATTTCAATTTAAAGACACAGTTTTCTTCGCCAAAAAATAATATTAGTGATTGATACTAATTGAAATTTTACTTGATGACAGCAAGGAAGCACGTGGTCTGGACTGAAATCTGTTGCTGACACCTAATTTTAATGGTTATAGACAAAAAAATCGATCTCTGGCTTCTGACGAAAACTGGAGCCACAAGTCCACACACAACCCTATCATCTTGAATCTTGATGATATTATGACGACTGTGAAAACAGTGTGCTAGCCAGGGCTAGATAGCGTTACCTACCAAATGCACACTATAATGTATTGTTAAGTACATAACGTTATTTCCACTAAACTTGTATATTGGTAACTAGCTGTTGCCCGCGACTTCGTCCGCGTGAGCTAAAGGCTGTAGTCTGTACAGTTTAATTTTTATGTAGGTATCTATTTAAGCTTATTAGGGTATAATAAAATTATATTCATCGGAAATTTAGAAAATTGACATTGTATTTACCTACGTACATCTACTCACTCTTAATATCCTTTCAGCTGGGAATGCTGAGATAGACAAAGACAATCGATCTCCATTTAGTGTGGTTCTGGCATACTTCCTGTGACTCCTTTACGTCCATCATTATTTTCATACATTATCTCTTATTCTTTCGACTATCATCTCTGCCATGTACATACATATATTCAGTTTGAAGCACAGAATCGTCCCGTTCATACAGATTCTCACTCAGTTTCCCGTTTCAATTATCCCGCCACATACATTCAGTATACAACACCGTTTCTCGGTGGGTTGCGCGTATTTGCTACATCATACAAACCTGAAATGGGTTTACTGACGCTCAATTATATGTAATAAAATTGGTATTTTACAGCTCAGGTACTCGTCCGGAGTCGTCCTAGGCACTGGTGTATCTTAGCTAAGATGTGGCTACTGTTATACTGCCCAACCACGGACTTCAAATTTTTTTTTGCCTTGTCCACCGAAGCTGGATATCGAGTAGCAGGTAGCGGTCCAGGATTATTGGTTGTCGGCCAGAAGGCACAAAAAACTATTTACCAACTATGTTCTTATTCGTAGATACAAAATATCAATAAATTGAGAACTGTTATAAATTATATTATTGTCTATTAGGTAATACAGTATAGTATTTTATGTTACATACTTGCGATAAATTTAAACTTCTTCGTGGCATCTTGTTAGGTAGGTAGCTTTTTAGAGGTAGATCACAGGACACAAAAAAAAGTTACCTCTAATAAAAAAAAAACCTGAAGTCCGTGCCTCTAATTCAGTTGTACCCTGCCAATTTAAACATTTTTGCAACTCTGATACCAGAGGTAGCCATCGTCTTATGCGATAGAAGAATGGAAAAACCATTTTTCTGTAATAGATTACAGAAAAATGGTTTTCTAGAGAAGTATGTACAAAATTCATTCTTTATAGGTTTTATGATATTAAAATTGTTATGATATGTACTTACTTACTTATATTGTATCATTGAACACAGATTTATCCTATAAACATGTTAAGAAACCAAAGTAAGAAACCGCTTACATGTAAAATAAGTACTGAAATAAGTGTTTAACTTACCTGCATCAAATGTTTCATAAAACTTTTACACAATGAATAAATCTTATTTGAAAATTAATAAGAACTGAATAAGTACTGAAATATTTAAGGTACCTGCATAAAATGTTTTAAAAAACTTTTACACAATGAATAATTAATATAATTTGAAAATTATTAACAAAACAGAAATAGTTACTTAATCTCAGAATAATAACAAAAGTAATTAGTTATTGTTCTGAGTACATAATGCATTGCAAAACATCAAAATTTTCTTCTGTTCGTTTCAAAATTTGAGCGCCAATTTTTTTTAAATTTTCCTGTTCTCGCGTTTTTTCACCAAAAAGATTAAAAAAAATAACATTAAGTATTTTGGGCAACGACCCAAAGGTTTATACAGCCAAGCTATGTACAGTACCACAAACTTATCTGACCCGGTGACAGCGTCGCTGTTGTTGAATTTAGTGTTGCTGCTAAATATAATTTCCGCAGTTTGTAGGGTATAAATAATGACATTGCCCAAGTGCACTAGGAGTGATCAAAATATTTATTTGCTGTTTTAGACATTGTTATAAAGGGTCTTTCAACAAGGACGGGTCGATGTTAAAAATGAATAAAACTAGATGTGTGTGAGATATTAACGATTTTTTTATTTATTTGAAAGGCCCATAAATGCCATTATGAATGGAATATAACATCTTTCAAATGTCCGCCGCGGCTTCGAATGGTGGCACGAATCCGAGAGGTCCAAGTTACAAAAGCACTACAAAACAATACAAAAATTGTGTGTATTGTTAATGGTTTTGTTAATAAGCAAAATTGCCGTATATGGGATGACCACAACCCACATGAGGTTCACCAGGTGGAAATGCATCCACAAAAAGTTACTGTTTGGTGCGGATTTTGGCCTGGCGGCGTCATTGGTCCGTCCTTCTTCGAAAACGACGTTGGCGAGGCCATCACCGTCAACGGCGAGCGCTACAGATCAATGATTAACAATTTCTTTGGGCTTGAATTGAACAATATGGACGTGGACGACATGTGGTTCCAGCAAGACGGCGCTACGTGCCACACAGCGAACGACACAATGGACATTCTGCGTGAACGGTTTGAGGGTAGGGTTATCTCGTGAATTGGCCACCAAGATCGTGTGATTTGACCCCGTTAGACTTTTTCTTGTGGGGTTTTCTGAAGTCACAGGTCTATGACAATCGACCGTTGCCCTGAAAGCCAACATAACGCAGGCCATCGCTCAGATTCAACCGGATCAATGCAACAGAGTCATTGAAAATTGGACCTCTCGGATTCGTGCCACCATTCGAAGCCGCGGCGGACATTTTAACGATGTTATATTCCATTCAAATAAAAAAAAAATTCGTTAATATCTCACACACATCTAGTTTTATTCAATTTTAACATCGACCCGTCCTTGTGAAAGACCCTTTACAACACGATATAACTAGGAACAATAATTAAAACACATTTTTATAGAATTATATTTTAATGTTATAATTATGATCATGTAGATAATCATTTGTGTAATTCAGAGACTGGATTTCAGCAATGCCTGTGGTTGAATTATCGAACTCGGTCATTTCATTGTTAGAATCACTGCTTTCACTCTTACTGTCACTCCCTAAAGTAATAATGAAGGGTTCGTCTAAATACGCGTCTTTTTTATATAGTCATTTTCAATGCTTTTTACATGGGCACAGTGTTTTTGCCACTCTTCAGGTGATATTCTGTTAAAAGCATCTTCGACTAACTACGGCATTTCAGCATTTGATTTTCCAATATTATGCTCTGCAACATGGCGTTTCATTGAACTCCAGATCATCTCTATTGGATTATCTCTATTGGATCATCTTTCCCTTTGTTCTTTCTCTTTTTTCCCCGGAGTAGAAATTTTTGAACCCGTTGCATCAGCCTGTTCTTGTTCATTGTTGTTGTTCATTTCTTTAACTAACTTTCGTACGAACCGCTCACTAACACCTGCAAAATAGTACACATATTTTTATATATATATATACCATAAAGAAAGCAAAACGATAGACATAGCCTATAATAAATAAATAAATGATTATTTCACAACGTTTACAGCAATTATCCAGAAATTTATCCGAATAGAACAATTAAACTAAAAATAATTTAAAGCACAAATAATACAATACATTAATATATTTTACTTTAGAAACATAAAACTAAATAAAATGAATGGGTAGGGGTGATTCCAAGCAACAGCTGCCAACACTAACCTGTTAGCAGCAGCAACTCGTTCGTACAATTTTTCGAATGGTATTAATGGCAGTTCGAGACGTTTTTCCTCCTGCATAAAAGCTAAAACTTTTAAAATAATGTTCCTTGCGTCACTTTCAATGCTTTCGGCATTATTTATTTCAATAAATCTACCAAAAAACGAAATTAACACTACGCGTCGTGCACAACTTCAAACAACAACAATTTGACAGCAAAATGACATTATAAAATGGCAGACGCGTAGTTCCAGTTTTGGCCACCGGGTAATAAGTTTGTGGCACTATAATTCAAGATATCTTCTATGTGCAATATTTAAAAAAATAGAGACATGATTTTGGGCAATGATACAAAGTTTTATACAGCCAAATTTAATGAGTAGGTAACATTTCTATGCATAACTAAAAAAAGAGACATTGTTTTGGGCAACGACACAGAGGTTTATACCGCCAAATATAGGTAATGTTTTAACTTTTAACATTTCTGTGTATTAGAAAACTGCAATAAGCGCCGCGCGCAGGCGCGACTAAATAGCCATATTATTATTGGTTATTTTGGAAAATGAAATAAAAGGTGTACCTATGTACAGCCAAGTTTAATGATGTGCGTGATTTCGAGCTTGTTTTTATTTTCCGTCGCTTTACTACTGCGGTGCTAATGTTCGCTTAGGTGCCTCACAGATTTATAAAGGGTAGGTAACCTTAGAGAGTAACAAAACTTTTCTAAAATAATAACTCAACGAACCTATCTAACAGTTGGTCGCGTAAATACGTATATCAAAATTTGTTTAACATTTTTCGATTTGTATGTTATTCTCCGAAATTTTCTAAGCATTTTGGTGATAACCGCATCAAAATCGGTATTCTCATGGCAACTACTATCAATGACAGGCTCAAAAGGGCAAAGAACCCAGAGCCGTAAAACACGATAGCAATAGAGAGCCAGAGCCTCAAATGCCAGAGCCGTAAAACTCATTAAAAAAAAATCCCCTGTTACATAATAAACAACAGTTGCCAAACAACCAAGGATTAAATCCCAGTTTAGACCAAATCAAAATTTAACAATTTTCGAGTATTTATGTAGCCTATGTTATTCTCCGGAATTTTCTTAGCATTTCGGTAAAACCGGATCAAAATCCGTTCAGTAGTTCTCGAGTTTATCGTGTTCAAACAAACAAATACACAAACAAACAAACACACAATTTCTTTTTAAACTATTCTATCGTGTTCCATAAGTGATTTTAAAGTATTTTTTTTTATATCTTGCAACCACAGATTTTTTATCCCTACGTTCTTATTATACAGGGTGTCTCATTTAAATCGGTCAGTATGTAAAGTCTGAAACTATAAAACATACGAAGATCTGTTCTTAGGAACCATGTCATCGATTTTAATAAGAAGAAAAGCTGCATTCATACATTTAAAAAAAACCTGTACTCAGCTCGGGAATCGAACCCGGTTGTTTTGAAAAAAATAAACTTACACTATTTCTATTTAGATATCGATTGTGTAGGTCTTAAGCAGTAAATGGCTCTTTGAAACATGATGTCTAAAATGAATAAAATGCATTGTTTTCACATACTTTTATTTATTTTAGAAGATGTTCGAAGTGACCACCGTTTTTTACAATACAATATTCAACACGTTTAGGTAACGATCTTACAATTACAAAACCAGCAAAGAGGTACAAACAACCATAGAGACAATTTTACATGCCTGAACTTGTTGAATGTAACGGTGGTTACTTCGAACACCTACTAAAATAAATTAAAGTACATGAAAACAATGCATTTTATTCATTTTAGACATCATGTTTCAAAGAGCTATTTACTGCTTAAGACCTACACAATCGATATCTAAATAGAAATAGTATAAGTTTACTTTTTTCAAAACAACTGGGTTCGATTCCCGAGCTGAGTACAGGTTTTTTTTAAATGTATGAATGCAGTTTTTCTTCTTATTAAAATCGATGACATGGTTCCTAAGAACAGATCTTCGTATGTCTTATAGTTTCAGACTTTCCCATATTGACCGATTTAAATGAGACACCCTGTATTTTTCGAGTATTTATGTAGCCTATATTATTCTCCGGATTTTTCTTAGCATTTTGGTAAAAACCGGATCAAAATCCGTTCAGTAGTTCTCGAGTTTATAGGGTTCAAACAAACAAACAAACAAACAAACAAACAAACAATTTTTTTAAAAACTATTCTATCGTGTTCCGTAAGTGATTTTAAGGCAACCTGTGTAATTTTTTTTTTATATCTTGCAATTACAGATTTTTTTATTCCTACGTTCTTATTATATGTATAGATGCATGTATATATTACAAATATAGATAGTTAGATAGATAAATAGATATATAAAACATTTATTACTAAAGCTTCAGAAAGACACACATAAAACAAGAATACAATAGATATGTGCAAAACGTATTTTTCAAAATAAGCCTACATTATGTGGCATGTGTGTACTGCAGCAGTACCTACTAATAACACTAATATCGTTACTGTTTTCGTTACTTATTGCGGTTTAGCCATTCCTTGTAGAGCGGTTAGTTTATTTACCAGTGAAAATGCCACCCAGTTGGGCTCAAACGGCGTTTACAACATCACCAGAGACTTTTTGGGAGCGTCGAAAAACTTAAAGGGTTCCTCAAGCCGTGTGGATTGAAACATCGTCAGGGTTTCTAGCGAGAAAAGCATCACGCAAGTGTAGGTATCCTTGTTCCCTACCAGATGCTCAGGGAATCGGAACTAAACTGAGCAGCCCGCACCCCAACATGCAACATTGAAAGAAACTTTAAATAAAAAACTTTTTAATAAGTATTACAAACACACTTAATCAAAACAATAAAACTCAGGAAAAATATGTCTTAGCCAAAGTCAGTGGGATGCCGGTTTAGCGAACATCATACGTAACGATTAGAGTTTAGCGTCGACTTTAAGATCCAGTTGGCATAAAACGAGACGTTGGTGAATATGGCCATCTTGGTGTCACAGTCCCTCGGCTTCACCGCCAGCACGCCCACCAGTTTATCACCAGAGAACAGCGGTCCAAACTCGTGGATGAAACAGTCCTCATACAACGACAGGTCAACGCAGATCAGGCTGTCGTCTAACTCCACCCCATACGTCTCGAAGCACCGCGTGTTGGGCAACAGATTCACTTCCAGCTTGTCGAAGTCGTTCGTCAGAAACATCTTCTTGTCCATAGCCGATACGGTCTTCCACACGCTGGCATCGACCACTTGGGGCGCCGGACGGTCGTCGAACGTAGCCGGCTTCATTGTAAAAGGGTAGTAGTCTACATTCAGCTTGGCAATAGCTATGTCGTACTTCGGCATGGTGTAGCTGTGGTTGAACTTCTCGTGTATCCTCCAGGACATGATTGGGTAAGTATGCGAGTAGTTCCGCACGAAATTGGTGTAGACTAATACTCGATGGATGGAGCCAGCTCTTCGGCAGTGTGCTGATGTGACCACCCATTTGATCAGGATTGTGCTCGCGAAGCACGCGAAGGACCAACTGGAGGATGCGTTCCTGGTGATCGCTGCCACGTAAGGGAACCGCTCAGACATGGTCTGCGAGGTGTTCTCGCTCAGGGATATCACGCCCATTGATCTGCCGAAGTTGTACACCTCTCCGGCGGACATGTACTCCTCCCGCCTCTTTTCCTGCAGCGTGATCTCTGTGGCGAACTTCACCATGATGCAGACGGCCATGATGGCGACGAGTATCAGCACGGCCAAGATGGCGCACGCCGCCTTCATTTGTGATGGTTTTTGGTGGGGCTGCTCATCAAAATACTTTGGGGATGTTGAGTGACGTTTTTACGTATTTGTACAAGTTACTATAGGTTTGGCATTAGTGAAAAGAAGATTATTGACATGTTGTAGTCTACTCTCTATGACGTAATGGCTAAACGTAGTGTTAAATTCTCTTTGGTAATGGCTTTATTTTTAGTTATTATTCTGAGGCTTTGTTGAAGTATCTAAAATATAAGGTCGATATTTAGGGTCAGCTTATTAATGCTCAAGTTTTCACACCATGATGTAGACTTATAATAATAATAATTATTATTATTATTATAGTACCGATTGTCGTTTCGGCAAACGGTCTTTTAGCCAAGAGCCTCGATCAACACCTAGAGAGGCTCGCGCTGAAAGGTTGGGTCAAGGGTCAGATGCAAAAGGCAGTGTACTCCTTGACACGGCACGTATTGTCAGGAGGTTCCTCACTCTGCAGCCATAACCACCGATAGCTTGGGTCTATCCCCGCTGCCGCGCCGGTGGCAACCTAGGTTAAGTTTTTTATAATATTTTATATTGTAAATTATATGTTTTTATATAAAATATTGTAAAAAAATTCTTAAGATGTATATTTAATAAAGAGAATAATAACAATAACAATCCATTTAATTCAGATAATCAATAATCCATAAAGTAAATAATTGGTGTGAGTTATATATACAATAACAATTTTACAATTACAATTACAATGAAATTAAAATTCAACAGAATAAAAAAACTTTCCTACACTCACACCAATTATCTAGCCCAAGAAAAGCTTCGTTATGAAACTCGTTAAAATGGTTACTAGACAATGGATAAACATACTTATACTTAAACACCTACATACTTATTATAAATATGGCATCCGCGGAAGACCAGCGTTGTGGTTAACACCAGGACATATGCTGAGCGGAAACCAATTTGGTATATGCAAAAGTGATGTTCCTGTGTTTTGAATGTGCATGTAGTTATACCAAATAAAGATTTTTTCTATTTCTATTTTTCTATTTCTATACATAGAAAACACCCAAAAGGATAGAATTTCCCCCTTTCATCACTGGGCCACTTACGCAAGTTAACAAAACCACTCTTACGTTGTTGATATGGCAGCCATCCGCACAATGCGTTTTGTTAATTATTTTATAATGCGAACAGCTAGCTATGAGTGGATCTCCTTGTCTGATGATGTTTTCCCGAACGTTCCATGGGCCTCTTCAAGGCTACATCGAATAGTTCTTTACGCATTAGTTAGTATTACCATAGAGCAGAAACAAATAAAGAAATGGTTACTATGGAAGGGGAACTATGAAGATGGGAAGCAAGAATGTTGTGCCTTGGTACTTTGTCAGCAGCCACCGAAGAGGAAGGAAGCTAAGGGGAAACGTTGCTAGTACCTCTATATAAATCATCAAACATATTTCTTCTGTGTCGGAGCACAGACTCGAGTCTAAAACGAACTTGAGCCGTAAACCTAACTCGAGTTTTAAATTAAACTCGGGGTCGAAAACTCGGCTAGAAGCAACTTCTAGTCCAGAGTGTCGAATACAACACGAAGGGTTCACTAACATTATAAAACTGAAGAGTTTGTTTGTTTGTTTGGTTGAACGCGCTAATCTCAGGAACTTCTAAGTTCGAATTGAAAAAATATTTTTGTGTTGAATAGCCCATTTCTTGAGGAAGGCTATAGGCTATATTACTTTTTTTTTAAATTTATTTGGGTCAACTAACAATATCACAATGAAATAATATGTTGTTCTTATAATCTAAAAAGTTATTATACCCATTGCGATATCAACATCGTTAACCACAGATTACAAAACAGTAATAATCAAATTGCTAGAAAAAGTTGAGGTGAATGAACACGTATCAATTTTTTAAGTATATTAGATTACAAAACAGCAAGCACTAGCAGCAAACGTTACAGAACTTATATTTAATCATTTACAATGTACAGACGCCTGCACATCAACCCATCCAAAACCGTCAAACTTCCCCAATACACTTTCAATCATATGATTTAGGCATAAAGTTCAAAGTCCATCGAGAAAATTCGACAGCCCGTGGTAAGCCGATGCGCAGACGTATATGCGGGCATACACACCTCCACGCAAATCATGTTGCGAACAAAGTAAAATCCACATAATAACTATTTATTTATTTTATTAACCTTCTTTATTTTTTATTTTTATTTTACACACACGAATACACACAAACACCTCACACACACACACACACACACACCCTCACACACATATACGCAACAAAACCCGCGCAAAACTATGCATACCCGCAATAACAATAATAGCATCTTTAATGTTTATAAATGAAATCGACTCGATATGTCTGAAGGTGCGGGTTCAAATCCCGCTCGTGGAAAATTCATTCAAATCTTTTTCAAAAAAAAAAAAAAAATTACATCGCGCTATGACTAATAGGAGTGGAGCAGCAATGAAAAATGTTGCAAAAACGGGAAATATTTCTTATGAGAGCTTTCCTTGCGTGCGCTGCGTAAACGGTGGAAGTTACGCAAAATACATGTATTACGAAATGGTTTCCCTTTAAAAGTTCTAAAAAAAAGTCCGCGACAACGTATGTCTAGCTTTTAAGGTTGACTCACTATAACCTTTTTTATGATAATTTATTTATTTATTTATTGATTTCATAAAAAAAAAACATAATAATAAATAATAATAATAATAATAGATGAGCCCTGCCCCGTTGCCGGCGGTACCCTAGGCTAGGTTTTTTATAATATTTTTATGTTTTGTATGTGCTTTTGTATTTTACTTTTATATTAATATTATAACAAACCTAGGCTAAGAAAAAAAAGAAATAAAGAGATAATAATAGTAATCAATTAACGCTGCCGCTGGTGAAACCGCGGGGCACAGCTAAATACAGGGCGACTGATAAATGACCAGCCATAGCAATTTACCATATGGAGGAGGTCATTTGCTAACTATTGACACTTACTTTCCTTAACTAAAGTTTTATTGTTTTAGACACGGACCATTTTTATACTTTTTTAAAGATTTTCTCAAATTTTGACCTTAAAGCTGTCGTAACTTATTTTGTTCAACGTCCTGATGAGTTGTGGTAGTACATACACATTTATGATCAAATTACGTCACAACTTTGCTCAATCAAAGATTAAAAAAAGATATTACGCTAGAAAAAAGAGAACTCCTATGTCTTTAGCTATAAAACTTTTAAGCTACTATTGTTAGCAAATGAACTCCTCTATGTGATTTTGCTGTGGCGGGTAATGTACCACTGTACCAGTCACCCTGTATAATTACATTTCATTTATATTATTTACTATTCCACCGGCCGCGGCCTCGTCCACATGAAGTCCTAATCTTAGGGTACCACATCAAACTATACTGACTGTCACTGAGCACTAAGCTCTCTTACAACTTACCAGAATCGAGCGCGACTCTTTACATAAACAGACTTTTTTTAAATGCCTAGTAGCCTACGGTGTAACATCATTGCCTAGAATGTACCGATTCACTCGTGATTTGAAGACCCCAATATTATATTTGATAGGAAACACAGACTGAGGCAAGGAGTTCCACAGCTTTGCGGTACTTACGTAAGAATAACGTGGATGCAAAACGTTTCGTACGCATGAGTGGAAACCCTACTGTATAACTATAGCGTCGCGCTGTTTGTCTGGTTGTCCTGTGATAGAAAGGTGATGGAGAAATCAAATTGAACAATTCCATTGCAAACTGTCCGAAGTGAATCCGATAAAAATCGAAAGATCGACCTGGCGCTGATGTTCTACACTGCAGCTTGGCGTCAAACAGGTCGTCACCTTGATAAGCTTTCTGGCTTTCCTATCAATCGACTCTAGTGCTCCAAGTTGGTATTTGGCGGAACCGTCCCAAAGGTGAAAACAATACTCCATACACGACCAGACTTGTGCTTGATATAGAGTAACCAGTTGTCCCGCTGTGAAGTACCTTTAAGACGATACCTATAGCTTTTTGCGGCAAGTTATGACACTTGGACTCGAGCGTACAATAGACTCGAGTTAAACTCGAGTCTTTAGGGATACTTACTCGATAATTATGCTCATAATGCGTCGAGCAATAGAACCTGTCCTTATGAGTTGAGTCTTGTGATAGTCATGTAATAAAATGAAAACTCACCGGACTTTAGTTTTTAACAACACTAATACGAATAGGCTCCTTCTACTAGTTGAAAACCGGCCAAGTGCGAGTCAGACTCGCGCACGTAGGGTTCCGTACCATCTATATAGCAATTAAACCATGTATCCAAAGAAAATAGATAAGTAAATCAAACAAAATTCGTAGCACACAACAAACACAGATGATCATGGACGCATACGCAATCATACACACACACAAACACACACATATATATACACACGCGCACCTAAAGACAGAACCACACACATAACTACTAATTTTAATTTTAAATTTAATTTTTATTAAATCCGCCCGACTGCGGAATCAATACAAAAAATGTTGGGAGTCTGTGCTAGGTATGCTGCTTCCCACGGCCTTATCTATAATGTTAAAAAGTGTGCATTCATTGTTTTTAAGGCCGCAGGTAGAGGAGTGGAGAGTGTGCCTGAGATAACCCTAAACGGTGTTACTATTGACAGGGTCTTCAGTTATAAATATCTGGGGCACATTATTACTGACGACCTTAAAGATAATGTAGATATTGAGAGGGAGCGTAGGGCTCTAGCGGTCAGAGGCAACATGCTGATCCGTAGATTCTCCCGCTGTAGTGAAGAAGCGAAAATCACGCTCTTCAAAGCGTATTGTCAGTGTTTCTACACGGGGAATCTATGGGTAAGTTATGCTAAAAAGCCGCTAGACGCCCTACGGGTTCAATACAATAATATCTTCAGGATGATGTTGGGACTGCCCCGTTTCTGCAGTGCGTCGGGAATGTTTGCTGAATATAAAACAGATGGTTTTGGCGCAATCATCCGCAAAATAACAGCATCCCTTATTCGCAGAATTAGGGACAGTCCGAACGCCATCCTGAATACTATTGCTGATAGGCGGGACTCGCCAATGTGGAAAAGCTTTGTGCGGAGAGTGATATATCACCACCCCAACTAATTTTAATCAATAAATCCAAATTAATAATTTAATGTTAACACCTAGTTTTTATAAGTTTGTATACTAACACCACGATTGTACACTAACATAGTTTATAAGAATATTATGTATACTAACACTTTTATATGGATCTCGGTCTGAAATAATTTTTTTTTATTTTTTTATTTTTATTTTATTACTAATTTTATTAAATAAAATGTATAAATATAGCTATTAAATAAGATAGCCATTGCTATGGAAGAGCGGTATCTCCTGAAACAGGCTTAACAGCTTAAAAGGAGACTCCTGTCCCTAAAGAATGTAAAACAAAAATATTGTTACAGAAAATAAACATATATGTTTTTTATTTTATTTTTTTTATACATTGACTTATTTGTCCTGACTGACTGACTCATCATCGCCGAGCCTAAACCGCTGAAGCTAATTAGATAAAATTTGAACTATAGGTTAATTGAGTGACGTAACCAGCCACTAAGAAAGGATTTTACGGAAATTACACCCTAAGGGGGTCAAATAGGGGGTGAAAGTTTGTATGAAAGTCCGTCAGTTTTGAAGTAAAATACATGAAAATTGGTATTTGGGTTCTTGAAAAGAATTAAAGAATCATGTCTTAGCAATTTTGTTTATTTTTCTTTAAAGGAGTAAAAAAGGGAAAAAGGTTTTTTTGGGGAAATCATTATTTTCAAAGTAATAACTATTAAAATGAATATTTTTAGCGATCTTTCAACAAAAATAAAAAATGACGTGTTTTGTCTTAAATTTTGGTATTTGGCCTGGTAACAAGTCATAAAGTGTTTCAAGCTTTTTGGAAAATGATCCCCTAAGTAGGGGATGACAATTTGTTCAGGAGGTTTCAAAACGGACCAAAATAACTTATGTATACAGAGTGATCTTGATTTCGTTTCGTTTTGTTTGACACTTTTACTAATTCTAGCTCGCATGGATGGGCTTTATAATGACAAAAAAATAAAAATCTTAATGTCGAAATGACGTGACACATTACTGTACGTGTAGCCCATGTGAGCAAAGCCGCGAACATAAAGCTAGTTATCTATAAAAACGGCAAAAAAATCATGTCTGTTGTAAGGGAGCCCCCTTAAATATTTATTTTATTCTGTGTTTTAGTATTTGTTGTTATAACAGAAATACATTATCTGTGAAAATTTCAACTGTCTAACTATCACGGTTCATGAGATACAGCCTGGTGACAGACGGACTGACGGACGGACGGACGGTCAGCGGAGTCTTAGTAATAGGGTTCCCGTTTTACCCTTTGGGTACGGAACCCTAAAAATGACACTTGTTGGTGATTATAATCGTCTACAGGTTAGACTAGACAGTTCGAATTAAATGACTTCATTAACTTTGAAACAAATGCTAGTTTATTTTGCGTACTTAAACAACGTATTTAAACAATTTAAGAATTAATTAATTGAAAAACAAAATGAAAACGTGTTAGCTGCGCGCGAATTTGAAGATGGTCGTCTTCCCTGCCGCACCGTCTTTTCGGGTCCCGTCGTCGTCGTCATCCGTCGGCAGGCATCGTGGTTGATAAGCGCAAACACAACTGGTAGGCTACATCTTCGCTATCATCAGGTGGGATTCTGGCCTATTTTATATAAAAAAACATTGGGAATTGAACTCAGGACCTTCGGGTTTGAGTTGTAGGGACCCCGTGTTGTAGGAAGGAGAAAAATGTATGTGCTGGGAGACATTCCATTTTTTCGTAATCTATACATAGTATAAAAGAAAGTCCCAGGGCGCATATGTTTGTTAGGACGTAATCTCAGGAACCACTGCACGGATTTTGATGCGGTTTTTTTCTAATAGATAGAGCGTTATTCGAGGGTAGAATACATACAGAACACAAAAATGGGAGCCAGAAGGTGGCGCTGTAATCGGGTGTCTACTCAACTGAATTCGTTGGGATATCTCCAATAACTGTAACGAGTAGTATAAATAGTGACTATGTGCTCATATTGATGTTTATGTCACTGTACTTTTAATTAATGTTATGTACAGCGCGATGCTGCGCACATTTACACAAAACGGGTTTCCACGGAAGATCAGCGTTGTAGTTTTTGTCCACAACTGCAACAAATGCTGAGTGGAGTCCTTTCAGAACACACATTTTTATTATAATTTGTTTGTTTTGTTTTAAGTACCTACATAAGTTTGTACTGTGTTCTAATAAATGTATTTCATTTCATTTCAATCGGACGAAGCAAGACCGGGCCACTGTTAGGTCCTTACCTATGAAATTGACGTTTTGTATGAAGATTTTTTCTAAAATTATATTTTTCATACTAACATTTTTTTAATTTTCTTAGCATCTATTTATGATAACACTATAAACATTGTAGAGTAGTGTGTTTGTTTCACTAGCTAAATATAGCAGACATTGAAAAGAAAAAAAATCAAGACTCTTCAAAGCTACAATGAAACAAAAGATCAATTCCGCGAACAAAAAAGAAGTCAATTTAAAAAAAAATTGTGCGATAAAGGCACAAAATGATTAATCATTGTTATTACTGAAGCCTAAGTAACATAGTCCTAATTAAAGGTGTATAATAATATTAACAACCGGTATTGACTTTTAGAAGTAATACACCTATTAATAAGTGAGAGAAAAACGTCATTTTCATAGGTAAGGACCTATTATTATAGTCTTTCCCCCTTACAATTAAACAAAGAATAAGGTCCGTATAGTTATTCCTTGTTTTGTCTCGTTTTACTTTAATTTGAAATGACGTTTACATGACAGGAACAAAACACGGAATAACTATTCGGAGCTTATTCTTTGTTTACTTGTGAGACGGTTTATCTTCAGTGCGTGTGTATGAAATTGAACTGCTTCTAAACGCCTGGACCGATTTGGATGAAATTTTTTGTGTGTGTTCAAGTGGATTCGAGAATGGTTTAGATTTACAATTGGTCCCGGTAGGTGGCGCTGCTATAGGGGTCCATCATGGGATACGGGTGTTCTTAAAGAGGACGATGTCGCGAGCGGGGCCACTAATTATTAAATAAAGAAAGAGAAAATGCGAAAACAAGTTGTTGACAAATGGAGGTAATCTTACTCCCTTGCAACATTAAAAACACAATGGGCAAACTTTCTTTTTGTCATTTAATTTGCGAGGAATATCAAAATAATAAATAGTAGCGGAAAGAAAACCTCCCCTCGACGCATCCATCCACCACGGTTAGACAACTAATGTTCTAAACTTTTATAGCCCGACCTCCCCTTTCTGCCACTACAACCGATACTGACCCCTATTAATAACGTAACAAGGTACATTTTCAAGTGTTTGTCTTCTCTATATAGGAATAAAAAGATTCTTTTTGTGTGTATGTGACTGTTAAGTTTTGAAATGTTTTGGACTCGGCGACGGCAAATGACGCGTGGCGACATTAGATTTGTATCTATCAGCGACGATGTTATTGTAATTCTCATCGTAAATCTATTATAAGATTACCTATTGATTTTGCTCGCATGAAGATAGGGAATAATAATGTATTGCAATCTTTCGAGCTGACATTACGTAAGTCACTGCGGCTATACCTATAATGTACCCCCGCTTCGAATCGAACGCTACCTTTGAGTCTGAAACCAGTTGTGAATAGAGTTGCCAACTATTTTTCAGGAAATTAAAGTAAATCTATCATTAACTAGTATAAAAAAAGGATTTGAAGCAAAAATAAAGTATTTTCCTTTATTTATTTAGGCGTTGCGTTTCGTTTTACTTCACCTGAGTCTGAGTATCATTCAGTAGTTCAGAAATTAAGTCAACAGGAATATTCCGTTCAAACGCACGCATTAGTCGGAAATAAAGTATTTTCCATACTTTATTTTTATTAAAAAGAATAAAGTATGGGGATGGAAAATAACGTAGGATACGTTATTTTAAAGTATGGTTGGCAACCCTAGTAGTGAAGCATGAAAATGTAGAGGAGGGTCAATAGGAAAAACATATTTCAAATTATTCATTTAACACCATGTCCGACAAACAATTGAATTTCTATTGTGTCTGGGCCTGTCGGCGGCGGTTTATAATAAAAAATTCAAAATCATTTATTCAGTTTAGGCTACAAATAGCTCATAATGAACGTCATTAAGTCGGTTCGTAAAGTAGCATAAACTCGCGACATCGTCCGCGTGGATTTGAGAATTAAAAAGTACTTTTGTTAAATTAAAATATATTTTTTATTGTCAATCAAATTATTTTTATGTTATTCTTAGCATAATTTTGTGATTTCAACTTTCTTAGTGCGTACAGCTAGGGAATGGAACGCGCTGCCTGCGAATGTGTTCCCTGAAAGGTATAATCTGGACCTCTTCAAGGCTAGAGTGAATAGGCTATTTCTAGGCAGGCATGTTCCATCCTCGACCGCACCGTCACTTAACATCAGGTGAGGTGTAGTCAAATGCCTGCCTATAACCAATAAAAAAAATAAAAAAACAATTTTTGGTGTAGCACTTTTGTATGCATGTAGTTTTCATCTATAATTGAGGTGATACTTATGAAGCATCTGATTTATACAATGTTTTTTTTTAATGTAATGGTGTTTACTTTGTTGGTGTAACAATAAAAATAAATAAATAAAAAGAAACTTTTTAGAAATAAAATATAGCTTATGTTGCCCGCAAGGTATGTAGCATTCTGTCAGTGAAAGATTTTTTGAGAAAAAGGACTTCTTGGCGGGAAAGTGAAGAGTGATGTCTGCGGTTTTGTTTTATTTTCTAAAATTTGTGTTATGTCGAATATTAATGTGAAATAATGGTGGATTATTAACCGTTAAGTTTTCGTGAGTGTGCATGAGTGGCACATGAAACAAAACAGTGCAACGTCACTTTTCAAATTCTCTCAAGAAGTACGCCCGAGGACTTAGTAAAGCCCCCACATCTTTACTGAGATACTCGAGGGGTTGGGGGGTTTACATTTCTCACTTCTCATTTCTTTTATCATTCATCATCATCATACAAGAAGAAAATATTGTTTATATATGTATTACTTGTAAGAAAAATTACTTTGACACTGGCTAAATGTGCTAATCGCACGAAGCCATCAACTAAAAAAAAAAATTTTTGAAATTAGACCAGCAGTTCCAGAGATTTAGCCCCGGCCTTTGACTATATACATGTCTAGACGGAGCGTCGCGGTACAAACGCGGCCGGTTTTTGTATCGAAGTGTGCGTGACAGCCGCGTATGACACTAGCGCTGAACGGGCGTGAGTGTGCGTGAAAGGTAGCCAGTGAATACGTAATTCCCGATAAAATAGGGAAAAAATATTTATACACAATCACAGAACAACTAATGGCACAATACAATTTTAAAATGAAAATAGTAGTTTTAAAATGGCTTCGTTGATAGATTTTATTTGTGTTTACGGTGTTTGGAGTTGGTAATTGTTACCGAAAACTACTAGGAAAGTATGTACCAACTCAACTCAGCAAATTATTAATCATAATTCATAACATAACATAACTTTTAAATCAGGTATTTGTAGGTATAACGCATCAAAGTAGCTGGTGTGTTTAGAATTGATGGATGATTGAAAGCGAGAGTGAGTACAATAAAATTATGCGTTAATAGAAAAGCCTGCGTGCTTTTGATATGGTTGTATAGTATATATAATAGGGATGAAAGAGGAATGACAGGCAGGATGATTTACATTTAATAATCAAAATCGTTTTAAAAATTAGTTTTTTTTAATTATAAGCAAAACAATTAATGACCTTCTCTTTGTATTTGTTTTTAAATAACTTTCGTTTTAACGTTACATCATTTTCCATGTTCTCTAATTTCATAATATTTTATAAATATTTTTCCACCACCAGCCTTATTAGGTGCACTTGATGTAGAAGACCGCATTCATGATCAGCTGGTACCTGGGATTGGAAGTAGGTCACCCTACAGCCAACAAAATTGCATTACATTACAATAGTAAATTCGTCATAAAATAGTCAAAAAGCACTTTTCCGCTTAAATGCAGAGAAAATCAAAATTATTTCTACATGATTTCAACTGTCTTAAATTTTTGACAAGTTTTTGAACGAAGAATTGTCTCATCTATGCAATCTATAAATGTCAATACGTCCAAATCGTATGTAAGATTTTTTTACAAGACTACAAAACTGTATGTTTCCTCACAAAATTAATATAGAATCTCTGATTTTTTTACAATAACGTAGCCACCTCGTTTTATACACATTCGCGCATAAATACTCTAAAACCAAGCCTACATTCCTTCTTACATAAATACTTACGTACATTAAATTCAAACAAAATTATTATTTTACTCATTTCGAATATCGATACCATACCACAATAACAGTTAATATTAAAGTGTGCAATATTATAAAATATAACAGTATTATATTTTTATATTCCGCCACCAATAATAGGATTGGGAATTCTACATTCCGATACTAGCAACATGCCCGCCTTGCTTACGTAATGAAATCGATTATTGCTAAAATTATAATTATCATTAAAATTTATCTATAAGTAGAGATGGAACGTGACTTTCCTTTTCGAAAAGATCTTTTCTTTGTAGTTTCGACAAAATTTCATTGAGCAAACGGTCATTTTGCAAACAAAATCACCAAAAAGCGAGACTTTATCACTGCTTGACAGCACAAATGACACTGACCGCCGGATGAGCGCGTCAAGCCAATACTGGCCCGTTAATTTTTGTACGTTTTCTGACGGCCAGGCTCTATCTAGACAGGTATATAATCAAAGGCCCCGGCATACAAACAAACAAAGTCACAGACGTTACTAGATATAGAAGAGTAGATAGATAACCTTTTTGGACTTGATATTTATATTTAAAAAATAGGAGCTTGATGGCGCAGTCATGAAGCTGTACAGCTTTGTGGGCGCAGTCAACGCGCCCGGTCTGCGATTGTTGAGGTTAAGCCACTTTCGCAAAGGCCGGTCATCGGATACTTAGGTGACCAAAAATGTATAATCTCTCGCTCCTCCGTGCTTCTGAACACCCATTAAGCCGTTGGTCCAGTGGTTCAGGTTATAACTATTATTATTTCCTCTGTGGTTATTTATAGTCAGTCAAAACATGGAACGCATAACGTGTGTTATTTATAATATCCCATATCCCCATTTGCTACATTTTATGACATTTAAAAAAAATCTAGGTAAGTACCTAACTATGTCTAAAAGATTCCATTTTTATTTTCATTTATCAAAGTCAACAGTAATTAGCTGAATACAGCATTGGGACTTTTAAATACTGATTCATGATGATGATTGATTCTATATAAACAAATACTTATCATACTAATATTATAAAGAGGAAAGCTTTGTATTTTTGTATGTTTGTAACGAATATTCTCAAAAACTACTGGACCGATTTAAAAAATTCTTTCACCATTAGAATGCTACATTAGCGCTGAGTAACATAGGCTATATTTAAAAAAAGGTCCATCCGAGCGAAGCCGGGACGGGCCGCTAGTAAATCAAAAAGCCTTAATTTCACTCATTTCACTTTTCAGTTAGTGTTCAATTTCAAATTGTGTTTTATTAAAAAGAATTAACACGAAATCAAATTAACAACGTCCCAACCATTTCACCCGATTAGTGGCGCGATTACTCTTCATTGGGACCCTCAGCCCAGCCGTGGGGTCGTGGGGCCGTGGGCTTCGGAACGCCCGCGTCGTTAGCAAATTATAATCCAATGAGGGCTTACATAAATATGAATTAACTTGAAACACTTTTCGTAACAGGTTTAGGGTGGTCGTTGAAATTGATCTGTATTAATGGGTACTATGGCTATGGGTAGCACTGTATTGCAGATGTATTTATATGTTAGGTACTTGTTTTTTGTGTTACCTCTTGCTTGCTTATCTTATTTATATTTTTATTCTCTTTTTTCTTAGCCTAGGTTTGTTATAATATTAATTTAAAAGTAAAATACAAAAGCATATACAAAACATAAAAGTATTATAAAAAGCCGGCAACGGGCCAGGGCTCAATGTACCAGTGGTTAGGGCTGCAGAGACAGGAACATATACATATATATATTATTTTTATTATTATTAACCTCGGTTAGTGCTGGCGCGGCAACTTCAGCGGCTGAGGACCTCAAACGGCGCAAATATAGTTCTCTAAGCCTTGGGGGCACATATTTGCGCCGTTTGGGGTTGAAACTTTGGAACCTTGGGGACCGGCAGCTCGAAAACCGTTTCGAGAAATTTCCGCTCGCCTTATAAAGACCACTGGTGACCCTGAGCTGTCGCGTATTTTGGCCAACGTCTAAGTTTGGTCATCCAAAGAGGCAACGCCGCCAGCGTCTTGGGCACTCTCCAGCTTGGTATAGCGATTTGGAGTCCCTTTTTTATTTGTGAAAATTATGTGTGTATTTCTATATTTTTTTATTTTCTCTTAATTTTAATATTTATATTAATGAATAGAATACACTTACTTACTTGGACACTTAAATAGAAATGTTAATTAAACGGCGTCAACATTTATACAGTGGGGGCCTTGTACCGGAAGGATTTCAAGAGAAGAAGCGAGAAATCAACGTAAGATACCACGTGATGATAAGTGGTTTTAAAAAGTCTAAGATGATTATTGCGTATCAAAAATAAAAAAATGTCTCAATCTGAATCTGAAATATATTTTTCACTGTATTATTATTATTATTTATTATTATTATTATTATTTTTTAATATATTTTAAAACGACAAAATAGTAAAGTAAAACGACTAAGAATGTAAACGACTTAGAAAGAAAAGAGGATTTGAGTCGTTTAAATAGTGGACGAGTTAAGAGGTGGACGAGTTAGGAATATAGGTTTATAGCTAAGCTATTTCCAGTGTCAGCCTGGCGTGCCATTTTTGGGACATCCTGTATATATTGTTACCCGGAAAATCACCTTATTTCCTTCATATATTACAGAAGTAAACGCAGTCGAAAAGCAAGCTAGCCCATTCTATTAACCAAAACCGTTTTGTATTTGTCCAATGTCCCGAGTGCTATGATACAACGTCGGTAACCGGAGTCGCAGCTAATTCCTCCACAAATAAGCTAACATTGGTTTAGTGGGTACTTACACTGCGTTTGTGGGACGTGTTGACTTACTATTAGTGTGGTATCCACTCTTTGATCAAGAGCTCTAGTCGTAAGACGAAGTTTCGACCAAATACGATACTATCATCAACTGAATGACAACGCTATTTCGCACTTAGGGGACTATGTTTTATAATAATAATCTATATATTAATACGTGAAGCAAAAACTTTGTACCCTTTTTACGAAAATTGCGCGGACGGAGGAGTATGAAATTTCGCACACTTATAGTTTATATAGAGAAGGAGCACATAATGTTAATATTTTTTTTAAATTATGCATAAAAAATACATTAAATCAATAAAACAAACATTACACACACTACCATGTATTTGACACACACGCTTATAATACTCTTTTCAAAAATTTCAAAAATGGAAGAGGAGCGGCCGAAATCTGTCAATGCCACAATCCAAACTCACATTCTATCTTTTTTAATTTTTCATTGTGTAGGATACAATCCGTGCAGCCTTAATAAAATTACGGACGATTTTTTACTACTGGGCGACCACTAGTACTAATAACTAGTGGGTCATTCTTTTTTTTTTTTTTTTTTTTTATTGGTTATAGGCAGGCATTTGACTACACCTCACCTGATGTTAAGTGACGGTGCGGTCGAGGATGGAACATGCCTGCCTAGAAATAGCCTATTCACTTTAGCCTTGAAGAGGTCCAGATTATACCTTTCAGGGAACACATTCGCAGGCAGCGCGTTCCATTCCCTAGCTGTACGCACTAAGAAAGTTGAACCGAATCGGCTCGTGCGACAAGGTGGCATATCTACAACATAGGGATGGAACTCGCGCCTCGCGCTCCGATAGCGGAAAGTGGATGGTGGGATTAGGCCGTGCAACTCCTTCGCGCACTCCCCGAAATGAATCCTGTAGAAGACCGACAGACGAGCCACCCTACGCCGATGTTCTAGATTTTGCAGCTTGGCGTCTATCAGGGCAGGGTCACCAATGAGTCTCTTAGCTCGTTTTTCAATCGAGTCCAAAGCAGCCAGATGGTATTTGGCTGATCCATCCCAAAGGTGGCAGCTGTACTCCATACATGATCGAACTTGTGCTTGATAAAGTTGGAGCAGCTGTTCTGGCGTGAAGTACCGCCTGACCTTAGAGAGAACCCCCAGTTTTTTAGCTGCAGTCTTTGCTTTGGACTCGATGTACTGCCCGAAGTTGAGGTTGGACGAGAGCTCAACACCTAAGAGCTATTCGCGTTTACTCAACAGATTTTTAGGAATTTCGAAACCTATGACAGGTTTTTTTATTTTTCTGCACATCTACGGCTGGAGCTCTTCAAAATGAGACCATAACCGATTTTTTATCGTCCCATAATCACTGGGACAAAAATCGGATTACGCTATTAAATATACTAGTGGGTCGCCCGCAAAACTTCGCATTTACTCAACAGATTTTTAGCAATTTCGAAACCTATGACAGGTTTCTTTATTTTTCTGCACATCTACGGCTGGAGCTCTTCAAAATGAGACCATAATCGATTTTTTATGTGCAGCTATCGTCCCATAATCACTGGGATAAAAATCGGCTTACGCTTTTAATATACTCGTATAGAGATATAGATTTGGCATACCACCCTTCAAAGCAACGTTCCTAAAGCAATTTTCCTAAACGCAAGGGTCCGCAGATTGTTAAGGAGATACGATGCTCGAAAAGGACTCCAGAACTAATTAATGAGCTATAAAATCCGAGAGCTTCGATCTCTGCTCCCAGTGGTCGTAATGAGGCAGGCCACCGGACGAACAGATGTGGAAGCCCACAAATTAGGGGATGTTTGGTCATTCGGTATTTCGTTTAGATAGCTTTTGCCTTTGTAGTTGACGATGAAGAATGAAGTGCGCTTCGAACTTCGCCCTTATTGTCACTTAATATTGAATGTTTCAAATCTAAATATAAAACAGCCTTATTGAGGAAACAATCTGTGGCAGAAAAACTTAGTCGGGGATATTGGAAATCCCTGCCCCTAAATAAATATTTTTAAAATCATGTAGGTATATTAGAAACAAATACACACACACTCAGATACACTCCCACCACACACAAAGAGATACACACCCACCTCACACACACATTATAGTTACACGCACACAGTTAGACAGAGTGCTACTCGTACTTCGCCGTTCTTTTTATTAGTTTAGTTTTTTGAAGGAATTATTTTTGTTATCTGTTTTAAGCCCTCGCAACTCAACCCTCACAATAGACCTTAGAGGAGTGGGAGTGGCTAAAAATCAGCGCTGTCCTATGTCAGCACTAGCTGAGCCGCCTCCATTTTCCTTCAAAATTTATATTTCGATCTACCCATCCATGAAATATGTATATTTACCTATCTATGTTTTTTCTTTAGTTATATAAGTATGGAATTGTTACCTAAATACTCGTTTTAACACCGTGAGGAAGATGTCTATCGACCGGCTTGCGTCGCAGGTCTTGACAAGTCATGGAGGATTCTGTGCATACCAGCACAAGTTTAAGTGCAGGGACAGCCCTTCATGTGCCTGTGACCCGACGATAGATGTAGACATCTTCCACATCTTACTCGATTGCCCAATACACACACAAGTTAGGTATACTCTGCACCAGAAAATGGACACAAATCTAAGTCAAGACACCCTAAAGGAGATTATGAGTATAAAGGAGGAAAGGAAATTATTTATGGAATTTGCCAAAGACATTGTAAGTAAAGTAAGTTTAAGGAATAAGAAATTCTAGACATAAGGCAAGCAAGACCACATATATGGCAGGATTGTAACTGGGAAGGAAATAAGAATAGAGAGAATAGAAATACAATTTTGCCATACAAATTTATTTATTTATTTATTTATTTATGGTACACAACACAGATGAAAAACATGAATAGGTTACGTATTAATATATAAAGTATTTTGCTTAACTACAATCCAATAATGTGTGCACACATCATGACTTAAATATCTAGACTATAAAGATGTGTTTTATGTTATAATTTAAACAAACAAACAAATTAAGTTCATTATATAAAACTAAGTTGTACAGGAAGGTTTTAAGGGAACTTTTAAGCAGTTCTGGAATCCTGCAAGACTCAAAAATATATCTACGAAATATATCTACACTTAAATTATTATTAATGAGGTCATTATATAAATTCTCGCTTTCGTGAATGTAATCGAATGAATACGGATAGAAAAACTCACTCTGGGCCCTCAGGGTGCCTATTAGTGCGAATTTAATACGCCAAAACGATCATTTGTATGGTAATTTTTAACTCTAGTCGTATTCTACCAGAATGCGCTGCTTCAAATCATAAAAATTTTCATTTTCGTAACATGATTGAATGGCGAATGAGACTTGTAATAGACACCTTCCAATAACATGTAGTAATACAGCTCTAAGATCTCACGATAAGGCCTTTTAGGTGCTTCAAGTCTGTGACAAGAAGGCAAAGTGCTTGCCTACCCATGAGAATCATAAAAATAAATAATAAATTACCATATAACATTTTGAAGGGTTAATGTTTAAATATTCATAAAATTTTATAAAATACAGTGAAAAAATTAAACGCCTACCCGACCCAGCCAGGAATCGAACCTGGGTCTTTGGGTCGGGTAGGCGTTTGATATTTTCACTGTATTTTATAAAATTTTATGAATATTTAAATAGCTAGCTTCAGTGCAGCAATTAGCACTTGAAAATAAAAAGTAAAAATTTGGGTTAATGTTTGTTGGGTTGTTTACTTTACAATCTATAGTAATATTATAAAGCTGAAGAGTTTGTTTGGTTGAACGCGGTAAACTCAGGACCTACTCGTACGAATTTAAAAAAAAAATTGTGTTGAATAGTCCATTTATTGAGGAAGGCTATAGGCTATATTACATCACGCTATGACTGATAGAACGCGGGTGAAACCGCGGGGCACAGCTAGTATTCTATAAAAAGGGTGAAAAGTAACTCTAGTAAAGATTATCATCATCATCATCATCATCTTCATCAGCCTATACACGTCCACTGCTGGACATACATATAGTATCTAAGGAATAACTAAAATTTACAAATAATTAACTAAGTTACCTGTTTCGTCTGGCCATGTCTGTTACGGTCTGCTTTTCAGCACACGTACACGTACGTACGTAGCTAATATAATTAGTAAAACTAAATCAAACACATTGTCGACATATTTATTACTGGCTATTATTTATTCTTGAATTATATTGATTAATTAATATTAATGTTATTTAGTTTTTTGTGTAAAGGTGGGAGCCAGTGAAATTATACTCATTAAGATCTGGTTTTGCTTGCAATAAAATGTACCTGTGTTCCTTGCACAGTAAATAAATAAATAAATTAAAAATACCAAGCCATTCATCTCTTTCAAGTATCACAGATTTATTTGGCGGAATCATAACTTGACTACACATAGGCAAGAGGGCATCGCGAAGACGTCTGCGCTCGTAAATCAGCCCTTCCCCCGTCCTCCCCGTCCTCCCCCGTCCTCTCCGGCACTCCCCTCCGATCGACGCGTCATTGAGCACACATTTACATACAGAAGCACATAACGACCGCTACAAGAATAACGTCCTTTACAAATAGCACGAATAAAAGGCGGGTGTATGTAGAAAAAGAATTTGATGTTATTCAAAATTGTGAATCATCCTTAGGCTGATTTAAGCGTCCGTCTGCTAGGTTCAGGCGTTTCCTTAAGAGCAAAAGAACGTGTGAAGACTGGGCTTTAAATGTACCCATATAACTTTCATCATTGAAATACTAGTACCATACAAAAAACTAATCCTAAAAAACGGGTTTAAACGTGCTTTCTTTCCAAAGCACTTAGAGCATTCGAAGCACGATGGACCTCGAGATATATTTTATTTCTAGTTTAATTACTGGTTGAATCAGTCTACTTACCCACCAAAACCGTGGTCTCTCGGACACCGTCTCTCAGAATTGGCTATTTACCTGATTGTGGAATTCCTAAGTGGAATTCTGTCCATATTCCTCAGAATGGCAATTTCAATACCTATTTTGGTCGAAAAGCAGCAATTTCTAGGGTTCCGTACCCAAAGGGTAAAACGGGACCCTATTACTAAGACTCCGCTGTCCGTTCGTCCGTCTGTCACCAGGCTGTATCTCATGAACAGTTGAAATTATCACAGATGATGTATTTCTGTTGCCGCAATAACAACAAATACTAAAAAACAGAATAAAATAAATATTTAAGGGGCTCCCATACAACAAACGTGATTTTTTGTGGTTTTTTTTAATTGCGTTCCGGCTTAAAGAACATAGCAGAAGCATTATTGATTAATTTCATTTCCCACGTTTTTCCTCGTTCTTACAACACGTTGAAACGAGGTGGGAATATGGGTTGGCAAGGTGAGACCGGCTAGTGGCAGAATTCTGCCATCCTGCTTCACTATTTGTCCTGGCTTCTGAACACTGCTTCTGCTAACATCAGGCAGAGTGGAGTCATTTCATCATCAGCTCATTTTTATGTCCCCACTGCTGGGGCACGAGCCTTCTCTATGGATGTTGGTGGCTGTTAACGACGGCTAGTGCAGCCGGGACCAACGGCTTTACATGCCCTCTTAAGCACGGAGAAGCTCGAGTCGATAAATTTTTGTTCACCCATCCGATGACCGGCCTTTGCGAAAGTTGCTTAACCTCAGCACTCGCAGACCGGGCGCGTTAACCACTGCGCCATCGAGCTCCTCGGAGTGATTTGCCTTCTACAAAATTAAAATAAAAAACCGACTTCAAAAAGGAAACTAAAAAATAAGTATATAAAGAGCAGCTCTAAAAAGCAAGAAATAATATTGAAATCATATTGTTAATTACATAGATAAGCATATCAGTTTAAAAAAATGTCTATTGAAGTCGGGTGGTTGATGGTGGTCGGCTCGGGGACAATTTTGTTTCATTTTAACTTTTATAGTTGTTCCATTATCTCAACTTTTTTATTGTAAAAGCCCCACCCGACTTCAATATACATTTTTTAAAACTGACATGCTTATCTAGGTAATTAATAATATGATTTCAATATTATTTCTTGCTTTTAAGAGCTGTTTTTTGTATACTTATTTTTAGTTTCCTTTTTGCAGTCGGTTTTTTTTTGTTATAAATTATTTTATTTTACGATTATTAGTGATGTGTAGACCTGACAAGGCTGCTTCTTAAATGAGGAAACGACGGCCTAGTAGGTAGTGGTATTCCTATGTAAAACTTCAATCTTAATTAGGTATTATTTTTGTACGAACTGAACATTTTGGCATATTGAACCGTATGAAGTAAGCCCTACAAAAGGTAACTGCTGTAAATCGTTGAGGAATTCCCTCGACTCCATTATCAGACCTGTAATGGCACTTATAACCCCTATGGGTGTAAAGTTCTCATCAATACAAATTAATCAAGCACAAACACCATGTAATTGCTGTAAATCGTTGAAGAGTTCCCTCGACTGTCTTTCGGCTCCATCGTGAGATCGACTCCAGACCTTCATTAAATAGTAGTGCTTTAAAATAAATAATTTTGTGATATAATATGTTCTTAGTTTTTATTTTTCTATCCATAGGTGGAGACTTGTTGTTAGCATCGCCATATTTATTGTGTATTATTTAGTTACTAGACTATTTTGCTGTAAGACTCCCAAACACATATAAATAAAATAAATAAAATACTTAATGAAAATATTAACAAACGCATTAGTCGCCACTACGATTTTCGAAGGTTCCTCTCAATTTCTCTGGGATGCCATCATCAGATCCTGGTTTCCTTATCATGGTACTACCCTTAGGATATCTCCTTTCTAACAAAAAAAGAATCATCAAAATCGGTTTATAAACGACAAAGTTATCCGCGAACACACATAAAAAAATATTGGTCGAACTGAGAAACCTCCTGCTTTTTTTTTTATTATTATTTTTAAGTCGGTTAAAAATAATAATAATTAAAGCTCAGGGTCGGACTCATGCACTTGATATTGATACTCGTCATCAGGCGGGTCGTTTACCAGCGAAGTTTTAAGAGCGTTTACGCCGCACACTAGCGCCGCCAATGAAAAAAAAAACATATCTAGTAATTAGAGATAGAAATCAAATTATGCTTAACGAACTGTCTGAATCCCATCACGCACAAAGAAATTTAGTGACTCGTTTCTTTGTCGCACCTCCAAAAGATGGAATAGTCTACCAGCACACGTTTTCCCTCCTTCCTATGATATGGGGTCCTTCAAGAGAGGCGTGAAGAAGCACCTTGTGGGCCGGCAGAGTGAAGTTAACTGATACTACGTTTGTTTCCACGCTGCACCAGTTGTTTTCGCGTCTGGAGTTCATTTCCACTTAACATCAGGTGGGATGGAGTCATTTGCCGAGCTAAGTATAAAAAAAAAAAAAAAAAAAGAAGTAATTTAGCATTTTTACGTCTCCTAATGAACACCTCACATGTTATGGTTTAGTAAATAATGGCGTTATAGTTAAAAGTGGCCGTAACGTCTTATTTAACTAAACCATTACATGTGAGGTGTTCATTAGGTGCCGTAAAAATGCTAAATTACTTCATTCAAATAGTTTGTTGAGCATAATTTGATTTTCTATCTCTAATTACTAGATATGTTTTTTTTTTCATTAGTGGCGCTAGTGTGCGTCGTAAACGCTCTTAAATTACGTTTTTGGGAAAACTATAGAAGACGCAGCAAAGAAACACAGCGGTTTAATATCTGAACAAAACGCCAACAATACAGTGCAACATTAAAAAAAGCCGACAGCAGACAGATCGTGTAAGTTCCGGCGCGCTGCATCCGGCGTGACGTCACTTCCGACGCGGCCCGGCGAGGGCGGCTGGCTTGGCGGTGCGGTCACCATGATTCGGGGGAAATGGGAGACATGCTTACATTCCATATTGGTTCATGTCCTGTTTTGTATAAAAAAAATATATGTTATATTTCTCATTATTAAGTGCGCCTGCAAGGTGCCTGGCAAGAGCTGGATGAGAGTAGCCGCGGGTCGTGCTCGGTGGCGTGCACTTGGAGAGGCCTATGTCCAGCAGTGGACTAGTATAGGCTGATGATGATGATGATGAAGTGCGCTCCAAAACCAAAACCATAGAGTTGGAGTTGCAACCGATAGACTTAAGTGGAACTGGGCTGGGCACGTTAGCCGCATGGGCCCAGAGAGGTAGTCGAAGATCACCACTGACGGGTTCCATGTGATGGACACTGGAGACGAGGCAGGCCAAAGCGGCGAAAGGGGGGACGACTTGATCACTTTTTTGCCAGAGTGGCATGAGGTGGCCGATGATAGAGAAGAGTGGAGCTGCAGAGGTGAGGCCTTTGATCAGCAGTGGGACACAAAATAAGAAAATAGAAAAAAAATAAAAAAGGGTTTACTCATCCAAAGCAACTATTGACGACGCGGTAGGATTGTTTTCACGTTACACAACATTAATTCGAACTTAACAGGCATTAGTGAAATTCGATTTTTCTAGTCTAGAGAATAGTTAAATTACTTAGGGGTGCGCCGTCCGTTAGTGACAAGTGTCATAATGTTTTATTTGAAATGTTGTCGTCCATATTTATTTGATGCCGCGCGGCCATACTAGTTTTGTATGGGGAATTTAAGGTGCTCAATAAAAAATAATTATTTAAATAACCACTTGATGAATCGAAAATGTAGTCTAGCAATTTGTAGTTTATCCATTGATGATTGTTTAGACAAAATCAGAGGTACAATAATTTACTCGTTTTCATGATTTTTGCCCAACTTTAAATGATATTGTAGAAAAAACTATAGCGTGTTATGAATTTATGGTTCTGACAAATTGTAAACACGTTCCCTATGATACTAAATATATATATTTTGTTCATTTAATACGATAGTATCTTCAATTATATCTACTTAACCGTAACTGCATTTTTGGCATTTTTTGGTCGGCGCACCCTTAAAGAAACGTTTGAATTTAATCTATGTAAGTTAGATCTACGACTAAACACAAGGATGCATAATGATATCTGAACCAGAGATCAATGTCCCATCATCTACAGACTCCATTGTCACCAGCCAGCTTCTGATCAGCTCAGCACCAATTTGTCGGAGCGCCGCCGCCGCGCCACTGCTCGTAAACATTTATAGCAGCCAAAGTTATGGCCACACAGAGCAGCGCGGTGTCTGGCCAATGCAACTTACAAATACAATATTTATAAAATTTATAAAATACAGCGAAAAAATTAAAAGCCGAAATCGGACCTAAACCTAAATTAAAAAAGCAGTGACAAAATTCAGCGCTTACGACAGCCTTCCCGGTAGCATAGCGGTCAGTGCAGCCGCTTGGATTGCGCAAGACCCAGGTTCGATTCCTGGCTGGGTCGGGTAGGCGTTTAATTTTTTCACTGTATTTTATAAATTTTATAAATATTTAATTTAGTTTCAGTGCAGCAATTAGCACTTATTTTATTTTATTTATTTATTTTATTTTACTTGAAAATAAAAAGTGAAATTTACAAATACAATTTGGCGAAAGGTTACACACGCCTGCACTTCAGACTACCTACCACAAACTGACAAGTTTTTTCAATAGAATTTGAATAAAAAGACAAAGTGTTGAAAATATCCACTCGACCTTAAGAAAAACAGTTTTTCTTCTTTCCATTTAAAACTACGAAGACTGGTCTTAAAGCGTCGAACACTGGTGCCATTACCCTACCCGTTAGAAAATACTGCAAAAAAAACCTGTGCGCAATTTAAAAAGGTGTCAACAACCTTTTCAAACTGCGCCAAGCTTTTTTTTTTGCTTTTACGCTCAGAACAATAATTAAAGCTACCTTTACGTAAATCGTAATATAACTTTGACATGAAACAAATCAAAATCCCCCGTGTGGTGCCGGGGATAAAGAATTGCATCACCCCATCTCAACCCGTGGGTGTCGTAAAAGGCGACTAAGGGACCATTCCAGAGGATGGGCAGCAGCATCTCTCTGAGGTTACCTTCAACCTACTGCGATCGCCAACCCGCCTGCCAAGCGTGGCGATTATGGCAAATACCCCCCATGACATGCACACCAGCAAAAACCGGCCCCTAGTCCCCGGCGGCCCCGCTCGCCCTAGCTACGGTAGCGGCCAAGGCAGCGACGGGGCAGGGGGTGCTAAGAATCTCCGGCAGAGACCTGGCTACCGCCAACAACGAACTCTGGCCCTGGCAACATTTAACACGCGCACATTACGGACTGACGAGAAGATTTACGAACTGGAGGAAGAATTGAGCAAGATACGGTGGGACATAGTTGGATTATCTGAAGTCCGAAGAGAGGGGGAGGACTCGATAATCCTCAAGTCCGGTAACTTGCTCTATTTCCGGGAGGGCGAACAACTGTCCCAAGGTGGTGTCGGGTTCATCGTCCACAAGTCCCTCGTGAACAACGTTGTCGAGACCGGGAGTGTGTCGCCTAGGGTAGCGTACCTTATACTCAGAATAACCAAACGGTATTCGTTGAAGGTCATACAGGTTTATGCTCCTACTACGACACACCCTGACGATGAGGTGGAAGCTACGTATGAGGACATCTCTAGAGCCATACAAGCCTCCAAAACTCATTACACCGTTGTCATGGGAGACTTTAACGCAAAACTGGGCAAACGAAGCGGCGATGAGATGAGAGTGGGACGATTTGGGGTTGGTAATCGGAACTCCCGGGGCCAACTGCTGGCGGACTTTCTTGAGAGGGAGGGCCTCTTTATGATGAACTCCTTTTTCAGGAAAGCTGAACACCGCAAGTGGACCTGGATGAGTTCCGATGGTGCAACAAAAAACGAGATTGACTTTATCATGTCGACGAGGAAGCAAATATTCAATGATGTCACTGTGATCAATGCGTTTAAAACTGGCAGCGATCACCGGTTGGTAAGAGGCACATTGAATATCAACGTTAAGCTGGAAAGACGTCGATTGATAAGGTCTACGCTCCGTCCTGCACCCATCCAAATCCAAAACCCCGAAAGCTTTCAGCTCGAATTGCAGAATCGCTTCGAGCGCTTAAATAATTGTGAAAATGTGGACGAATACAGCAACAGGTTTGTGGAAACTGTCCAAACGGTTGGGTCCAAGTTCTTTAAAACCCACCGTGCAAAAGGAACCAAAAAGTTCTCAGACCATACCCTAAAACTAATGGAAGAGCGGCGCGCAATGGTTCTGCTTTCCTCAGGTGATGCGTCTCAGTTTCGGCGGCTAAATAGGCAGATCTCGAAGTCTATGACTCGCGACACGCGCCAATTTAATACTAACCGTATTAAAGAGGCCATTGAGCGGAACAAAGGCTCAAAAGTGTTCGCAAGAGATCTGGGTATTGGGCAGTGCCAACTGACGACGCTGAAAACCGATGACGGCAGAACTGTCACGACCAGGTCCGATGTTATGGGAGAGGTCGAGAAGTTCTATGGACAGCTTTACACATCCACACGGCCACCTGTACAAAGCTTAGCTAAAGACCCTAGAGCTAAGTTAACCCGGCACTTTACCGAAGACATCCCGGACATCAGCCTATACGAGATTAGTATGGCTCTCAAACAGCTCAAAAATGGCAGGGCACCAGGTGCTGACGGAATTACGGCCGAGCTTCTGAAAGCAGGCGGAAGACCGGTACTCGTAGCTCTTCAGAAGCTATTTAATTCCGTGGTACTGGGGGGCAGAACGCCAGAGACGTGGCACGAAGGTATGGTGGTACTGTTCTTCAAAAAGGGCGACAAAACCCTGCTGAAGAACTACAGGCCCATCTCACTTCTAAGCCACGTCTACAAGCTGTTTTCGAGAGTCATAACGAATCGTCTCGCACGCAGGTTTGATGACTTCCAGCCTATCGAACAAGCCGGTTTCCGAAAAGGCTTCAGCACCATAGACCACATACATACGCTGCGGCAGGTTATACAGAAGACCGAAGAGTATAACCAGCCTCTTTGCTTAGCGTTTGTGGACTATGAAAAAGCCTTCGATTCGATTGAGACATGGGCCGTGCTACAGTCTCTCCAGCGGTGCCAAATTGACTATCGGTACATCGAAGTGTTGAGGTGTTTGTATGAAAGCGCCACTATGTCAGTCCGTCTTCAGGACCAGAGCTCGAAACCTATCCAGTTGCAGCGAGGAGTGAGACAGGGAGATGTGATTTCTCCGAAACTGTTCACTGCTGCACTGGAAGATGTTTTCAAGCTTCTGGACTGGAAAGGACTCGGCATCAACGTCAACGGCGTATACATCACTCACCTTCGGTTTGCTGACGATATAGTGGTCATGGCTGAGACCCTGGAAGACCTCGGCGCAATGCTCGGTGACCTCAACAGAGTCTCTCAACAAGTGGGCCTTAAAATGAACATGGAGAAGACGAAAGTTATGTCGAACTCACGTGTCGTACCCACTCCTCTGAAGGTTGGGGACTCTGCCCTTGAAGTTGTGGACAATTATGTTTACCTGGGACAAACGGTCCAGCTAGGTAGGTCCAACTTCAGCAAAGAGGTCAATCGTCGAATCCAATTAGGCTGGGCAGCGTTCGGTAAGCTTCGAAATATCTTCTCGTCCGATATACCGCAGTGTCTCAAGACGAAAGTCTTTGACCAGTGTGTGTTGCCAGTGATGACATACGGGACTGAGACGTGGTCGCTCACTATGGGCCTCGTAAAAAGGCTCAAGGTCACTCAAAGAGCAATGGAGAGGGCTATGCTCGGGGTTTCTCTGCGTGATCGAATCAGAAATGAGGAGATCCGCAGAAGAACAAAGGTAACCGACATCGCCCGAAGAGTTGCTAAGCTCAAGTGGCAGTGGGCAGGTCACATTGCTCGCAGGACTGATGGCCGCTGGGGCGGGATAGTCCTGGAGTGGCGACCACGTACCGGAAAGCGCAGTGTGGGCAGGCCTCCAACAAGGTGGACCGACGATCTGGTGAAGGTCGCGGGAAGCCGCTGGATGCGAGCAGCACAAAACCGGTCGTTGTGGAGATCCTTGGGGGAGGCCTTTGTCCAGCAGTGGACGTCTTTTGGCTGAGATGATGATGATGATGAAACAAATATTAAGTATTATTATTATTATTAATATTTATTTCTCTTTTTTCTTAGCCTAGGTTTGTTATAATATTATACAAAAGCACATAAAAATATTATAAAAATCCTAGCCTAGGGTGATTGGTTATTATTATTATTATTATACCCTTTATTTATTTTCTTTCTTAAAACTAGATTTTTACAATATTTTAATATTATTATTATTATTTGACTCCCTGTGACCACGGACCAAATTGTATAGTGTTCGCGTAAACTTTAGAAAACAATCAGTTAAATAACTGTCACAGAAACTTTTATGAACAAAGGTGATAACAATCATCCTATATCTTTTGAACGTATAAAAAACAGAACAAAACAATATGACGAACAGCTTTATCAGACCAAAAAACAATAAATCAAGCTAAGTAAGTACTACTTCTTAAAAACAACAAAAGAGTCATAAATTCATAATATATAATTTCTCATCTTCAAAGTCTCAAACCAAGAATCATTCCCATTACGCCAGTCACGCTCGCCACTCCGCACTCCGCTGAAACAATAAGGCGGCGCGCGCCGACAATTATAACTGTGTTGATGGTTAAAATAACAAATGTTATGCGTCCCCGAGGGTCCATCTAGGGTGCGGTTACTTTGGGGTCGATTGGCGCGGTTATTCCCGTTAATGACGGTGGTTTAGATGCTTTGTAGGCAAAAATTATGTCAATTTTCAAGTGCTAATATTGATGGTGCAGATAAAAAAAAACGTTTTTATCTACAAGTTTGACTTTAACATATCCCACCGACACACAAGTATGGTCGTTCTTTGTAAATTCTTAACCAACCAAAGTGTTACCAAATTATATATAAATTAAAATTACAATACTTTTCGGATGAATTTAAGTTAAGGGATGAGTTTAATTTAATTTAAGTTAAGCTTAAACTAAAATGTTTAATACATGCATATAAATTCTATAAAATAATTCGTTTTTAAGCACGTTTAATTATTTAAAAAAATACATTAAGTACATGACAATATAATTTCAATATCTTGAACATTTTTTGCTTATTTATTTCTTAGAAATATCCAGGAGCTATTTCAAAATATAACTTTACAATAAAATAGTAAACTTATCTGAATGACATTTAAAATAATAACAGAGGCTATTTGCACTACTTATTAAGATGTCAGAAACTACAAAATACCTTTATTACTTTGCAAGAGCTACTGGATGTCCTTTATAGTTTTCTATTTTTAATAGCAACCCCACGAACAATAACGCAATACGGACCGGAGCCAATGGATGCTACACACGCTACACAAGCTACCAATCACCGTCTTCATTACCTGTCGTGTCATTATGTCAATCCCAATTTTAACCGCTATACCAAATTTACCAATTTACATTCAAAGTAAAACACTTTAAGAGCGTTTACGCCGCACACTAGCGCCACTAATGAAAAAAAAACATATCTAGTAATTAGAGATAGAAAATCAAATTATGCTCAACAAACTATTTGAATGAAGTAATTTAGCATTTTTACGTCACCTAATGAACACCTCACATGTTATGGTTTAGTTAAATAAGACGTTACGGCCGCTTTTAACTATAACATGTGTCATTGTATGTGTTCATTAGGTGACGTAAAAATGCTAAATTACTTCATTCAGATAGTTTGTTGAGTATAATTTGATTTTCTATCTCTAATTACTAGATATGTTTTTTTTTCATTGGCGGCGCTAGTGTGCGGCGTAAACGCTCTTAATAGGAAACAACTTCTTTCATTAGCATTAAATTTATGGTATGATTTGGTAACGCCACACTGTTTTTTTGTAAATGTCGTTACTTCTATTAAAGCTGTGGAATTTCCTGCCCATTCTTCTCCACAGCTAAAAAATACTTCCTGAATGGGTTGGTAGTTTGTAAAATGTATGGACGATCCAAAAGCACTTTTTTAAGTTTATTTAAATAAAACATTTTTACTTTGGCTTTGACTATATAAATAAATGTCAACAATGTCCCAACACGATGTCAGCAATGCGAGTGCCCCCAATTTGCCTATTAATTTTTCACAAGATTATTAAGAGACGCGCCATCGCACAGATCCCCGACAGTTATGGCAAAGCTGTAATAGTCCCGCGGATTCGTTCATTATCGTCTGCACAATAAAAGAGCTAATTGTTAACTGCTCCACTGGATCTGAAGTTATTGTCTTTGGGGATTGCGCTAGTTGCTTTTATAGACAGAGATAGTTAACCCATCAACAGACAACATCTTTGAATATTTAATTGGTTTTCAATATTATCTCTATCACATATAGTTCAAAATGTGGTGGGAATATACATCCCTCTGACTGCGAAAGGGTTAAATACTTTTTTACTTGCACGCAGAAGGAAAAACAGTTACTTTTAATCTTAAAGCTTAAATCTTTCGTTGGGGATTAAAATTAGTTTAAAAAATAGGTAAATACTTAGCCTAATACTTTGGACCAAGGCATCGTTGAAATCAAATCATCGCTACAATTGCGGGTTGCGCTGTTGCGGGTTGGTGATAGCGAACTCGGGCTATATCGAAAAATCCAAGACATTTGGTCCAAGCTGGTAGTAAGAGTCAGGATCTTCGGATTAGTCAATTCTTAATAATAATATTATTAATTAGGTACCACTTTAAAAATAATTAATATTGAGATTGATGAAAATCGAAATATCAAAGTTTGGAATTATAGTCAAAAATAGAAGCTTGTATGAACTCAAGGCCACTATGCTCCCTCACTGAAGACCCTGAAGAATTTCATCATTACCTAACTCTTGGTCACTTTATTACCGGCAGCAGTCCCACTATGACGCTACCAATATCGGATTATGAATGTGATCGATATTTTAACTTACGAATTATTTGCGTTGCCTGGTCGTAACGCTGCTGCTCGTAGCGTTCGTAGCAGTCGTAACAGTCGTAGCAATGCGCTATTTTTCGTTATTTTTCTACCAATTTTCGGTCACCCAACTGTCAAGCCTGCATGGCGCATGGCTATTCTAAGAAGTAACGTTGGAAGCATTCTTGAGACTATTCTTATTAGCGCACTGTTGTAGAGGACATCTTTTATAGCTATTTCATTTTAATGTTGGTACCTTGTTGGACGGGCCGTCTTTCAGTATAGCGGTCTGCCTCCGTTTAGTAAATCCACCCTCACCGCTGTGTGTGTGGGGAGGCTGTTGACGAGCTTGGCACCACGGCCTCTTGCGCTCGTAGTGCTGGCCGTGTGATGCGTCACTCGACACTAAACAGCATCATCCGCAGTGCTTTTGCCACCATTGGTTTACCGGCTGTCTTAGAGCCAGCTGGTATCTCTCGCAGTGATGGCAAGAGACCTGACGGAATGACTATTGGGTTCTGAAAGCTTGGCAGGCCATTGGTACGGGATGCAACCTGTGCGGACACCGTCGCAATTCTAGGTCAAAATTATTTATTTGTTCCGTTTGCTGTGGAAACAATAGGTCCATGGGGGCCAGAGGAAAGGCAGCTTGTTAAAGAGTTAAGTGATCGCCTTATTGAGGCCTCCGATGACAAGAAGACTGGCAGTTACCTCTGCCACCTTATTAGCTTGGCTATCCAAAGGGGCAATGTTGCCAGCATTCTTGGGACCGTTCCCATGAGCCCACAGTTGGACGACATCTTTTATTTGTAGGTCTTTAGTTTTAAATTTTCTAAGGCGAGCACTTAACTCTTTAACAAGCTGCTTTGCTTCCGGCCCCCATGGACCCATTGTTTCCACCGCAAACGGAACAAATAAATAATTAACTTACGAAAAAAATATAGAATATATTGTTTTCTAAACTTATGTTTTTTTAATCATCAGTGCAAGGTAGAGCAGAGTTATTGCCTACTCTTTGATAATAAAAAAAAATACTTTTACTTTGACTTTCTTGTGAGTACTAAATCAATGAGAAGACAAAAAATTTACTTTCTTGTACCGTTGCCGGACCCAGACACAATAGAAATTCAATTGTTTCCGGTCAAATGGCGTTTAAGGTGCTAAATAACGGTAAATAATCAATAACTTAATTATTAAATTTATTATTTATTATTAACTTACTTATTTATTTTCATTTAATTTTTTTATTATAGTTACCTATTACGTTATATTTCCGTCAATTATAAATTGCGAAAGTAGCAGCATTTAGCGTTCCCGATCGTCGCTCCATCAATCTAGATGTTATCTTCATTATTTGCCAATTCCGAGTGCAATATCTTCCGAATACATTGACGTTATGTAAGGGGCTCCGAAAGTATCTTTGAACGTATCTGGTTGATTTATGATATGAAAGCCATGGGACCAGGGTAAGAAGATAGCGATCGATCGGCCATTTTGGATGTATATAAACATTGAGCAATCGTAAATATTTTAATTTATAAAAAGGGCCATCGATATTTAAGATTGCTTCTCTTGCTGGTTCAGTGGTGTTCTTGGTGGTTTTATTAGAAGGAGGCAAACGAGCAGGCGGGTCACCTGATGGAAAGCAATCACCGCCGCTCATGGACACCCGCAAAACCAGAGGAACCACAGATGCGTTGCCGGCCTTTAAGGAAGGAATAGGCTCGTTTCTTGAAGATTCCTAAGTCGTATTGGTCCGGAAATACCGCCGCTGAGAGCTGGTTCCACAGCACTGTAGTTCGTGGTAAAAAATTACGTGAGAAACGCACAATATTTAAACTAAGGACATAATGTCAAAGATAAGCTATAATGGACGTTTTAATATAGCAGAATCGAAGCCCAGGTGCACCAGGAGTACAGATTCAAATACCGCTAAGGTAGTTTCAATTAATGATAAATTATTGATGTTGATAGTCAGTCTTTTAACGGATTTATATTTTCTCAATACCCATGTTTATTAAAAACTTATGAACTAACTGATCCGGCTCAAAGGACCAATGATCACCGAGCTACTACCGACGAGGTCCTTTTCAATAAAACACTGATTAAATTAGATAAATCTGTATTAAAAACTCCAACTTGAATTACTGACAATGAGTACCTAACTGATTAAAAATGTTTAAAATGACATATCGCGACCAACGCGATTTAGGTGCGGAGCGCCATCTGTGGTCTCGAGCAGTAAACAGACGAACAAACAAGGTACCTAATAAATTAATATTTCATAGAAAAAATAATCAAAATTCAATAATTGTATGGCACATAATTCAAAATTCAAAATCATTTATTCAGTTTAGGCTACAAGTAGCTCTTGTGAATGTCATTATGCCATCGGTTCGTAAATCTACTCTGGGCGGGAGATCTTGTACTGAGAAGAACCGGCAAGAAACTCAGCAAGTGTCCAGCTCTTTTCTCCCTTACAGCGTCAAAAATATTGGAGTTCTGTGTAACTGTAATTCTAAACAAAAATCATGAAGAAAAATGAATTTTCTTTGACACAGGAATGACACAAGCGAGTATGAATCTGGAATCTATATTTTGTTCTGAATTATTATTGCCTTATTTACTGACAGAAAAACATTGATTTTTGGATTCTATATTCCATATGTATCCTGTAAAAACATATTTTTGTAACCTGGATTCATGTCTATTGCCAAACACAAAAAGATTTTTTAATAAGTCGAGCCTAGCTTCACCACTCGCGTCGTAGCAGAGAGAATATAATATTATAGACCAGCAAAGTGTCTGTGGATGATTTACGAGCGCTGATGAAGGAGGGGAGAATATTTACAGCCGGGATGGAGTAGCGGGGCTGCGTCGATACCCTTTGTCGATTAATTATTTGTACAAAATGGCGACAGACGGCTAATTTTGATCATTGAAAAACTCTCATTTGACAGACGAACATGTTTCATTGCGTTTTAAAGTTATTTTAAAGCTGACAAACGGCTTTAAGTGCCTTCTGAAATACGGAGGAGCTTCGAGGTTAAATTATTGGCCATCCAGGCCTTTGCGGCATTCATATTATTCTTTTTTTATTAATAATTCGCACGGCAAATGACTCCATTCCACCTGATGTTAAGTGGAAATGGAGTCCAGACGCGAAGACAACTGGTGCAGCGTGAAAACAACGCAGCATCAGTCACCCTCACCCTGCCGGCCCATAGGGTGCCTTCACGCCTTGTTTGAAGGATCCCATGTCATAGGATGGAGGGAAAACGTGTGCTGGTAGACTAATCCATCTTTTGGAGATCGCCTATCCGAACCCCTTTGAAGACTAGTAGGGCACGGGGACACGCACTCTGAAACCTCTGACGTTGATTCGTTTCGAGGACACCTCTTAGTTTTTCGCCGCCCCCAAAAAAGCCTGGCGAAGCTATATATGATCTGTGGCAATCAGAAAGCCCTATCAAAAAATAATTGGAAGTGTGATAAAGAAGCGAGTCACTAATTAATTATTTTCTTTTTTTATTAATAGTATTAACTGGAGTACTTACCTACTTGCTACAATTTAATATTTTCCATTTTATTAAAACGAACGCTCGCAATGTGTACCCCCGCCCCAGCTTGTCGAGTTAAGTTGCGTAAGTAATAGTTGTCATAACTAAGCACCACTCTACTAGATTGAGCCAGCCTCAGCCCTTCTCCATATCTCGTTTATCAGGGACTGTCGCTAATACCGTGGCGATTTGTTTGGGGTGGATATTGAAACATAGCGTGTTTATCATAGTAAGTAGGTAGGTACTTGTATAAGCACGAAGTATAGAACTCTACAATTGTATTTGTTTGTATATAATGTTAGGTTAAGCTATTATTCCAGGTTTGCTAAGATATAAATGTATACGATCTTTGGTAGTAACTAAACGTCTTAAATATTAGAAATGTATTTACTAAAGATTTATAACTTATTGTTTGAAAATACTATAAGGTAAAAAGGATTTATTAAATTGGCGTGTTCTTTCCGCTTCCGGGCGTAAAGAACGGACGCCAATCTGGGTCTATGGTAGGACGATGATGACGCATGAAGATGGCGGGCTTTATTAAAATAATGGGTAGAAAATATGATAAAAGGATAAACTAAGGATGGATAAGGATAAGGATAAAACCTGATAAAACTTGTAAGGAAATGTTAAACTATGGACTTTATGGAATAAATTATTAAAAGGAAGATTTGTCTTTTGAATTGTTGACTGCCGCCAACAATAAGTCAAAGTCAATGTTAAATTATTTTTTTTAACTCAAATTAACTTAAGAATTAGCTTTTGTATCGTTTAAACCTTTTTTTACCTTACTACCCATTCAGAACGTTTTTTTTGAGCTGTGGAGAATGGATTAATAATAATAATAATAATCCTGATCCCAGCGCCGGGCAATACTGGTTGATATCACCATACCTCATGAACCTCGTGAAAGCCGAGAAGGACAAGCTCAGTAAGTACCTTGACTTGGCTCACGCACGAGGTTACCGCCATGTGAGATGTGGATTCAACCATTATTGTACCAATAGTCGTTTCGGCAAACGGTCTTTTAGCCAAGAGCCTCGATCAACACCTAGAAAGCTCTCGCTGAAAGGTTGGGTCAAGGGTCAGATGCAAAAGGCAGTACTCCTTGACACGGCACGAATTGTCAGGAGGTTCCTCACTCTGCAGCCCTGACCACCGGTAGTTTAGGCCCTGCTTCGCTGCTGGCGGTACTCTAGGATTAGGTTTTTATAATGTTTTATTGTTTTTATATTAAAATATTGTAAAAATCTAGTTTTAAGGAAAAAAATAAATGAAGAGTATAATTTAAAAAATAATAAACCTTTTTTTTTTGTTTACTGTAATATAGCAACTACCAACTATTGTAAAATAGGAAATAAAAAAAAAGGGAGAATGGATTAGGCGTAAGAAACTGCACAGCTTTAATATGTAGAAGTTGCAACTTTTACAAAAAAAACATTTTATTTTATTATCTTAGGAAGACCAAGGTGTACATAGTTTTAATAGGTTACAAAATATAAGACACTAGTGGCCCGCGCGCGACTTCGTCCGCGTTTACGCCGTTTTTCTCAAAAACTGTACTTTTCAAACCTCTTAATATCTATGAATATTTACTTTACAAATATGTTAATTGCTTATATCATTAGGCGATCTTGTCATCAAAATAGTTTGTTGAAAACATTTTTAGATTTATGGATATTTTGGAATTCAGAGGTTTTCATAATTTGACTTTCCGCGTCAACTTCGAAGCTTAAAAATGTGTTTAAATTACTAACAAACCTAAGAACAAAAATTTTATTTCAATTTGAAAAAAACATTTTTAGATTTTGGTTACTAACAAAAACTATAAAAATCCAAACATTTTGAATTTTTAAAGAAATTATAGGTGATAAAATAATTGTTTTCTCTAATATACTTACTATATAAATATAAGATAAAAGCTTTTTACTATAGAAAAAAGTGTTCTTTAAATTATGCGCAAAATTCTTTTTACTAAATTAGCTCTATAATTTTTCTATAAATATTTTAAAACTGCTCTAAAACTACTACAAAACTCTGCGTTCTATTAGTGTCAAATCAGTCCGCCGCGAGGCCTCTGAGGGAGTGGTCACGTCGCTCGACGCTCTACCCGACGATTGTCGAACAATTGCCGTAACTTCGAAGATAGTTCAAATTTATAGCGCGATAAGCAAATCTTAGTACTTTAGTGAATAAATTATTTTATGTTACTTTTGATGAATTGCAACATTTTTAAATTGGACGACCTCTGTGGTCGAGTGGTTAGCGCGCCGGGTCGGGCGTCGCGCCGTCTCCGAAGCTCCGGGTTCAATTCCCGGTCGGGTTAATTTAGAGAAGGACTGTTTTTCTAAATTTATTTCGGGTCTAGGTGTTTTTTCTATGTTTATGCATGCATGCATGTCCATGTTTATGCATTTATCCATTATCTTACTATACTAACGAGTTTCTTAAGAATACTTATCTTGAGCTAGATAATTGGTGAGAGCATAAACAAATTAAATTTTTAAACTGGCCCACGGGATGGGTGGGAAATACCATCTATGTGTGTGTTTCTCTCTCCCCTCCTTTGCAAGACACGTAAAACCGTTGGTCCCAGTTTTTGTCACGACTGCTCCGCACCCGTGCCAGTGTGCGCTATGGGCTATGGCCCAATCTCCTCGCCATATCCTAGCAGTGCGACTTTTGTAGACTAATTATTTATTTTGTTAATAAGTGTATTCCTTTTTTAATTTTTTAAAGTATTCTTAGCTATTATTATGTTTTTTAGAATCCTACTTATTTAAGTTTTTCTTCCAATGTATTACAAAGAAATGATTAATTGTATGGGCAGTCAAATAACTTGACCGAGTTTTGACAGCACCTATTTTATTGCTGCATGATGCGCTTTGTGCTTATGTGGCTCATATTTTCCAAGTAGTTTTTATACAAAATTTATTTTAAAAGGAGATTAGCAAAGTTGGGCTTGGTAATAGACAACATATTATTATTGAAATATTCTAAAAAATCGGTCAATTTATTTGACTGCCCATACAATTAATCATTTTTTTGTAAAATATTGGAAGAAAAACTTAAATAAAAAGGATTCTTAAATGTTTCGTATCTCAAACCATCAACAAACTGTCAACTGTCAACGTCATGCAGGGAACAACAGGGACTCCATTTCCACTTAACATCAAGTGGAGTGGAGACATTTGCCGAGCTATGAATAAAATAAAATAAAATGTGTCGTCGTCAAATCAATTCGTCCAAAATAAATCGTTGAAGAACAGATAGGTATTGATTATAATTTTGTGATATAAGATTAATTACAACATTAGTAAAAATACATAATCATCATCATCATCATCTCAGCCAAAAGACGTCCACTGCTGGACAAAGGCCTCCAACAAGGTGGACCGACGATCTGGTGAAGGTCGCGGGAAGCCGCTGGATGCGAGTAAAAATACATACAATATAATATTATACTTAGGTACTTATTTCATGTATCCGTAGTTTAGCCATCTGCTTACGCCCATAGTTAAAAATAAAAAAACGACGGGTTGCACCCCGGGAGTGCCGGCAGAAGTGAAAACTTGAATATTAACGTTGTGTATTTTTGATATTTTGGAATGGTTAGGGAATAATTTTGCACGAATTGCTTTAATTATCAGTATAAAAGTACTATCATTTATGTGGTAGAATACAATATTTATTTATTGTGCTATCGTACACAAACATGACAATTTATTCGCGCAAGCGCCCTGCGCCACCTAAACGAAACAACAGGCATACATTTTCGCCGCGCCGTAGAAAGAGAGGGGGACACTTCCTCTCCAACGCCGCGCCGGCTGTCTACTCTTCATCCGTCTTACGATTTTACGTCTTACATTTTCGATCAGGTCACGTGTCCTGACGCGAATTTAACATTTTTTACCCATTACAAACAAAGTGTACAACGCCGCTAAAGAAGTTTTCACTTCAATAATTTCTAAGTATACCGAAAAACTAAATTCGAACGGATCAAAGTAGTGAGTTTGACTATAGTGAGCAGAACTAGTCTACTCTACGCACACACTCGCGCGCGCTCATAGCCCGCTTCTGTGTGCGTGATATAAAAACCTAAACTTAATACGCGCTCGGCGTAAACGCTCTTAACTAGGGTTGCCAACCATACTTTAAAATAACGTATCCTACGTTATTTTCCATCCCCATACTTTATTCTTTTTAAAGTATGGAAAATACTTTATTTCCGACTAATGCGTGCGTTTGAACAGAATATTCCTGTTGACTTAATTTCTGACCTACTGAATGATACTAGTAGTTCCATTTTCCCATTCAAAAATTCAAATTTGCGTTAAAAATTATATAAACATTTATAAATAGCTTGCCTACTTCTTAACTGATCTTTAGTATTTGTAAAAATATTATGATCGGATGTTAATGACGGTAGTTGTTAACATTGAATGGGCGCTTTTGGATTTCAAAGTAAAAATAAATAATTAATAAGAATAATTTCGGCGGGCTGGTTAGAATCACGATAGCTCAATTGGAAGAGCACCTGACCCGGTATGTCAGAAGGGTGCAGGTTCAAACCCTGCTCGTGGATTTTTTTTCAACATTTGTGTTTATGTTTACAATATTATTATGGTGTGTTACACTACTTGATACTGGCTTAAATAATAAATAATAAAGTTGTATTTATTTAGATAACACAGATCCATGGTTTAGTGTATTTACTTATGTATATGTACGTAGAATACAATAATTTGTTGCAATTTACTCACTTAAAGCAGATCAAACACTCTGTTTGATGAGCAGGTGAACAAAGTGCTTAATTAAGGGAGAGTCAATCTCTCCACAACTGTCTTTAAGAAACTGTTGGGGTTGCCCCGTATCCTCTATAATTTATAGCGATGCTATTTTCTTGCGGACTGTCTGTACACGCTTGATCAAACATTTCTGACGAGCTGAGGGGCGAGGCAGACCCAACCGCGTTCCTAACCCGTTCTTATGTTGAAAACGCAGGGCATTGTTTAGTATAGTTGAACCACAGACTGCTAAACGCGAAGCCATTATTTAAGATTAATAATCACACTAATATTATAAATGCGAAAGTTTGTGTGTATGTACCTATGTGCGTATATTTGTTGCTTCTTCACGCTTGCAACGGATGGATTTGGATGAAATTCGTCATACAGATAGTTCATAACCTGGATTAAAACAAAGGAACTTTTTATACCTATATTCCCACGGGAACGGGAACCACGCGGGTGAAACCGCGAGCGTCCGCTAGTAAAAAATAAAAAAAAAACAAAATATTCAGATCTGTATCCATAGAGTGCTAGTAACAATATTAAACTTAAAATACTATGTTAGTATATATTTAATTTATGTTTTATTTAATCTTTATTGCACAATAAAATAAAGTACAAAAGGCGGACTTAACGCCAAATGGCATTCTCTACCAGTCGATCTAAGGGCTAGACAGAAAAATTGGTAAGCGGTGCGACAAAGAACGTAAATGAAACATACACTACATTTATTTATAAGAACTGAAATATACATATTAAGTTTATTAAATTAAATGATAATAATATTATATACATACTATAAAAAAACTAAAATAAAAATAAACTATACTTAAACATAACAGAAGAAAAGATGATGGGAATCTCTTACGTGGGTTTTGATTCTTGTAGAAACAGTTACGACTTTTTCGGGGAGAGCGTTCCATACCATCGAATGGCCTGAATTGTGAAGGAATCTGCAACGAATCCTGAATGAGGCAAAGGAATGGCGAGAAGATGATTAAGTATTCGATGAGCGAAGTTGGCGGGTATTAGTTGAGCTAAGGAAACTGAAACTACCTACATTTTAAGTAAGAAGGAGAATTAGGATCATTTATAATAGAAAAAAGAGTTGTTAGAACTAAACTTACGATGATAATTAATTGGCACAATAAATATTATAATTAATTTTGGTGCGTTTGACGATAATAGAAACTGTGTCGAACAATGGACTGGTGCCATAACGATACATGAAAATGTAGAGTCGTCAGTCGATAAACGGCGTGGGTAGGTATATGCACCTGGAGGGCGGGCGGGCGGGCCTGCCGCCGCCAATGGGCGTTCGCGCCAACAGGTGGGCGGCGGCCATCTTGGACGCGGTTCGCGGGAGTTTTCAGTGAAACGGAAAATGTGCGATAGGAATGAGGGGGCGCTCGGGTTGAATGCGAGAAGTCGTCCCAAAAATCAGCTTTACTTATCTCAAATAATTTCTTGACATTTTTTGCACTGTTTTTAAACTTTATAGGTAACTAGCGGCCCACTCGCGACTTCATCCGCTTGAGTCAACACCCGTATCCTATAGACCCTATGGCAGCGCAGCGCCACCTACCGGGTCCAATTATATGCATGTTTATACATATAAACCTTTCTCTTGAATCACTATATCTATTAAAAAAAAACCGCATCAAAATCCGTTGCGTAGTTTTAAAGATCTAAGCATACATACATAGGGACAGACAGACGGCGCCGGCGGGAAGCGACTTTGTTTTATACTATGTAGTGATAATTACACAACCAGCTATAGGAAACTAAATCAATGCTGTTATCGTTGTTGTTATGACGGCAGACTTTAAAATGATAGTAATAGCTTGAAAGACAGACCTAATAAAAGCCCTATCACCTTCCACCAATTATGTACTGGATAAAGGATCCGGAACCGAAATTGCATCTCTAAATAAATAAATCTCGAGAGTGGTCTTGTTTGCTCATACTTATACATTTAGATTTCGAATGACAGTATCTGAAAAAAAAAACATTTTAGCTTACTGTAAACTAAAGAAAATTAAGGTTGTAAAATATGACGTGTACCTACTTTTTTCTTTCTTTTAGTTGATGGCTTCGTACGATTAGCACATTTAGCCAGTGTCAAAGTAATTTTTCTTATAAGTAATATAAATAAACAATATTTCCTTCTTGTATAGATGATGATGAATGATAATAGTAATGAGATGTGAGAAATGATATACCCCTAACCCCTCGAATATCTCAGTAAAGATGTGGGGCTTTACTAAGTCCTCGGGCGTAATTCTTGAGAGAATCTGAAAAGTGAAGTTACACTGTTTTGTTTAATTTGCCAACACTTATGCACACTCACGAACACTTAACGGTTAATAATCCACTATTATTTCACATTAATATTCGACATAACACAAATTTTTGAAAATAAGACAAAACCGCAGACATGACGCTTCACTTTCCCGCCAAGAAGTCACTATGGTTGTAAAATATGACGTGTACCTACTTTTTTCTTTCTTTTAGTTGATGGCTTCGTACGATTAGCACATTTAGCCAGTGTCAAAGTAATTTTTCTTATAAGTAATGTAAATAAACAATATTTCCTTCTTGTATGGATGATGATGAATGATAATAGTAATGAGATATAAGAAATGATATACCCCTAACCCCTCGAGTATCTCAGTAAAGATGTGGGGCTTTACTAAGTCCTCGTGTGGAATTCTTGAGACAATTTGAAAAGTGAAGTTGCACTGTTTTATTTCATTTGCCAACACTCATGCGCACTTACGAACACTTAACGGTTAATAATCCACCATTATTTCACATTAATATTCGACATAACACAAATTTTAGAAAATATGTAGAACAATACCGTAGACATGACTTATCACTTTCCCGCCAAGAACGTGTACCTACTTAATATTTACTGTCATCGTCGCCACTAACGTCATGGTGGCACCGTGGCACCAATGTCGCGTACCGTTTCCAAGCGCTCATCGGGAACGTTATTGATCAAAACCTAGCAACGACCAAAGCGAGTACAATAAATAATCCTACTAATATTATAAACGCGAAAGTTTGTAAGTATGGATGGATGTTTGTTACTCTTTCACGTAAAAACTACTGAATGGATTTGGATGAAATTCGGCATACAGATATTTTACAACCTGGATTAACACATAGGATACTTTTTATCCCGATATTCCCACGGGAACGGGAATCACGCGGGTGGAACCGCGAGCGGCCGCTAGTATGTTATATGTAGCCCCACGGGGAATCGAACCCGTGATCTCTGTCTTTGTTAAAGATCCTAGTATTCTTTTCCCATTTCAATGTGCTTCGATCACTTTGTGCCCGACTGTACGTACGAAACTGTATAAATACTTCCAGGAAACTCGTAATTGCTTTGCATATCAACATTAATTGGAACATTATTACAATATTAATTACTTTAATGTTTGGTTGACCTAAAATGCGTTTTGAATCATGTTCACAGCATTGATAGCATTAATTGCTTAACAGAATTATGGTGACAACAAATGTACTTACAGGGAATTTGTTTTATTATTACACATTGTATTAATTTATTTTAGTAAATAAGGAAAATATAGAATACCGAGTCATTCATAAATCATTGACGAGTACAAACATTCATTTTGTACGAGTATCAGCCGATCCGCTTCTAAAGTTTATTTGAATAAAGAATATTTAACTTTGACTTTGACTTAGTAATTTGCCTACATGCTGTCCCACTGCTGGACAGAAGTCTCCACCATTAAAATCCAGCTATCGCTACAATTTATTTATGGAAGGAGTGATGTATCGTCTGCTGGAATCAGTGAGTGTCTGTGCTCTAGATACAAGGAACAAATTATTAATGTTAATGGTCAAACAACACATAACAGATAAGAAAGCTTTTATTTGTCCTCATCAACATAGAAGTTGATATTCATAGCAAAATTCAATTCAAAATTCAAAATCATTTACTCAGTTTAGGCTACAAGTAGCTCTTGTGAATGTCACTATGCCATCGGTTCGTAAGTCTACTCTGGGCGGGAAACCTTGTACTGAGAAGAAACGGCAACAAACTCAGCAAGAGCGTTTCTTTTCTTCCTTCATCACCATCATCATCATCAGCTCATCTAATGTCCCCATTGCTGGGGCACGAGCCTTCCTTATGGATGGTCAGGGAGAACGGGCTATAATATAAACCACAACGCGGGCTCAGTGCGGGCGGTGGTTGTTAACGACTGCTTATGCAACCGGGACCAACGGCTTGACGTGCCTTCCGAAGCACGGAGGAGCTCAATATGATATATTTTTGGTCACCCATCCGATGACCGGCCTTTGCGAAAGTTGCCTAACCTCAGCACTCGCGAACCGGGTGCGTTAACCACTGCGCCACCGAGCTCCTATATGCACACTGTCCCACGGCTGGGCTAGACCGCCATCATAGGACGCTTGCCAAATGCAATGGTAACAAGCCTGGGCTACTTAATGCATCAAAAATCTGAAATTAGTTTTGCGTGGCCTGTGTAAGTCTAGGTTTCAGCAGCGTTATTCTCTAAGCAAAACACCGTCGAACTCGACGTTGAACTCGCTCATAACTTGCAAACGAATTTTAACCTACTTCCAAATAATAATAAAGTCTACATTCGTTTGCAAGTTATGAACGAGTTCAATGTCGAGGTCGACGCTGTTTTGCTTAAAAAATAGCACTGCAGGTCAGTCTCGCACCTTCAGTGAAATAAAAGCATAAGTAATTTTACTTTGAGTTATCGATTTTACCATGTTTGAAAAGTAAGTTTAAAGTTGTGTTGTATAAGTAAAGTAAACAGCCTATAACTGTCCCACTGCTGGGCAAAGGCCTACATCATTGAAATCTAGTCATCGCTACAATTGATGGGTAATGGCTTAATCACCACCCAAATTAAAAAAAAGGAGTAAGTATTGGATATACATTATAAACAACTAATTTAATAAAGGAAAAATGCAGTAAACTTACTTATACTGGCGAAAATGTTCGGTACTAGAAGTTCATTATTGCTTTAATTGAACATACTTCTTAAAATATACATAGTTTTATGGGAAAGTCTGGCATACAATTTGATACTCAGAACCCTATATTTTTAGTACATTATGAAAAATAGTATGTTAGTTTATTTTTATAATTCCTAAGAAACTATATTAGCACTATTTTTTTAATATTAAAAAAAAACAGAATTAATTAATTCATATCATAAGTAACACTACTTGGATTGCGTAGCTCTGCTCAGAGCGTCGGATTTACAAACATTCCAGAATCCATCTCTAATTTGGAGTGATGGAAGCCGCGAATGGAGTACCGGTGAATGTGGTCCTTTGTACATTATAATTAAACTCTGATACCAATAAACAATGTGTTATCTATCTGGCCTGCTATCTGTCAGATAGTGGTGCATATTATAAATACCTGTAGTATCACAACAACACAACGCGATAACACGTCGGAGGAACAACATGAAGCTGTTAATGTTTTTGTGCGCGCTCGCTGTCACCTTCGGAGTCATTTTCGGAGAAAGTGAGTAAAAGATTTTTTACGGATCTATACTCGCGTTTATTTTACGCATTGATTAAGATTAATTTTATCTCGACGTTTCGCACTGACAGCTGAAGTGGCAGTGGGCCGGCCATATTAGCCGCAGAACCGATAACCGATGGGGTAAACGTGTTCTTGAGTGGAGACCGCGTATCGGCAAACGTAGTGTGGGACGCCCACAGACTAGGTGGAAAGACGATCTTCGCAAGGTGGCTGGCAAGAGCTGGATGAGAGTAGCCGCGGATCGTGCTCAGTGGCGTGCACTTGGAGAGGCCTATGTCCAGCAGTGGACGTGTGTAGGCTGATGATGTTTCGCACCCTTTGCATGGAGACTGTCTATCTGTGACCACGACTTGTTAAACGTGTTTGTTTAAATGTGTAATGTTCGCGTAAACTTTAGAAAACAATATAAGAAAGTTAGTGTTTGTTATTAAGTTGTTATTTAAGTTATAAGTGACATCGGGGTCGTGGTAGTAAAGCAACTTTTGCTATGTCGAATGAATGAGTGAGTGAAAACAATGGGAAATGGAATAATAGTACAGACAGTATTAAAATTAACCGAGATATGTAGTCGAACCTTGCATAAATATAAGGCTATGGCAGAATAACAGGGTTTGTGGGTCTCCTGCAATCACTGAGCCATAGACCCTTTTGACTCTAATCTGTACTCTGCTTAAATCATCATCATCATCATCATCATCAGCTCATTTTATGTCCCCACTGCTGGGGTACGAGCCTTCCCTATGGATGGATAGGGAGAACGGGCCATAAACCACTACGCGGGCCCAGTGCGGATTGGTGTTATTATGTTATTTCCTTCTGTATACTGTGTTTTTGGTTAGAGGCAAATAAAATTATTTATTTTTTTAGATATTAATTTACATTTTTAAATATTTTCAAAAAACAAAACAAACATTTAAAAATATAAAAAATAGGGGTCCGCCGGCATCGGGACCAGGGTCCAAACTACCGGTGATTAGGGCTCCAGAGACAGGAACCTCCTCACAATACGTACCGTACCTTCTGAATCAGGCCCTTGATCCAGCCGCCTAACGAGAGCCTCATGAGATGTTGATTGAGGCTCTTGGCCATCAGGCCATTAGCCGTAAAAACAATCGGCACGATGACAGCCGAGTCCACATTCCACATGTCGACAACCTCATGTGCTAAGTCGAGATATTTGATTTGTTTCTCTTTCTCAGCTTTCACGAGGTTCTCGTCATGGGGAATAGTGATATCGACAATCATCGTGCGGCGCGCTAATCGATCTATCACCACAATGTCTGGCTTATTGGCTACAATAGTCCTGTCGGTGATGATAGATCGATCCCAGTACAACGTGACATGGTCATTTTCGAGAACTGGGTCGGGCACATACTTGCACATACGGTACCTCAGAATCCACAAGTTTGTATTTTAAAGCAAGTTGCTGGTGGATAATCCTGGCCACTTGGTTAAGCCTGTGCAAGTACTCGCCGTTAGCCAGACATTATTATTATACTCTATATTTATTTTCTTTCTTAAAACTAAATTTTTACAATATTTTAATATAAAAAACAATAAAACATTATAGCAACTTAGGTTGCTGGCGGTGCTGTAGGATTAGTCCTACAGCACCGCCAGCAGCGGGGCAGGGCCCAAGCTACCGGTGGTCAGGGCTGCAGAGTGAGGAACCTTCTGACAATACGTGCCGTGTCAAGGAGTACTGCCTTTTGCATCTGACCCTTGACCCATTATTATTATTATTATTCGTGCTGCGGCAGGCACGTTATGTTGGTTTCGTTTCAGTAGTGAGACTGCTATCATTTCATTTTACAATCCTGCATTGGACGTCCTGTGCCTCGATTCTTGAGACTCGATTTGTTCACAATCGTTTCTCAGCTGGCTGACATTTGAAGTTTTCTTGGACTATGGAAATGACAAAATGAGACCACTGTGTAACGATATCAAGACCTATGTGGGCTGGGTTACGACCCCATGTGTGTACATTTGTTATTATTGTTATTTTTTTTATATTGACATTCTGCAAACGAGCAGGCGGGCCGCCTGATGGTGAGCGGTCACACCGCCCATGGACATCAGCAACACCGGAGACGTTGCTTTTGTGTTGTTATATATTAATATTTGTTTACCAAATAAAGTTCTTTTTCTATTTTTATTTCGAATTTAAAGAGTTAAATAAACGTTTCTTTATCTTAATCCTTAAACTTCGTACCTATTCGCCTGATATTGATAAAACTATCATAGACTAGCGGCCGTTCCCGTGGGAATATCGGGTTAAAAGTATCCTATGTGTTAATCCAGGTACTATCTGTATGCCGAATTTTACATGGACTTTAACATGGACGCTTATTATTAATCGTGTTGTGTACACATGTTTTAGATAGGAATTTAGCTCTTATACAATTTATCATGCATTTTTGTTATTTTTAGAAATTAAAAAATTTCTCTCTGTTTTGTGTACCTAATAAATAAATAAATTTCATCCAAATCCATTCAGTAGTTTTTACGTGAAAGAGTAACAAACATCCATCTATACTTACAATTTTTCGCGTTTATAATATTAGTAGGATTTAAGTAATGTAGGTTGAATAATAATTAAATAATTAAGATGTTAGTTTTAAGTAAAACATTATTTTAAAGACAAATGAGTTATAGCTATGTATTACATGTATACTTACACTTTCGTAGTTACTATTATTAGGATGTTTGATAGACTTAGAGATAGTCATTTCATAAAAAATCGTCGAATCTAAATAACAACTATTTAAAACAATCAATCAACCCAAATACTAATGAGTTTGATAATGTCCCGATACGCAAAGGTTATCAAAGTTTCAAAAGATAGAGTTAATTTGAAAAAGTGTTGAAAAATTTCCACGTGCGGAATTCGAAACTGAAGTGTTAAAAAATGGGGTTATGGGGTGCGAAATTTTTTCAACACATTTTTCTAATTTGTTCACAACCAAAATTTGCGTAAAATTATAACCAAAATTACAGATAAAGTTATTTAATTAAATTAAATTATTTATTTCTAAGTTACAATGTAGCCCTTATGGGGTCCCACAGTGTCTCACTGTGGTGTGCAATAAAAACATGAATTATTTTGTAACTCAGCGAGCAATACATTATATTTGTTTCAGGCTCAAAATGCTTGCAGCCGGTTGAAGTTGGAAGGTGTTTCGGGGCAATGCAGAGGTATGCATGAGCTTTCACACAACACTAGTTTCATCATCACACACAAAGCAGATACACAGAGGTTCCAAGAGTCCTTTGGGTCCAACTGAAAATCAGCGTTGTGGCAACAAGTTACAACATGAGCTGAGCTGGTCAGCCCATTCAGGTGTTTCTCATTATACCTTAGATATAAGAAACCTATTGTAATGTTTATGTATTGGAAGCACTGAATAAATAATTACTTACTTACTTTGAAATGTGGTGCTACCGAAGAATGCTACGAATTAGCTGGACGGAGAAAGTTTCCAACATCAGACGTCTCCAGCGCGTTGGCAAGAGTCGTGAATTACTGCAGACCGTTAAGAAAAGAAAAGTTGGATATCTTATGTCTTGCGGCTTGAGAGATACCAACTTCTCCAGCCGATAATAATGGGCAAAGATAAAGGCAAATGACGAGCTGGAAGACAAAAGAAATCGTGGCTACGAAACATCCGAGAATGGACAAGCATTGCCAGGGTTGACGACCTATTTCGCTTGGCGCAGGATAGAGAGGAGATCGCTAAGCTGACGGCTAACCTCCAGTATTTTATTTTATTATTTATAGTTAGCTCGGCAAATGACTCCATCCCACCTGATGTTAAGTGGAAATGGAGTCCAGACGTGAAGATAACTGGTGCAGCGTGGAAACAAACGTAGAATCAGTTAACCTCACTCTGCCTGCCCACAAGGTGCTTCTTCACGCCTCTCTTGAAGGACCCCATATCATAGGAAGGAGGGAAAACCTGTGCTGGTAGACTATACCATCTTTTGGAGGTGCGACAAAGTAACGAGTCAGGAAATGGAGAGAACTGTAAGAAGAAGAAGATGTACTTCTTCATCACCAGCTCAATGTTTATGTCCGCACTGCTGGGCCTAGTGCGGATCGATGGTTGTTCAACAACTGCCTTCCGAAGCATGGGAAGCTCGAGACGATCCATTTTGTTCACCTTCAAGGACCGACTTTTGCAAAATTTGCTACGCTGCAGCAATCTTTTTTCGGACAGAGTTTGTGTGTTGCCTCTAACGGCATATTTAGCGTCACCGGACTTTTTTGGAGGCGGCGTGAAACTTAAAGGGTTCCTCAAGCCGTGTGAAACGAAGCACCCACCGCCAGAGGTTATTTACTAGTGCATGTCCCCTTACCCTACTAGATTCTCCGACAGGTTCGGATCGGACAAAGGTCATCTGGAAGAGATCAATTGTAGCGATAAAACCACCTTTGCTTACACTAGCTTTAGGATTATGTATTTTTTTTTTGAGAGAAATTGCTGATTGCCTCCGACGGCATTTTCAGCTTCAAAGGGCTTTTTTGGGGGCGGCGAGGTACGTAAAGGGTACCTCAAGCCGTGTGAAACGAATCACCTTCGGAGGTTTTTTAGAGGGAACGGCATCACACACTTAAAAGTGCGTGTCCCCGTGCCCTACTAGATTCTCCGAAGGGTTCGGATCGGTTTGGGAGGATTAATGTGTGTATTACACAACATCACATACATTGTTCTGATTCCAAGGTAAGTAGCTAAAGCACTCGTTTTTATAGAAAACGGAAACGACGACGGTACCACAACCACCCAGACCCGACTCAATATCGACCCGGAATCGAACCCGAAAGTCAGTCACTCGGCTACGGAGGTCGACAAAATGTATCTGTTTCTTTCATCTGTGTGTGAGTAATAAAGTTTTAATTATCTATCTATGTTTTCTACCCGGCAGATTCGCGTACTCTCGGGAGGAAGGCTGCAAGCTGTTCATATACGGAGGCTGTGGCGGCAACGACAACAACTTCCCCTCCTACGAGGAGTGCCAGCGCGCGTGCCTGGTGCCGCGGTAGACCACCAGCATCACCACATTCCCCCCACAGTCTACCACCTTAAAAAACACAAACTTATTGTTTTCTAAAGTTTACTCGAACACTACACATTGAAATGAAACAATTTTTACGGATCTCCTCGCGTTTGTTTATACATTAATCAAACACAAACTTTTCAGGAGCGGTATTCGAAGCCGCACCTCGTGATATACCGGGTCGAGTGTAAAATAGCATTTGGTAGTGCACCTGACTATAATATGTTATAGCTATAGTGTGCGTCATGCCATTATTTCTAGAAAACCTCGAAGTTTTATTTCACACGGCTTTCTCGCACTAAGTTACTCGCCGCCCCCAGAAATATTATAATATAGATAAATAGCTGTATTATATTCATAGAACGGAGTAGGTAGAGCTATTTTATGTACTTGCCATATGATAGAATAATATGGATATTCCCCGAATGAATGTGAAAGCATACACTTCCTATAAATATAAGGATGGGTTTGGATAGTTGAATAAAAATATAGAAACTTGATTAATTAAACCACAATTATATTTTTTATGTAACAATTTCTTGTATTTAAACAAGAATCAAATAATCGAATCCCGGAGTATTAGTCGGAATCTCGTGAAATATCCATATTAACATCAATGTTTGCGGTCAATGAACCTAAATAGCTTTACCTACTCCGATCACTGATTATATTACAGCTACCGTATAGTTATATTATAGCATGCCGCAGAGCAGATATTATAACATATTATAATAAATTGTTAATTATATTTATTATTAATAAAGCACCCGCCTGAGGAGCTCGATGACGCAGTGGTTAACGCACCCGGTCTGCGAGTGCTGAGGTTAAGCAACTTTCGCAAAGGCCGGTCATCGGATGGGTGACCAAAACTTTATCATCTCGAGCTCCTCCGTGCTTCGGAAGGCACGTTAAGCCGTTGGGCCCTAGCTGCATTAGCAGTCGTTAAAAACCACCAATCCGCACTGGGCCCGCGTGTTGGTTTATGAAATGAAATGAAATATATTTAATTTGCGCTTGAGAAAGGTACAAAGGTACATTTATGGCCCGTTCTCCCTATCCATCCATAGGGAAGGCTCGATGGGATTCAGACATTTTGAAACTAGGACATTTTAGGAAAAAGTCACATTGACCTTCAGTTGTTATGAAAAGGACACCATTTGAATTTCAGTCGTATTGATTAGCTAGGCATTTTGAGATTAAGGTGTAATGGACCGGACGCTTTTTTATACAAACGAACAACTCTTGCTATTGGACCAACTTACTGACTCTAAAATAAAATTCAGCTGTTCCATACATTGTGGTCGAATGAATATTGATGTTTTGTATGGAACAGCTGAATTTTATTTTAGAGTCAGTAAGTTGGTCAGCAAGAGTTGTTCGTTTGTTTCACGGGAGTCATCTCAGAAGGTTTGGACGGTGATACAAAAGTCAACCTGTATAATAATAATTCTCAATCACGAGTGCTTCATAACTTTGACACAGGACTTCTTGGCCGGAAAGTGAAGAGTCATGTCTGCGGTTTTGTTTTATTATCTAAAATTTGTGTTATGTCGAATATTAATGTGAAATAATGGTGGATTATTGGCCGTTAAGTGTTCGTGGAGTGTGCATGAGTGTTGGCAAATGAAACAAAACAGTGCAACGTCACTTTTCAAATTCTCTCAAGAAGTCCGCCCGAGGCCCCCATCTTTACTGAGATACTCGAGGGGTTGGGGTTTATATCATTTCTATTATCATTCATCATCATCATACAGGAAGGAAATATTGTTTATTTATGTATTACTTGTAAGAAAAATTACTTTGACGCTGGCTAAATGTGCTAATCGCACGAAGCCATTAACCAAAAAAAAAAAACTATGACACAAAAAGTCCGTACAGTAAATTCACTAAAAAAACATACATATAACAACAATAAACAACAATAAACAACAATAAACATACCAATGGTCGAAACTTTTCTCTTTCAACCATCAGACTCACTGGCACTGGTGTAACAACGATACTTAATGAACAATTAATTAAATGAACCAGCTCTGTAGGCCGATTCTATTATATAACTGCAACTACACTGCAGCGTCGCGTGTGTCAAAATGAGCAAATTTTGACGTTTCGGTATTCTGTTATGCAGCGCTACTGCCGTAGTGTTGCATGGACGGAGAAGTAACGCAAATAGGTATTCCACTAACAAAACTGCACTACACCTGCACGTTTACTGCAAAATAATCGTATTCCATTAAAATATTTTGACATTTGTGTAGTAATGACAGCAGTGTTGGTGCAGTTTTTGTGCAGGTTTATTAAAGTAGATCGTGAGCAACTTCTGCACAGCGTATTATAAGCATTTTACATATTTAGCGTATTGTAACATTAGTTCTTTTAGTTTTATTGCAGGATTCGTGCAGCTGTAGTGTAGTAGTGGCGCAGCTGTAGTGTAGTTGTGGTGCAGAGGATTTTAATAGAATACGTCTATTTCCACGGCACTGCTCCTACACGCGACAAATGACAGGCGTAAACGTGCAGTTGCAGTTTTATAATTTATACAGTATCATTATAATTTATAATGATACTGTATACATAAGTGCAATAAATAAATAAATAGAATTGACCTCCTGAACGCTGAGCTACCGAGGCCGCGGCGGCGGTCAGACCATTGGACCGGTTACTTAAAGGTCGTGGTTCGATTCCCAATCGAGCTTCCTGAGGCTGCTTGATTTTTCTAGTAAAATTTTATCATGTAACTAATATATTATGTGTACTGTACCATTGTACGCAAAATTAAAAAAAAATAATACCTAGTAAAAACAAGCGTATAAACGATTTTAATGTATGGTGTTGACGCATCAACGCTGAACGGCAGCTCGCGGCGCAACCGCGCCGCGCCCTCGGCGGCCCGACGCCGCGGACACCGCGACTCGAACCAGCCATCGGCCACCGGGCCGGTCGGCACTCTGCGCACCGACGCGCCCGCGCACGCACGCGTACCGTACGCGTAACTATTAGTCATTTTCACACATAATGTAATTTAATTTCTGGAGGATAAATCATTGCAAGAGTATTCCTTGTTTTTATTGCCGAACACATCGGTCGACGACACCCAACAGCTGTCCTTCAACGAACCCGCACCATATGGTCACCTATACCACGCAGCCTTTAATTACTCAATGCTCTCCTAGATACCAATCCTGAATGCTACTTGTTTGCGGATGGATGGTCGAAGATATTGTCTGACTGCCTGCGTTACTGTGAAAGAAAGGTATGAGTGTGTGTAAGTGCGTGTGTAGCGTTTTTGTATCTTGTGTCTATTACTGTTATTTTATGCGAATATTTATGTAATTGATTAAATTTTATTTTATTGTTGCTAAAGGCCTTTTTCCTGTCATGCGTATGCATACCCGCATGCGGACGAGATCTGCATTGTAATATGCTCCGGGCCACACGCAGAACAAAGATTACGTTCGCCACTGCAGTGTCGTGCGTGTCGCCAGTGATTATACTTGAGCACAGAAGATGCGTACAATGACCATACGTGTGACCCGCACGACAGTAAAAACTACCTTGGCAGTAGAAGAACGCGCCCCGCAAGCTGGGCTGGTAAATGGTGTTTTTTAAACGACTTCAAAAAAGGAGGAGGTTACTCAATTCGACTCGTTTATATATATATTTTTTTTTTTATGTGTGTCCGCGGATAACTTCGTCGTTTATGAACCGATTTTTATGATTCTTTTTTATTAGAAAGGAGATATCTCAAGGGTGGTACCATGATAAGGAAACCAGGATCTGATGATGGCATCCTAGAGAAATCGAGGGGAACTTTCGAAAATTGTAGGGGCGACTAGTGCGTTTGTTAATGTTTTCATTATAGTAGTTTATGCAACTGTCATATAATGAAGGGTATTAAAACACGAGTGTGAGTTTATGAAACGAGCGCAGCGAGTTTCATAATAGTAACGTGTGTTTTAATACCCGTGTTATATGCAGTTGCATACACTACTTTATCTTCACTAATGCAATTAGTCAAACAACAAGAGTAAAAGCTGACAATAGTTTATTTATAATAATTGTTCAAATTTTGGATTATTATTTCTCATGGGGACGTCGCCAGCCGGACGGACGATCCGCCCGCATTGTTGCAGGCCACTTCATCCTTTTCCCCGTTTTCCCTATATGAGGGAGTTAAGGTTCATCCAGCTTTCACGGCGCCCCGTTAAATCTTTTGGTCTCTCTGGCAAATCTTGCTATCTGCTCCACCTTCAGATCCTTTAGGTCCTCTATGTGTATTGTGTCCGACCCCCAGAGCTCCCATCTAATCTGTGAGTACATGGGGCATTCAGCTAGTAGGTGGAGGCTGGTCTCCTCGCTTTCCAAGCACTCCGGGCATAAGGGGTCGGTTTTCACTCCTATCACTGTCAGATGTCTGTTCAGCCGACAGTGTCCTGTTATGATTTCTATGACAAGCCTCGTGTTCTCTCTAGAGAGTCCCATTAGTTTGCTAGTCTTTTTCTTATCCATTCCTTTGATGAAGATCTTCGACTGTCTCATGCCTTTCGAGGACCTCCATCTACGGTTGGTTTCTGATGTTATTCTGTGGCCGATTACCCCCTTGGTGATATTGTGCGCTATTGGCAGCCGGGGTTCCGGTCCCACCAGGTTTTCCTCTGCTCCCTTCCTGGCTAGTTCGTCGGCCTGTTCGTTTCCCGTGTTTCCCTCGTGACCGGGAACCCACGCTATCGTCAGGTCCGTCCTCTCAGCTAGTCTTTTTAATGATACCTTGCATTCTTTGACAATTGCTGATGTTGTTTCTTCCCTGCCTAGTGCCTTCAGCGCCGCCTGGCTGTCACTGTAGATAGCCATCTTTCCTGTAATATTAAGGTTTTCGGCCATCTCAGCGCATGCCATTATTGCGTATATTTCCGCCTGGAAGACACTGGCGAATCTACCTAAAGGTATCGACTTGTTTATCTCCGTCCCGTCTGCACATTTAATGTGCACGCCGGCCCCGGAGAGCTTTGTCGACTCTTTTCTGGAGCCGTCTGTATAGCAGGTGGTGTTACCAGTTTCCATTCTCCAATTTTCTCCTGAACCTATGTGTATTCTATATTTCTTGTCAAAAATCCTTTCCTTCCGTATTAAGTCGTTGTTAGAGAGGATCATTGACAGCCTATCTTCGTATTGTTCGCCTACACTGGCGTGCCCCTTGTCTGTGAAATTCCCAGTCCAAGAGCCAGTACTTCTTAGCTTGAACCATTGTTCCATGGCTCTTTTCTTAATTTCTAGGTCCAGAGGATTCAGTCCCAGCAGGATCTCAAGCGCGGCTGTAGGTGTTGTCCTCATCGCGCCCGTAGTCACTAGGGCTGCTAGCCTTTGGACCTTATCTAACTCTGCTTTGTTTTTCCCTACTGCGGCTCTGTGCCACCATACGATGGCCCCATGTAGGATTCTTGGCACGATTATTGCCCTATATATCCATAGTGCCATCGCTGGTTTCATGCCCCAGGTTCTGCCGATTACACTTTTACACTGCATCATTGCCATCTTTGCCTTCGAGCAGGTGTTACTAATATGGGTTCCAAAATTAAGCTTGCTATCCAGTGTCACTCCTAGATATTTGACTTCCTTAACTGTTTCCAGCTCTTGGCCGTCCAGTGTCACTGCTGCAGCGCGCCCTATCTTTCTATTCTTTGTAAAAAGAACTAGTTTGGTTTTTTCAGGGTTAAGGTTCAGACCTTTGCTCCTACACCACCCTAGGGCTTCCTTTAGGCCCCTGTTCGAGATTTGACTCATGACGCTGAGGACTTTGCCTGAAACCAGGAGCACGCCATCATCAGAATACACCTGTGTGTATATGTGCATCCTGTTTATCTTGTTAACTAGTTCGTCTATAAGCAGGCACCACAATAATGGCGACAGGCACCCCCCCTGGGGGAATCCTCTTTTCGCCACCACCGTGCGTGTTGTTCCTGCTATCTCTGTGCGTATCAGTCGGTGTCTCAGCATGTTTTTTACCCATTCTGATATGTCACTGTCTATTCCTTCGCGGCTGAGGGTAGCCTCTATTGAGTCCGGGGTCGCTCTGTCAAATGCACCCTCCACGTCAAAGAAGCAGCCCATTGCGTATTCTGCGTTACTAACTGATCTTTGTACTCTTATCACCAGGTTGTGGAGGGCCGTTTCGGTGGATTTGCCCTCCATGTATGCATGTTGATTCTGGTGTAGTGGAGATCCGCTTTTCTCAATTTGTTCTCTGATTATTCTGTCTAGAATTTTCTCCAGTGTCTTTAGTAGGAATGAGGAGAGGCTGATGCATCGGAAGGCTTTAGCTTCCTGGTAGGATGCCCTTCCAGGTTTTGGAATGAATACTGCCTTCACCTCCCTCCATTTGCTCGGTATATGCTTAGTACTGATGCTGCCGTTGTACAAGGCCAGCAGGTCCTTACTTATATACTTAATAGCTGTTTGTAGCATTTTCGGGAAGATTTCATCCGGTCCCCCTGCCTTGTATGGCTGAAAGGATCGAATGCTCCACAGTAAAAGCTCCTCAGTGATAATTATCTTTGGTTCCCGGTCCACTCTGGGACCGGGGGGATTAGTATATCATCATCTGTGTATTCTTCACTATCTGGGAAGTGTGTTTTCGTCATAACTTCCAATATCTTTTCCGGATCCGTTATTAGTTCTTCTCCGTTCTTAATACTTTCTAGCCTACGCGTGTTGGCCTTGGAGAACGTTTTTACCAGTCGCGCCGCTTCAGGGTATCTTTCAACTCCTGCGCAGAACGCCTTCCAGTTATTCTTGTTCTCCCTTCTACATTATTTCTTATATAGGTTTCTTTCTTCTCTGTATATTTGCCAGCTCCCATCGTCGTCCTTCTTTAAGGCCTTGTTGAGAGCCCGCCTTGTCTTTTTCCTCTGTTTCCCCAGTGCTTTTGTCCACCAGGGTCGTCCTCTATCTAATCTTATCTTTCTTAGGGGACATGCCTTGTGATAGGCATCCCTTAGAGCTTCGTCCAGTCTGTTGGCTTCCTTTTCTATTTCCAAAGCGTCTACTAGTGGAGTGTCTCCTCCTGGGACCCACTTCTCCAGATGGTGCTGGTACGTGTCCCAGTTTGTTTTCCTCGCATTTCTTATTAGAATCTTTTCAGTCTTGGCCTCCAGACTGAAGGTGATACGTCTATGGTCTGACATAGAGTCACTTTCGTCCGTTTTCCAGTCTCTAATATGTCGGCTTATCTTATCTGTAGCGATAGTGATGTCCAACACTTCTCGTCTTGACCTGGTGACGAATGTGGGCGTGTTACCCACGTTCAATATCTCCAGGCCTGTTTCGCTTATGAATTCTAAAAGTAAGTCACCCTTTTTATTACAGTTAGTGCTACCCCACACCACATGATGTGCGTTGGCATCGCACCCTAAAATAATAGGAATATTCTTACCTTGGTATTTCCTTACAGTTTCTTCCATTTCTCGGGATGGCGGCTCAAAGTCCCCCTCGCTGGGCAGGTATGCGGAGACTAGGAGCACCCTTTCTTCTTTCCCTGCACCTGTCTGTATTGTTACTACAACACTTGCGAGGTCGCTGTAACAATCTGCTTTTATTAGTCCTAGTGTTCTTGCTCTGCTGCTGGCATATATACATGCTCTTGGGGTTAACTCACCATCCTCATGGTATATGATGTCCCTCCCCATAGAGCCGAGCCCTGCCACACGTCCGTTTAAGACGTATGGCTCTTGCAGCAGGGCTATGTCTATTGTCTCTTCCACCACGTATCTACGAAGCTCCGTCATGGCTTCGACACAGTGGTGAAGATTCACTTGAACTATCTTTATTTTTTGTGTGTGTATTTGTGGTGTGTTACTGTTTGTGTTCATATGTAAGTGTATGAGTGTGTGTTTGTTTGTGTGTTAGTGTACCTGTCCCCTCCCTATTTGGGCTCGGTGGGGGTGTCCGGTCCTTCGGCTTCGTCGTTACAGGGGGAGGGTGTGTCGTGTGATGGCTGTGGGGGCGGGCCCAAAAGGCAGGGCCTCCGAGTCTCAGTGGTGCCCCCCTTCGGGGTGCCTGACTGATTGTCGCCCCCCCCGCCTATGGGCCGCTCCTTCTTTGTGTAGTGCGCCTGTTGTGTGCTGTTCAGGTGTGAGCCTCCCTGCACCGTCTTGCTCCCTTCCGCCTGGCTTCCCATAGTGGCTCCAGGCTGGTTGGTCGACCGGTTCACGGCAGGCTCCCCACCCCGCGTCTTTGAATCATGTACTGGGCATCCTTTGCAGGTGCACTTCCCCTCGGTCTGTGCTGGGCTCTTCCCGATAGTGCGGGCGTGCACTCTTGTGGCCTGGTAGTGAAGAGCTACTCCGCCTACTGCGGCCACCTCCTGGGGGACATCCACTACCAGTCTTACCCCTAGGGGTAACACCTCCCTGCGGACGAGTGTCCACTCTGGCATCCGTAGCTCTTCCCTATACTCATTTTGGACCTTGATGAACTCCAATGGGTCCACCAGTAGGTCCTCCGTGCTGCCCGGGAGCCAGACTGACATCCGGTGTCTCTCGAGCCTTTTGACTTTTAGGGGAATGCCCTCCCGGTCGCCGAGGCCACAGTTCAGCAACCATGTCATTGACTCCTCGGTAGCCGCTGTCACGAGGAAGTACCCCTCAGCGACTAGGCCCGAGGCGTCAAATGCCAGGTTGCGGCCTCGTACGCCGCTCTTGATGGCAGCCCCTATCTCCTTCGTGAGCTTGCTCCTAATCACGGCAGCCGTAGCTTCGTCCACCGCCGCCCCGTCCACCCGCTCGATTACCACAGCGAAGTCCGCGCGGGGCGACTAGTGCGTTTGTTAATGTTTTCATTAAGTATTTTAAAGCACTACTACTTAATAAAGGTTTAGAGTCGATCTGATGATGGAGTCGAAAGACAGTCGAGGGAACTCCTCAACGATTTACAACAATTACATAGTTGGTTTATCGTAAAATAAAATAATTTTTAACAAAAAAAAACCGACTTCAAAAAACAGGAAACTTAAAAAAGTAAAACAGCTCTAAAAAGCAATAAATAATATTGAAATCATATTATTAATTACCTAGATACGCATGTCAGTTTTAAAAAATGTCTACTGAAGTCGGGTGGGGCTTTTACAATAAAAAAATGGAGATAATGGAACAACAATAAAAGTTTAAATAAAACAAAATTGTCCCCCAGCCGACCACCAAGCACCCGACTTCAATAGACATTTTTTAAAACTGACATGCGTATCTAGGTAATTAATAATATGATTTCAATATTATTTATTGCTTTTTAGAGCTGTTTTACTTTTTTAAGTTTCCTGTTTTTATGACACATTTAACTTCGAGATCACTGGTGAGATGCAAAGACCGCACCCTTGAGTGAGAGTTCTACTTGGCATTCCATCACGTGAGGGTAATACTCAGAAAGAGTGTACATTTTTAAATTGTAACAAAACTGACCGGGTGACAAAACTGAGGGTATCTGTAACGAAACTGATAAATTGGAAAAATCGCTCATCCTACTTTCACCTTCGTATTTTTAATCTATTTTTAATCTAGTGAAAGTAAAACTGTACATATTTATAGATAAGTTTTTAGCTTAGTTAATAACAATTCCTATGACATAAGTTTTACATCTATACAATACATAATTCTTAAGATGTAGTCGTTTCAATGATGCGCGGCGACACGTGGCATTTTCTCCGTAAAGCGCTCGGCAATTGTTCGTTTCTTCGACGACACTGGAGGAGGTGATAAAGCATAGTACACATTGAAATACAAGTTACTCATATGGTCAAATCTAAAAAAAACGACGGGTTTATTATTGTTACGTATACTAAGGAACTTACTTTGTTCATTTGGTTAATCTTTTGGTAATTGAAATTAGTCACATACTATTAAATTATTGATCAAACAAGTACTTGTATCGCATAAGTATGCTTACGTGAACTGACCTTTACATTTTCTCAGTTTCGTAACGTAACGCAATATAACAAAACTGATAACAAAATATGAGAAATTATGACGTCTAAAAATAATTTTACTGCTGCCACGTGATGTTAATGCAAAACCTAAGTGTAGTCGTTGAGTTATAATATAACAATAAGCCATAGTTTAGTGAACAAAATTCTTATATACTTACCAAAATAAGCACCGATAAGTACCCTGAGATATTTTTTATAAAAATTTTCTCGAGACACTCTCGATCTATAACAAAAACAAGATGACCGCCGCTTTATAGATTATGATGACGAAAGCCAGAAAAGAAAAGTATCTACCATTTGAAATGACTGCGTTCAAAATCGATTTTGCGTTACTAATCCTGAGTCACGAATCTTAATAATTTTGGGACAAGATTAATTTAATAAAAATAAAAATATATATTAATGATTATTTGATAAAATTATTCCTATTTTAGGAGAAGTTATTTAGCTGTAGCCGAAGTTAAATAAAGCAATGAATATTCTTAACAAATAATCTTTAAAAAGTTAAAACTGGCATCGGGGGACACAAAAAAATGTCTGGAAATTTTCAACAATTTAAATTTTTTAGAAAATCTATATTTTAATAAAAAAACAAAACAACATAACATACTAAATCATCGTATTAAAGCTAAACATCACTATAACTAAATAAATAAATAAACATAAATAAATAAATATACATTTTGGTAAATGTAATAATTTTAGTAATTTTGGAGGTTTTGAGAAGTGTGCATAATGGGAAAAGGCACCTTTAGGAAGTGTACATAATGGGAAATATACATTTTGGTAAAAGGAGGTTTTGAGAAGTGTGCATAATGGGAAAAGGCACCTTTAGGAAGTGTACATAATGGGAAATATACATTTTGGTAAAAGGAGGTTTTGAGAAGTGTGCATAATGGGAAAAGGCACCTTTAGGAAGTGTACATAATGGGAAATATACATTTTGGTAAAAGGAGGTTTTGAGAAGTGTGCATAATGGGAAAAGGCACCTTTAGGAAGTGTACATAATGGGAAATATACATTTTGGTAAAAGGAGGTTTTGAGAAGTGTGCATAATGGGAAAAGGCACCTTTAGGAAGTGTACATAATGGGAAATATACATTTTGGTAAAAGGAGGTTTTGAGAAGTGTGCATAATGGGAAAAGGCACCTTTAGGAAGTGTACATAACGGGAAATATACATTTTGGTAAAAGGAGGTTTTGAGAAGTGTGCATAATGGGAAAAGGCACCTTTAGGAAGTGTACAAAATGGGAAATATACATTTTGGTAAAAGGAGGTTGTTATGAAGCAATTTTTATAATTGAAAGAAAGAAAATAAATGAAATTTAATAATAACAAAATATTTACAAAATCTATACAAAACAATTTATATACAAAAAATCTAACAGTTAATATGGGGAGGCCTATGTCCAGCAGTGGACTAATATAGGCCGATGATGATTATGATGAGGAATCTATCAGCGCCAGATGGCGCTTCCTCAGCAATATGTAGCGAAGGTCTGGCTCAGCAACACTTCACAGGATCTCGGGGTCAGACTGGCTCAGCAGCACCGCACAGGATCTTGCAGCACTTCACAGGATCTCGGGGTCAGACTGTTTCAGCAGCAGAGGTCAGACTGGCAGAGGTCAGACTGGTAGAAGTCAGATCGGTAGAGGTCAGACCGGTAGAGGTCAAACCGGTAGAGGTCAGACCGGCAGAGGTCAGACCGGTAGAGGTCAGGCCAGGTAGAGGTTCCGCAGTCAAACAGTGGTTCCGCAGTCAGTCAGTGGTTCCGAAGTCAGCCAGAGGTTCCGCAGACAGCCAGAGGTTCTATAGTCAGCCAGAGGTTCCGTAATTAGGTTCTCCTTGGTCAGAACTCGTAATTAGACTGGCCTTTGACCGCAGGACAGGACGCTTATATACCCTTACCGTAGAACACAATTTAATTTAAATTTATACAAATTTAGAATTACATAAAAAGTTTACATTGCACTTTTAAAAGAAAATATTGTCTTTGCCATCAAAACATTTGACATGGTTGTCAAGGCTTTGTTTATAAATTTTCATTGAATGGAAGTAATTTTATAATATCTAAAGAAGTATTGTAAGAAAATAAAGACAACATGTAATAATTTTGATAGAAAGATAAAAGGAAACAACTGGACCTAAAAATAATGTGACTACAAGAGATAAAAATATAAAAAACATGCTTAGCAACAATAAAAATCGTAAGTATTTTCGTATTTACACAAACCTTTCCCTATCCTCTATCTTATTAACATGTTATTAAAAGTGAATACTACAAGGTTTTGAGAAGTGTGCATAATGGGAAAAGGCACCTTTAGGAAGTGTACATAATGGGAAATATACATTTTGGTAAAAGGAGGTTTTGAGAAGTGTGCATAATGGGAAAAGGCACCTTTAGGAAGTGTACATAATGGGAAATATACATTTTGGTAAAAGAAGGTTTTGAGAAGTGTGCATAATGGAAAAAGGCCATGGTGGCAGTTCACATATTGGGAATTAGTCATAACAGCAACCAGACCAGAGTGAACGAGAGTGTGGCAACTTCATACAAGAGCTCCGAAGCGCACGCACCAAGCTTGTAGTTCACCTACATTAGCACACAGAAAAAAGCACGGGAAAGGAGTAGGTACGCGATGACGCGGGCTGTCCCCGCAAACGCGGATCGGGCAGCGTATGTTGCTATAGTAACGGAGAATAACAAGTATGTCACTGAGCGTTGCCGATTAGTGTACACGTATTTTTTTGGTTTGGTTGTCGCGATTGCGAGTTTTGTTGCATATAGGTGGGTGCCTATTGAAAATGTCTGGAAATAAAACCTGTTGTGTATGACCATGTCTCAACACACCCAACCATAATCCCAGTTTGTCCTTTTTTACTTTGCCGACAGATATAACAAGTTAAGTTTACAATATAAAAGACACCCAAATTCACACAATAATAAATTAACTATGTGTGACCCAACCCTAGCCGGTAGGTACAGCTCGGTACGTCGATTCAAGGTCACGGCATTATTGCCGCACTCCTGACCAGACGTAAACAAAAATAAAAAAATTTGTCTATGGTTCAGATTTTACTCAACTTTGAAGTAGTGAAAAAAACACTAAATGTATACTTTTTCTGAGTATTACGGCATTGAAGCAGCGGCCTCTGGCGACAAACGAGGAGATTTTAAATTTTGCCATTCAAATAACGTGATCAAAAAAAGTCAATGTAAGACTCGCACTGAGGAATGTTTCATCCATCACTCTCAATAGTAAAAGACTGTATAGAAAATAAAATTGTTTATTATAAAATTTGAAAATAAACAAAAGGCTTTTAAAAATTACGATACAATCGTCATCCCTTCACCACATATTTTGAAAATTTTGAAATTTGAAATTTGAAATTGTAGTGGTCGCCATCCAAATGGGTTACCATCAGCTCTTAAGCAGTATTGTAGCAGTGCTGTTGCGTTTGTAACGGCGGCGGCGCGGCGTGTAAACACGCGTCTCGTGAACACAACTCAAATAAATAGTGTTATAAAAAAACTCGAGTTTGTGGGTCTAAATTAATAAACTCGACTCAATTTGGAAGGGCTCGGTGGCACACTTACGAGTACAGAGTTTAGTCCAGCGTGAGTCTCATAAGTACTTGGGTCACTTGAGTCGTACCTTGCTCGAGTTTTGAACTAAGCTCGAGTTTAAAAACTCGACGCAATCAAGTCTCGAGAAATACAAGCACGGTTATATTTTACTGAATTGATAAGGTCAGCTTAATCGATGACAAAAAGAAAAGAAAAAACAGTTGAAAAACATTTCGATTAAGCTTTGCCTTCAAGTGAGTATCCTATTAATATTATAAACGAGAAAGTTTGTTTGGACGTGTGTTACTCTTTCACGTAAAAACTACTCGATGGATTTGGATGAAATTCGGCATACAGATAGTTTATAACCGGGAATAACACATAGATACTTTTTATCCCGATATTCCTACGGGAACGGGAACCACGCGGGTGAAACCGCGAGCAACCACTAGTTGTTTAATAAGTAGAAGGGACACAAATGTTCCGTACCTAGTGGTAACTTTTACTAACCTACAATGTATACATTTTACTGTATATTTCACATATTTTCTCCATTAATGTAACTTTGTTATGATATGAATGAAAATTTTACAGCAAATTATTACTAGGTAGTCCATCAGCCGCAGACTCACTCATCCTCGTGACGTGGACTCGAGCGGGTCTCAACATATAAACAGACTCAAGCACCGAAGTCAAACTCGAGTCTATACGGAAACTCTAAATATGCTCGCAATGCTCGTTATGTTTGTAATGAGTCGAGTCAGAGTCAAGTTCTAAAATATAGACTCACAAGCTCGAGTTTTTTTCAACACTAGGCCAAAAACATATTTCCAATACTGCTTCCAGTGTTCATGGTAAGACCCAAGAACGCCACCACCGCTATGAATGCCACCCACGGCTGCACGGCCGAGGCAGCGTTACACCAATTGCCGGTGCACACGCAGGCGTGGAAACGCGCGTACAGCGAGATACCGCGTGAGAGCGGCACCAGCGACGCCATGGGGCTGATGATGCAGCCGTTATCAAAATCCTGTTAAAAATAGAGAAAGCCTTTAAGTTTCCTATAAAACTTACGGTTACGCTGCTGTAAAACCCATAGGCGGCAAACAGGAATCTACTACCAAAACATTTTTTTATAAAGATATCATTATACCCCTTACTATTGAACTCAGTATAGCTTCTAAGTTTTTACGTGTTTTGTCCATTTCTTAAAAATTACATTTGGTATCCGCTTTCTTAACAAACCACTTTGCACAACTAAAACCCAGCCCAGCTGACCTTCATTTTGGCTACAGAATATTTCATATAACCATGTGTCCAGATATCCAGACGTAACGTAGTGTAGCTACGGTTACATCTATCCATCCGCTAAACTTAGAGACTGACCTTCGTTTAGGCAACATAATTCGTATAAAGCTACATTGAGGCTACACCTAAAGCCTTGCAGCTGTCTTTCATTTAGAATACAGAATACTTCATATAAAGCTACGCTATTGCACATAGAGCCTAGCAGCTGACCATCATTTAGGCTACAAAATGCTTCATATAAAAATAAACTTAGAGCTTGGCAGCTGACTTTCATTTAGGGTACAAAATGCTTCATATAAAGCTAAACTTACGAGCCTGGCAGCTGACTTTCATTTAGGCTACAAAATGCTTCATATAAAGCTAAACTTAGAGCCTGGCAGCTGACTTACATTTAGGATACAAAATGCTTCATATAAAGCTAAACTTAGAGCCTGGCAGCTGACTTTCATTTAGGCTACAAAATACTTCATATAAAGCTACACCGCGAGCCTGGCTAACCTTGAGCGACAACTCGAGCTTGGCCATCCGCTTGCTGCCGAAGTGGCGGCCGGTCATGGCGCGCCGCGTGTTCCGGCACGCGCGCTGCGTGTACACACCGCTCAGGTCCGTCCAGCGCACCGAACAGCCGCCCGTGAAGCGGCCGTAAATCGAGCGCGGCTCCGTCGCGTTCTCGTAGAACCCGTTGCTGGACAACCGCACACAAATGCTCAAACATCAAACAGTTACTCACAGAAGTGTTATATGTTACGAGTAAGCACAGTGTCTTTATTTCACCTGTTATGTTAGACAAGTGATGATAAGGCCAATGATGGAGGCGCTCTTCACCCGGGATCCTCAACCACTTAGCACTGGCTACCTTATTTCTAGCTGCCGAAACATTTATTTATTTATTTTGTTGTTATTGCTCGTGGAAATTTTTTCAACAATTGTGTTTTCGTAATTTGTTCGCAACAAAAATATTTGCGTTAAAAATTGTATATAAAATTATATGTATAAGTATATGTAAAACCGGGATACAAAGGGTGGCTGCTTGGCTGGAAAAAAACAATGACCATTATGTGTGGGGGTAGCTTGCCTTTTTTTAATTAAATTCTCTTCTTCTGACATTGCATTTGAACACTGCGCTTCATTTCTAAACCTTTACTTTTTATTTTTCTTATTTTGTTAAATTACATTAAGTGATCTAGTTTCAAGATAAGGATCTACTCTGAATTTTTTATTTTTGAAAATTATATAAGCGATAATTAATTTTTTAACGTTCATTTCACGCCTTCGTGTTTATATTTCTTGTTTGTATTTCTATCTGTCGCATAAACTTTAGTGGGTGCCCACGATACGATGCTCTCCTGGTGTGGGACCCACGAGTTATGCTTCCTGTATTGTTACAATGTCACTACGTTAGTTTTTGTTTTTATTTGTTCTTATTTGTTGTACTTCATTTTGGTGCATATTTGTAACTAATTTTTGAAAATAAACTATTTGTATTTGTATTTGCATTTCTGTGCACGAGTTATCACTGGCGACACGCACGACACCGCAGCGGCGAACGTAATCTTTGTTCTGCGTGTGGCCCGGAGCGTATTATAACCCGCATGCGGACGAGATCCGATCGGGTGAAAATATGCATGACTGGAAAAAGGCCTTTAGATTGATCATTAAGTTTTTATTTAGAAGTATCTTGAGTGTGTCATGCTCTCTTTATTGTCTCTGCGGTGGCGTTGTACTATCATTTTTTTTTTTTTTATACTTAGCTCGGCAAATGACTCCATCCCACCTGATGTTAAGTGGAAATGAACTCCAGACGCGAAGACAACTGGTGCAGCGTGGAAACAAACGTAGCATCAGTTAACTTCACTCTGCCGGCCCACAAGGTGCTTCTTCACGCCTCTCTTGAAGGACCCCATATCATAGGAAGGAGGGAAAACGTGTGCTGGTAGACTATTCCATCTTTTGGAGGTGCGACAAAGAAACGAGTCACTAAATTTCTTTGTGCGTGATGGGATACTTGAGACAGTGAATCGGTGACTCCGAAGAGCAGCACGTGTACTCCTATGAAGAAAGGGAGAAGGTGGGATGAGGTCAAAGAGCTCTTCAGAGCACTCGCCATGGTATAAGCGGTAAAACACGCTGAGTGACGCAACGTCTCTACGCAATTGCAGAGATTCGAGAGTATTTACCACTTCTACATTGCCGATAATGCGTTCAGCGCGACGCTGCAATCTGTCCAAGGCATCGAGAAGGTACTTAGCGGAACCGTCCCAGATGTGCGAGCAATACTCCACGCAAGACCGTACCTGTGTCTTGTACAAAAGGCACAACTGGTCCGGCGTAAAGAATCGCCGCACTCTGTTCAGAATTCCGAGTTTTCGTGAGGCTGTTTTGATCACGGCTTCGATGTAGTCCCTTTGGTTCAGATCGCAGCGTATCGTCATACCGAGCATGTTGATACTGCTCTGCAGGCGTAGAGATGTACCCTGAAGAGATGGAAGGGGAAGGAATGGTGACTTTTTTGCCGTGAACAAGCACACCTGTGTTTTCTTGGCATTGAACTCAACCAGATTATTGGTGCCCCAATTAGATATGAGGTCCAATACCCGATTGAGCTCAATGACAAGATTAACTCGATTCACTTCGGTTTCGACCCGCCCAGCCGCTGGGTGACCGTTATATCCTCCATGGACCGTACTATCATCTGCATAGCAATGAATATTTCCAAGTGGAAGCATATCATTGATATGCAGAAGGAACAGCGTGGGGGATAGAACGGACCCCTGAGGGACACCAGCGTTCACTGACATGAGCCGCGAAGCGCATCCATCAGATATAACACGGATTCTGCGCTCATGCAGGAAGCCAGCGACCCAGTTGCAGAACTGAGCAGGCAGACCGTATGCCGGGAGCTTGGAGAGAAGAGCTTTGTGCCAGACCCGATCAAAAGCCTTGGCTATGTCAAGGCTAACAGCCACCGACTCACCACGCTTGTCAATAGCCTCACCCCAAAGATGTGCAACGTACGCTAGAAGATCACCCGTTGACCGTTTCGGCCGAAACCCGTATTGGCGATCGTGAATTATGGAGTGTTCTTCTAGGTAGTGGACAAGTTGTTTATTTAAAATGCGCTCCATTACTTTGCACAAAACTGAAGTTACGGCTATGGGGCGGTAATTCGATGGATCTGACCGATCTCCTTTTTTGGGGACCGGTTGCACATTAGCTTCTCTCCAAGATTCCGGCACACAACCTGAAGAGAGCGAGAGACGGTAAAGGCGCGTTAACACGGGGGACAACTCCGCTGCACACATTTTTAGGACTATTGGAGGGATGCCATCAGGACCATTAGCTTTCCGGACATCGATTGACTGCAGCTCCGCACGGACGTCACGCTGCCTGATTTTAAAATCGGGCATTGTGTGGCCACAGTGAGAAATTGTAGGTGGCTGTGCATTGCAGTCGACAATCGACTTGGGAGTTAGCCGCAAAGAGTTTGGCCAGGAGATCGACTTTCTCCTGCGGCTTATGAGCTAAAGTTCCGTCAGGACATCTCAATGGTGGCAGCGAGGGTTGGCAGAAGTTCGATTGCACGGCTTTGGCCAGACGCCAGTAGCTACGGCTGCCCGTAGGATGCGTCAGTAGTTCTTGGCCGACTCGTGCAACGCGCTGGGCATCCGCTCTAATGTAAGCTCTTTTGCAGGACTTGGTGGCATTATTATAGGCTGCTTTCAGCGAGCGGGTTTCGGGATCCCCAAGAGCTTTACCCCTGATCCAAGCGCGGTATGCCGCCTGCTTGTTATCAGCAGCGTTGGCACACTCGCGGTTGAACCAACGGTTGCGCCTGCCTTTGCTGATGAGATAGGAGTGCGGAATATAGTATTCCATCCCTAAAACTATCTCATCAGCAACTGCAATCGCACTAGCTGTCGGGTCCTTCCCACTGAAGCAGCGCTGCCCCCAAGGAACGGATGCGAAATAGTCCCGCATACCATCCCAATCTGCCGACAAGTAGTGCCAAATCTGGCGTTTCGATACCGCTGAAGGCGGTAGCGGAGCCAGAGGCACTTTACTGGATACCAAGCAGTGATCCGAAGATCCCAAAGGAGCTCGAACCTCCACTCGGTAGCCAGCTGGGCGACTCGTCAGCAGAAGGTCCAACAAAGAGGGCGCGTGACCGACTACGTCTGGGATCCTGGTGGGCTGGTTCACCAGTTGAGTCAGGTCGTGCGTGAGAGCGAAAGCATGGGCAGTTCTACCAGCATGGTCAGTTTTGGAGGAACTTAACCACAACTCGTGGTGAGCATTGAAGTCCCCCAAAAACACCAATTCCGCCGATGGAAACCGCTCCTGCGCATCATCTGCTACCCGACTAAGATGGTCCAAAAGTCGAGTTGTCTCCATGTCGCCATTATGGGATCGGAAGACGCAGACGTAGACACGGCTATGTGAGTCCAAGTCGACGTGTACCACAAGGAGGGAAAAGGAAGGGTCCTCCAGACAGCGCAGACGGCGACAGCAAACATCCGTCCGAACGAACAAGCAAACTCCGGCTTTGGCTTTGAAGGATTCTTCAGATTCTTGCAGGTAGCTGGTGTCGGCCGGACAGATTATTTGCGTCTCCGTCAAAAACAACATTGCTGGCCGTGCCGTCTCAAGATGGTGGTGGACGGCATTGAGGTTTGCTTGGAGTCCGCGGATGTTAGCGAACTCGACCTCAAACGGTATAGTTGTGGTGGGGGTGTGCACCGCTGTAGGACCAGTTTTATTGTGAGGCGCTGTCATGGTGGAGAAAAGGAGGGAGGCGTGAATTGAGGAAATGCTACCGCGATGCAAATAGTCAAAGTGCAGCGGCCTGTTTCACCAGGGATCTGCCTACAGAAGAGTATAATTAACCCACCGAACGGAAGGGCCCCCGAACCCCCCGGGAATGGCCGCCGGGACCCCACCTTCCGGTCACCAACCGGCACGACGGACCACCCCGAGATTATGCGTGGCATGGTGAGGCAGCCTCACGAGCTGGTTAGGCTCGCTTGGGCCCCTGTACTGTGCCACGGGCGGCCAGCGGGACAGCCGTTTCTACGGGTCTCCCTGGTCGGCGGGTTAACGAAGTCCTCCTGGCACTGGTTTGACGGAAGCCTCCACAGACCAAGTGCATCGCAGTAACATCCACTCGAGCTCTGGTTATACGCTGGCTGATCCCGAAACGCGACCGACAAGCGGTCACTTGACGGGTTTTACACCATGCGTACGGTGGTCACTAACCAGACGGGCAAGCCCTACCACGCAGTGGAGCATATGGAAGCTCGAAAATCCGTTAGTCCGTCATTCCGTCCGTCCGTTCCGTTATTCCGTCATTTATTCTGTGGCGGTGGTCGCGTGTGCGTCGGGTCGTTACGTTCCCTAAAATATGGTTGATTCATATGTCATACTCGTGAACGGGTGCCGCCTGTGGAGGCTGGTCTGCTCTTGCATAGCTACTTATCTTATTTTTAGTATTATTCACTATAGTTTGACTTTGTTTTTCTTAAACATTTTTGACTTTTACTAGAGTACTGTAGTGGTACTGTATGACATTGTGGAAATTGAAACTTTTACCTGATGTAAATTTGATAACTTAGTTTTTTTTATTTTGTTTTTTTTTTACATGTTGTGGTTGTCTTCTATATTTTTTGTGTTTATTTGTAATGGAAAGTGTCCTGCTATTATAGGGCATTTTCCAATATTTTTGACGCTGTAAGGGAGAAAAGAGCTGGCCACTTGCTGAGTTTGTTGCCGGTTCTTCTCAGCACAAGATCTCCCGTCCAGAGTAGACTTACGAACCGATGGCATAGTGACATTCACAAGAGCTACATGTAGTCTAAACTGAATAAATGATTTTGAATTTTGAATTTTGACTGCTAATGCAGCCAGGACCAACGGCTTTACGTGTTACGTGTTACGTTCCGAAGCACGGAGGAGCCCGTGATGATAAATTTTTGGTCACCCATCCGTTGACCAGCCTTTGCGAAAGTTGCTTAACCTCAGCACTCGCAGACCGGGCGCGTTAACCACTGCGCCATCGAGCTCCTCCTAATCCTAAATTGCTTCATAATTATTATAAACTATCTGACCCGGCGAACTTCGTACCGCCATATTTTTTTTCCTAAATATAGTACAACACCATACGATAAATCTTCAAACACACGAAACACCGCTATTACTTTTGCAAAAGATGCGGTAGGTAATTAACTGTTCTGTGGTAAATCTATTTGATTGATATTATGATATGACGTACCATGTCAATGACGCATTGTCCGTTTAAAGTTGTCAAATGCTGGCTGAAGAACTGAGTTAGTATCAGTTGGTCTAAAACGCAACTGGTCTAAGTAGCAACTGGTCCTAAACGTAACTGGTCTACTGATCTATAACGCAACTGGTCTAAAATGCAACTAGTCTAAAACTGGAGTGGTTTGTAAACTAAAATATTTTAAACTACTTACTGAGAGTATTTTATATTAATTAAATTTTTAAACGTAATTAATATTTTGAATTATACTAGCGGCCGCTCGCAGTGTCACCCGCGTGGTTCCCGTTCCCGTGGGAATATCGGGATAAAAAAGGATGTTTATCCAGGTTATTATAAAGTATCTGTATGCCGAATTTCATCCAAATCCTTTAAGTAGTTTTTACGTGAAAGAGTAACAAACATCCATCCATACTTACAAACTTTCGCGTTTATAATATTAAGTAGGATTTAATAAAAAGGGTGCTGATCTTATAACAGATATTTCATCTTTAAACCAAAAATATTCCTATAATGAAATTAATGTTTTTTAACCGACTTCGAAAAAAGGAGGAGGTTCTCAAGTCATTGGAATCTTTTTTTTGTTTTTAAATTTTTTGTGTTTCTCGATTTCTCGAAGACGCCTGGACCAATTTGGATAATTCTTTTTTGTTTGAAAGGGTATAACAGGTGGTCCCATAGTCATCAGGTCAGGATCTGATGATGGGATCCTGGAGAAATCGAGGGAACTCCTCAAATTTCATAGGCATAGATGAAGCGATTTGGGTATTTCTTTTATAGTATATTTGCTTTTACACCACTAAAAGCCAAAAAATAAATTATTTTTAAATAAAAAAAACCGACTTCAAAAACACACTTGAACAAAAAGCAAGAAAATAAAATTGAACCAAACCTATTTGAAGAAGGTAGTTCAGAAACATTCATTCACGAAAAAAAAATCATATATTATATTTTACTATATTTTAATCTGACGAAAGCGTTATCTGACGTGTCCTGTGTCTTGGGTACGGACCCAAGAAAAAAAATATATTAAAAGGGCAATATTTGCTTTGGAAGTTATTTTAGACCAGTTGCGTTTTAGACCAGTTGCTACTTAGGCCAGTTGCATTTTAGACCAGTTGTTACTTAGACCAGTTTCGCTTTAGACCAGTTGCTACTTAGACCAACTGATACTAACTCGAAGAACTCTCAGAACATTATTGTTCATTATTGTTTAGTTATCTAAAGCTCTTAGATGAATGATAGGTCTCGCTGCACTCGACTAGATACCGCGCTTCCTACAAACAATAGCTTCGTGAATGCGGCAACTCATTGCTAGTGTGCGTGAAAAATTGTGTTGCCAGCTGCTCAACTGTTACCCGATTTAATGGGAAATATATTTTATGCTGTAGTCTATTAGTTAAGTTACTGGTTGTAGGTAATTGTAAAAATACTTAAAAATGAACAATTAATTATAAGCGAATGTATCAATATATTTGTCTATAGGTTAGGCGTAAGTTTCTTCTTTAAAAAATGGTAGGTTATGTATATCAATGATTAGGCCTCATTTTTAATAGTTTTTTTATTGACATGTACAAATTTTTATTAAAAATAATCATATAGAAATGAGGTGTTACCAAAATAGTGCTTTCTATTTCTATTCTACTCGTCAATAGTTTGGTTACACATTATTTAGGACCTACCTATATAACTTTTTAAAGTCAGTCTTACTTAGGTTAATTTACAATTAAAAGTCGTGTAGAAACCAAAATTTTGAATAAAACAATAAACACAATAAAGGTATACATTTAGTTTAACCTACTATAATGAACAGGTTAATGAAAGACTACAATTTATATTAATAATTAAAAATTACATTCCATTAACTTGTACAAGTGTACGGTACATTTGCCTTTTGGAAATTTATTATTTTGGAAATTTATTATTTTTGCAAATTTTCTCTTTCAAATCAAACCACAAATCTCAACCACGGGGAACGTGATTCTCGTATACGCGGCAACACTAAATGGCGTTTATGGTTCATGCTATTTTATGTTGAAATTTCAAAATTATATGATACTTACTGATGGTATGTGATCCCAGTGTCCTTCTTATTTCTTGTAGTAGGTATTATTTTTACATAGTATCACTACGCAAACTGGCATTTTACTTCGGATTATGCCCAAAATTCAATAAAACATTCGGTACGTACACCTCACACAAAGCTGTCAGTGTGACTGGCTCGGGTACGCCGACTTCGGCGTAGTATTTTTTTCCGCATTTGACAAGTACGCTGGCGGTATTCGAGCGCAGCGGGACCTATCATTCATCTAAGCTAAAGCTATTATTATTCTGAGGAAGAACTGTACGTCATTAGTGTGAGCGTACGGCATAGCGTGGTAGCGCTGTGATGAACGCTTTCACTTCTTGGGCTTCACTGGCTGCTTTTTATCAGGCAGGGTGAGGCCATTTTGGCGTGCCACAATAAAAAAAATCTGTCACATTCACTCACCTTTCATTTATCATAATATTTAAAAAATCTTTTTTATTTTAATTTTCTTCTGTACAAACCTTGTCCTGACAATAACAAACACAAAAAAAAAAACAATTTTGTGCAGTCGATCGGAAGTTATGCGCGTGTTACGTGCCTACTCTACGTGCGTTCCGCCAACGTTGCAGTTTACGCCAAAACACCTATTTCAACATCGCATGGCCTAGCTACAGCCACGAGGTGCTGACAGCGCACAACGTGACTCCGTGCGGCGCATCGCAACCGCGGCCGGAATGACATCACTCTCTATTCATACATCGAACGATTGTCATCTAATTTTAGTTAATTAAATATTCTTTGTAATTTCTTATATCGAAATTAAATTAGTATAAAAAAAATTGGTTTTTTTTAAATCCTACGGCCGCAGCCTTCGTAATTGGCGCAGTCGGTAGGATACTTGCGGGCCGGTTCGCGAATCGCGTTTTCGTAATAAACCAATATCCGCGTTCGCGTAAGCCCGGGGGCTTTCCAGCTCCACCGACAGAGTATCCGAATCTACACGTCGAGCTGCTGCCAGGAGTATCCGAAAATCGATACCTTAGAAGAGGCCAAAAGATGCTGCTCATGTAAGTACATTAAAATCTTTTAGTGTCTTGCTTTTCCTACACTTTAAGTTCCTTAAATTTATCCAAGATTACCCATCCTAGGCAATCCGGGATCTCTAGATTAAGTAGTTGTAGTAGATTATCTCGTCACGATTCTAACAGAGATTTAAGTTTTAGTAGCAATAGTTTAGATAGCTTTGAGGAGGCTAAGATGGCTGATTTAGAGCACATTTTCAAGACACTACGTTTAGTCCCCGAATTCGACGGAAACCCAAATGTTCTCACGCGGTTTATTAAACTGTGTGACCAATTAGTTGCTGAATTTATAGATAACGACGCCGCTTGTAGTCAACTAGCGAGGCTCGCGCTTCTTAATGGAATCCTTAATAAAGTGGTAGGTCCTGCCGCCAGACTCTTAAACACTAACGGCAGTCCTTCTGACTGGAGTGGCATTCGCACCGCGTTAATTAATAACTTTTCAGACCAACGCGATGAAACTGCTCTTTACAATGACTTGGCTCTATTAACGCAAGGGCCTGGATCGCCACAGGAATTTTATGAAAGATGCCAAAATCTTTTTGCTACTATTATGACATACGTATCGTTGCACGAGTCTATAGACTCAACGGTCGTAGCGAAAAGGGACCTCTATAAGAAATTAACACTGCAAGCGTACTTACGCGGTCTAAAAGACCCCTTAGGGTGTCGTATTCGATGCATGCGCCCTGAAACCATTGAAAAGGCGCTTGAATTTGTTCAAGGCGAGCTTAACACTATGTACCTACAGCAACGAAACGATCAGTTGCCAGATAAAAAGTGGCAAATTCAGGCACCCATTAGTTATCCTAAATTACAACCAAACTTCAATTTTAACATGCCGCAACCAAAGCCCTTTAATTACAATATGCCGGGTCCATCGAAGTACCAATATTATAATATGCCTGCAGCATCCCATCAGTTTAAGCCGACAGCTCCTCCTCAATTTAGGCAGAATTTCGGTCAGTTACAGCAAGCGGGGCCATCTCGTACTCAACAGATGTTCTGTGCTCCGCCGCCTAACTATAATCCAAATAACGCATTTAGGGTTCCACAACGCAATAACGCTCCACATTATAACGCTTCACAGTCACAGCCTCGGCCTATGAGCGGTGTTAGCCATTTTGTGTCTAAGCCGTTCCGCCCAAACCCTTTTGGTCACAACGCTCACGATTGGACTAAGTCGGGCAACCCGCCTCCCAGCAATTATTTTAAGACGAGGGAGATGAATTTTAATGATTGTGCTACCTATGACGCTCCGTTTGAAGATTACTATTCCGATTACTATGTTGCTACTGAACCAAATGATTATTCTGAATATTACTACGCTGATGATGATCCACAATTTTACGACCAGCATCCTCAGTTATCACTGGATAATTGTAATGATGAGCAGTCTCAGCATCCAACTGCTCCTACCAGCGATAATAATCAAAATTTTCAGATGGCGTCCAGATCAGACAAGCCAAAATAGAAGTTAATCTACAAACGCAACGTCAGTTGCCGTATATCGAGATAAAAAATCCGCCACTTAAACTACTTATAGATACAGGAGCAAACCAATCCTTTCTTAGTCCGGAAGCTGTGGAAAGGCATTTCAGAGATATACCGCTAGATTTTAACCCTTTTGAAGTTTGTAATATGCATGCTGTAACTCGTAGTGATTATTCTATTAATATACCATGTTTCATAGAGTTTAAGGATAATAATAATGTTACGTTTTTTATATATAAGTTTCATGAATATTTCGACGGCCTGATCGGATCGGATTTGTTAGATAGATGGGAGGCCACTATCGATTTTAAAAATAAGATCTTTACGACTAAATATGCTACAAATGATATTAGAGTTTACGATTCCCGGAATGCGAACCTGTATGAGGATATGATACCCGCGGGATCCTCCAAGTTAATAAGGGTGCCAATTAATAGCCATGACGGGGATGCCGTCATTGCTGAGCAATCAATATGTAATTGTTGGTGCGGAAACCCACAACACACACTATGCTATTGCTTAAAAATACACCTTAAAAATAGAAAAATTTCCACTTACAGTTTCATGCCACTCCCGCCGTCCTGAACGGGATCCATATGATCCGATGGGGCCCGAATCCGGCTCCGGGTCTTCTAGGGTTCCCTAAACACACCCAAACTACCCCAAAGTGCACTTTCCCACTGAAAATACCTGTTACTTCCGCAGCGGTGTGGCCGACATCCCGGCTAATTGTTTTCCCGAAACAATTCGTTTACGACGCACACACACACACACAGTTTGCACAATCCACTTAAGTAGAATAATACGGCTCCAAATGCCTTTATTACTACACAAAACTATTTAATTATCAACACACGATAACCTATCAACCAGCCATATTTGCTTTCCAGAGACAAGAGTATAAAAAAAGAACAACTAGTGATGGGGCCATTATGCCACCAAACAAAATTGAATCTCGATAATCGATTCGTCCAGAATACAAATCAAAGTTTTATTTCCAATAAAAATAAATGCCTGTTTATTTGCAACATCCCGCCACCCAAAGCGGATGTACCGCTTTCTAGCCTGAAATCTTAAACTAGTCAACCGGTAATCGAGCTAAGGTCGCGACTGCGCGATTTAGCACCGATCCATCAACCAACACTTGCGCCACACGCGGAGTCCCGTCCGCGCCCCAGATTAACTTTAAAATGCGACCTCGTCTCCAAAATAACGATGGCAAATTAGCCTCTTTTAATAAAACCAGATCCCCCTCCGAAGGGGGCGACGTCCGGTCTGTCCACTTTACACGCTGCTGCAATAAATGCAGATATTCCAGTGACCAACGACGCCACAAGTCCTGACTCATTTGTTGTATCATTTGAAAACGAGACATCCGGTGTCTGCGTTCATCCTTCCAGGGATACTCAGGCAGGGCAGTGAGTGGCTGACCGACCAAAAAATGACCAGGGGTCAGGACTTCCATGTCATTTGCGTCAGAGGAGAGTGGACAAAGCGGACGCGAGTTGAGAACCGCCTCAACCTTACAAAACACAGTTGTAAGTTCCTCATACGTGAGGGTAGTTTCCCCGACTACCCGGCGCAAGTGGGTTTTTGCCGATTTTACCGCGGCTTCAAATATCCCGCCCCAGTGGGGACAGGCTGGCACACTAAATCGCCATGTGATTCCCCGCTGTGCGAGAGCTTGACTTATGCTATTACAATTTTTATCCAGAAAATCGTTCACATCTTTTAAGTAGTTGGCAGTGCCTCTGTAGTTGGTACCGTTGTCGGACCGAATGAGAGAAGGTAAACCCCGTCGCGAAACAAAACGATCCAGCGTGGCGACAAAGGCTTCCGTAGACAGAGCCGAAACCACTTCCAGGTGGACGGCCTTAGTGGCCAGGCAGACAAAAACGCACAGGTATGCTTTCGTGACCCTAGTGTTACGATAGGCTGTGGTTTTCACCAGAAACGGTCCAGCAAAATCCGTACCGACCCCGTCGAACGGCCTAGTAGTCTGACAAACCCGGTCAGAAGGGAGATCTCCCATCTGTGGCTGCATAGTGGAGGCCTTCACCCGATAACAAGCCACACACTTAAATAACACGCTGCGAACCACTCTCCGAGAGGACAAAATCCAGAACTCCCTCTGTAATATCGCCAGTAACGCATTACACCCCGCGTGAGCGTTTTTCAGGTGTCTATCCGAGACCACCAGTTCTACCAAAGGTCCTCCTTTGGGGAGTAGCAGAGGATGACGGCTACCGAAGGGCAGGTCGGCATTTTTGAGGCGACCTCCAACGCGTAACAGTCCATCCGTCAAAAACCGTCCGTAGTTTTCCAGATGAGGCCTTCAACACCGCGTGGTGAGGCAAGAAAAAATGATCTGTCGTTGTCCAGTCGACAGTCGCCCGCGACATATGCCCCAAGGTCTCGTATTCTCGCATGAACTCGATATACTTTTCCCGAAGTACCGGATCGCGAGACATACGACGCTCCATGGACAAGAGTCGTTTCTCTGCCAACGCCCTCGATTTTCCCAAGAGAGGGGGACAGTCGATAAAGGGCAGTCGAGTTTCGATCCTACCCGACGCCATCCGGCGTGTGATCCTTATAAAAGGTTTCGCACTCCACATGCTCCGGATCCAGACGGGAGACCATGGGAGGCTCTTCCAGTTCCCAGAATTTTTGCATCGTCCTAGCGATGGAGGTAGTAGCGACGACAGGTGAGACATCCCGCGTCTCCTGGTCGAAAACCGGTCCCATTAAAACGTGTCCAAAGATGGTAGGTATAGCTACCAACGAAGAGCGGCCCAGACTCCGCTGAGGCCCTAAAGGGATCCAGCCCAGTACATCCGCTCCCAATATGAGGTCCACCGGAGCCGGCTCCTCGAAATGAGGGTCTGCCAGCATGAGACCTGATGTGTCAGGCATTGCGTCCCGCGGAATGTCTGTCGGTGGATGCCAACCCAGCAGATTGTCGAGTACGATCGCGGCCGCCGCAATCCGTATCGAAGCGGAATGCACAGGAGAGAAGGAAATGTGGGTCTGACCGGACAGACCCCCCACTTCTGTATCTCCGACTCCCCGAATCGGAACTGAGGGAGGCGCGCACTCCAGACGTAGGCGCCTCGCTACCCTCGTAGTAATTAAGCAGCCCTGTGCCCCAGTGTCTAGGAGGGCTCGTATCCGGACGAAGTCCCCCCTAGGTCCCCAAACGCGTACCTGCGCGATGGGCAAAAGAACCGTCCTCGGTTCCGACGTAGCCCGACCACAGGCTAGTCACGCGTCAGAGCCAGCAGCCGACCCTGTCGAACCGTGATGACTCGGCCAGTAAGTCGGACGCGTGCAGGCCACCATCCGGGGTGGTGCGTATCCAGCTGCCCTACCATACCGGTGATAGGGTGGGTGGTATTCCAACCTCGGGTACTCGTGCAGTACCGGTGAGAACTGTTGACGGTTCTCACGTCGTTGTTGTTCCGGTAACGGCGGCGGAGGATACGCGTACGAGTATCCGGGTGTTGGGTCCGGAGGTGGGGCTCCCTGTACCCAGTGGCCCTTAGAGGCACCAACTCCTGGTGTTGGTCGCGCCGGGTGCCGGGTTGTAGCCAGAACCTGGCTCCATTCCGGCGGTCCCCAACTCACCTGAGCCGGGGTGTACGAGGGGTTGTAGTGTGGCGGCCGTGGCGGACTCGGTCTTTCCGGAGGCGGAGTTGACCCCGGCCCCAAACCGCCACCCGTGGGAGATCCCCTCTCCCGAACCGGTGCTGAGCCCTCAGCACTACGGGTGCACAGTAAGCGATGGTGCGGTCCGCCGCACACATCGCAAGGCCTCGCCTGGGGCCATTGCACCTATGTCCTCCCAGGCAGGCATAACACAATCCTCGTGTCCGAACGAGGTTTCGGCGCTCTTTTGTGGGCAGCCCGAGAATTGCTGGACATAGCTGTTCCACATGCTGCTGTCCGCAAACCCGGCATCCAGAACCGGGGTTGATGGCGGCCGCAGCCACCAGCCTGCCGCGACCCTTCCCTGGGTTGCGTGGCGGCTGGGCGCCGTAGACTCCGGAAGTGCGGGCCGGCGCACTTGTCGGAGCCTCCTGGGAGGCTAGCTGGTTTTCCAGCAGGCCAGCCTCCTCTTCCAGGAACTCCAGAAGTTCCCCTATGGTGGGCAGAACGCTGCCGAGATCCTTGTGGACCAGTCGATTCCGCTCGAACTTGTCCCTCATCTCCTGCGACAACTTGGCCAGAACGATGTGCAGAAGAAGGAAGGACCACTGGTCGACGGGCAGTCCCAGCGTCCTTAACCCGTTTAAGGACACGGTGAGCGGGGTGATCAGCTGCGCCCTCAGCTGAGCCCTATGGTTGACCCTCGGCAATCCCAGCAGATGGGTCACGTGCGCGTCCGCCTGAAGACGCGGCTTTTCGTACCGCTTCTCCAGCAGCTGCATGGCGGTGTCGTAGCTCGCATCCTGCAGCTCCAGATGCTGTACGAGCTGTCTGGGTTCTCCGTCTAGGAAGGAACGGAGATATGCCAGCTTTTCGGCCTTGGTGAAATCCTTCCGAGTATCCACCAAGGCCAAAAACATGTTCCGGAATCCAGCCCAGTCCCGCATACATCCGGTGAAATGCGGGACCTCCAGGGCACCCAATCTTCCCATGGCGCTGGGTCCAGAGGTGGGGAGCGAAGCGGGGCGCGCAACAGGCTTCCCCTCCCGCAGTCGCTCGATGTCCTTCACCCGCTGAAGGACCTCGTCGTAAATGTCTTGGATGTGCTCCAGATCCTTGACATATTGGGCGTGGAGGGCCAGCTCCTTCTCCCCGACCGGGTCGGTTGACAATAGAGCGGTTACCGACCGCTCGGCCAACAAGAAACGAGCCTGCATTTCTTTCGAGCGCGTCTCCAAGGCGTCCTCCCGGTTAGGCCGATCTACTAATGCAAGCAGCCCGGTGAACCACCGGAGCTGCTGAGCCAACTCCTGCCGTGACGCTGTCATTAGAAATAATTTAAACTAAATAAACCTAAACACAAAATTAAAACGAGTCAACGAAAACACGGAATCGATTATCCCGAATCGACTCGATGCTTTCAATTGAACGAAATTAAATAACAATTAACGTTCCGAGAAGTGTCCCAGCCCAAATGAATGAACGAACGAAAACAACGGTACTACCAACCTTACAATTTAACCGCACCTGTCCCGGAAGTGCGATTTTACACGAAATGAGCTTAACCTATTACAAACTAAAAAAAATACACAAAATTACACCGATTAACCTAGAGGTCCGGTATTAACCACGCTCTGCTACCAAAATGGTGCGGAAACCCACAACACACACTATGCTATTGCTTAAAAATACACCTTAAAAATAGAAAAATTTCCACTTACAGTTTCATGCCACTCCCGCCGTCCTGAACGGGATCCATATGATCCGATGGGGCCCGAATCCGGCTCCGGGTCTTCTAGGGTTCCCTAAACACACCCAAACTACCCCAAAGTGCACTTTCCCACTGAAAATACCTGTTACTTCCGCAGCGGTGTGGCCGACATCCCGGCTAATTGTTTTCCCGAAACAATTCGTTTACGACGCACACACACACACACAGTTTGCACAATCCACTTAAGTAGAATAATACGGCTCCAAATGCCTTTATTACTACACAAAACTATTTAATTATCAACACACGATAACCTATCAACCAGCCATATTTGCTTTCCAGAGACAAGAGTATAAAAAAAAGAACAACTAGTGATGGGGCCATTATGCCACCAAACAAAATTGAATCTCGATAATCGATTCGTCCAGAATACAAATCAAAGTTTTATTTCCAATAAAAATAAATGCCTGTTTATTTGCAACAATTGTCTTATAGCGGAATGTTTAACAAATGTAAAAAACAATCGCGGTATTATAGAAATTCATAACCACACTCGTAATGATGTTATTTTTTCGATGGACCGTCCCGTTCAAGCAGAGCCTTATGTAGAAAGCGCCCAATCTGAACAATTACCCAGTCGCGTTAGGGAAGTTCTCTCTAAATTACGTACTAACCATCTTAATGAAGAAGAACGTCGTAATCTTGAATCACTTTGCTCTCAATACGCCGACGTATTTTACCTGGATGATGAACCCCTAACCTTCACAAATAAGATAAAACATTCCATTAAAACTACGGATGAGATTCCCGTCTACACCAAAAGCTACCGCTATCCCTTTATACATAAACAGGAAGTTCAGGATCAAATTAATAAAATGTTGGAGCAAGGGATAATCCAACCCTCTTCATCGGCCTGGAGTTCCCCTATTTGGGTTGTGCCCAAAAAGGCGGACGCCTCAGGCAAGGTGAAGTGGCGCATTGTTATAGATTTTCGTAAGGTAAATGAGAAAACCTTGGATGACAAGTACCCGATACCAAATATAGCTGATGTTTTGGACAAGTTGGGTAATTGTCATTAATTTACAACCCTTGACCTGGCCAGTGGCTTTTACCAAGTAGAAATGAGACCTGAGGATGTCCCCAAGACTGCATTTAACGTAGAGCATGGGCATTTTGAATTCCTGAGAATGCCCATGGGCTTAAAGAACAGTCCGTCCACATTCCAGCGAGTGATGGACAATGTGCTTAGAGACCTTCAAAACACTATCTGCCTCGTGTACTTGGATGACATCATTGTATTCAGTACCTCATTGCAGGAGCACATGGTCAACCTTCAAAAGGTCTTCCAAAGACTTCGCGAGTCCAATTTCAAAATTCAGATGGACAAGTCTGAGTTCTTGAAATTTGAAACCGCTTATCTTGGGCACATCATCAGCAAAGACGGTATTAAGCCAAATCCAGACAAGATATCGGCAATCCAGAATTACCCATTACCAAAAACCTCAACGGAAATAAAACGATTTCTGGGACTTCTAGGTTATTATAGAAAGTTTATCCCAGATTTCGCCCGTATAACGAAGCCTATGACACAGTGCCTTAAAAAAGGATCAAAGATTAACTTAGACAATAATAGCTATATAGAATGCTTCGAGAAATGTAAGACCCTTCTCGTTAACGACCCCATCCTTCAGTATCCTGATTTCACAAAGGACTTCATTCTTACCACAGACGCGAGTAATTTAGCCATTGGTGCTGTGCTTTCTCAAGGTCCCATAGGCGCTGACAAACCGATTGCATATGCCTCGAGAACGTTAAATACTAGTGAGATCAACTATAGCACAATCGAGAAGGAGCTTTTAGCTATAGTCTGGGCCACTAAGTATTTTCGTCCTTACCTCTTTGGGCGAAAGTTCAAGATCTTAACAGATCATAGACCTTTGCAATGGGTTATGTCGCTTAAAGAACCTAACTCACGTCTAACTCGTTGGCATCTCAAGCTGAGCGAATACGACTTTACTGTAACATACAAGCAAGGAAAGTACAACACTAACGCTGACGCACTATCTCGCATCGAACTTAACAACGAGGAGACTAGCTCCGTCGCTGTAAACCCGTCTGAAACTTCACCTTCGTTAGCAGATGAATCTCGCACCCTTACAGCCCATACAGATGCTGAGAATCCTATATTAGAGGTACCCATCTCAGACGAACCTCTAAATAAGTTTCACAAGCAAATTGTCTTTACCGTTGTAGGAGATATTAAAGGTCGGTCCACAGTGTCTAAACCTTTTGATAGTCACACTCGTACCAGCATCCAAATATCAAAATCTAACCTGGAAGAGGACGTGGTAAACGCCGTAAAGAAATTTGTTAACCCTAAAGTTAAAACGGGAATCTTGATCAACCCTTACCTGGAACTGTACTCCATCATTCCTGTGATTCAAAACCATTTTAAAAGTTCAGCTATGAACCTTGTTCTTACAAAAATAGAACTAACTAATATTAAAGACTATTTCAAACAACAAGAAGTCATCCGCGGTTACCATGAGGGTAAAACAAACCACCGTGGTATCAATGAATGCTACTTGTCGTTATCCAATAAATATTTTTGGCCACGTATGAAGGAATCAATTATTAAATACATCAATGAGTGCGCCATATGTGGTCAAATGAAATATGATAGAAACCCCATAAAACAAAAATTTAACTTAGTACCTCCTCCGGCGAAGCCATTTGAAATAGTTCATTTAGATCTTTTTAGTGTCGAAAATCAGAAATATCTTACTATTATAGATGCCTTCTCGAAATACGCCCAAGCGTATTACCTTCGGGACGCGACAGCCATCAGTGTAGTTCAAGCCCTTTTATTGTTTAGTACTCACCATGGTGTCCCTATGACTGTAGTAACAGACAGAGGGCCCGAATTTAACAATCAATTGTTTCTAGAGTTCGTAAGACTTCATAAGATCCAACATCATAAGACATTAGCATATGCGCCCAATGAAAACGGTATGGTGGAGAGGCTGCATTCGACCTTATTAGAACACATACGAATTTTAAAATTAGAGCGCAGAGGAGAACCTTCTGTGAATATAATGCCTTATGCAATCTTAGCCTACAATAGCTCCATCCACAGCTTTACGAAATGTAGACCTATAGATATTATAACAGGACATCTAGATCCTAGAGATCCTTTAGACATCAATTTATCTGAAAATTCTCTACAACAATATGTTCAGGACCATCGCAATCAGAATGCTGAAAGTCTACGACTTACTCAATGAATCATCCTTACATAAACGTACAGTACTTATTGAAAACGCTAATAGAGACCGCGAGCCGGAAGCGGAATACTCCCCAAATCAGCAAGTCTTTATTCGCAATCCCTTAGCAAATAGACAGAAAACAGCTCCCCGGTATACTAGCGATACGGTCCTAGCGGATTTGCCAATACATATTTATACTAAACGTAAACGTGGTCCCGTAGCTAAATCGCGGTTAAAGCGAATACCTAATAGCTCACGCTTGTTACAGGACCCTTCTTCTAACCCTGAACCTGGCGGGAGCGGAGGAGATAACGTTAACTAGCCTCCAAGATGGACCTGGGATCGTGCCGTTTAAGTTAGGGTCGACTAAGATAACTTCTCACTATCACTCATTTCTTCAGATGATTGATTTAGAAGGCATAAAGAGTAGTGTGGAAACTGTTAGAAGCCAATTAGTTACTTTCGGCCCGGAATTACATAATAAAACAAAATATCTTTATGAACCACATATTGAATACTTAAAGTCCAAAATTGATAAAATTTCTGAACAGCTCCTTACGTTTGAGCCCGGTCGTGTTAAGAGAGGTCTCATCAACGGATTAGGTTCAATTGTAAAAAGTATTTCAGGAAACCTCGATTACACCGATGCTATTCACTACGATAACGCGATTAGAACTCTTCAAGAAAATGAAAATAAATTAGCCAACGAAATAAATAGTCATATCAGTTTAAACAAGCAATGGGCTACACAAAATACTAATATTATAAATAAGCTAGTAGAAAATCAGAATAAGATAGAAACTTTGGTTAATGATGTAATGAAAAGTGATGCTGAGCGAGAGATGGAATTAGTTAAATATACACATCTTGCTCAATTTCTTATAATTTTAGGCGACAATATAGAAAGTATATCAGATATATTAATAAGTTTAGAAAATTTGTTAGGTTTTATACGAGCCAAGAGCACTCACCATTCCATGCTTAAATTAGATACATTTAGGGATATGATGAAACGTTTGTCTGAAGTATACGATAAAGATCAGATATTAGATATTAGTTTCAGGGAATATCTAGATGTAGTTAGATTAGGTTATTATTATAGTAATAAAAATCTGGTATTAGTATTTAAAGTCCCGATTGTCATCCCTAAAACATATATATTCTATAAATTATCTCCTGTCCCCAATAAAAATGGCAATGTACTTATCCCGTCTCATCCCTACCTGGCAATTCATGACAAAGATTTTATGTATATAGAGACAGAATGTCCGAAGTACAGCCTCTGGTATCTCTGCGAAGACAAACTAAACCATCGATACATCGATCAACCTGACTGCCTACACCACCTAATCGTCACCCAACAGCTAAGCCAATCCTGCCAACCTACCAAAGTAATAATGGAAACCGGAGCCCTGGAACAACTGGACGACAGGAACTATATAATCAGCCTACCCTCTTCAACTAAAGTACGACTATCCTGCACAGAAAATCAGTACGACGTAATGCAAGGGAGCTACCTGGTCACCATCCCTAAAGGATGTACTCTACAGACCACGGAGTTCACCATCACCAATATCGACGACCGCATCAAAGGCCAAGTCCTGAAAATCATGAATCTACCTTACGCCAGCCTGGAAACGAAGGAAACAAAGACGAGGACGATCAAGCTTAACTCGATAGATCTCCAGAATCTTCGCGCGAGTAATACCGAGATATCACTCGAAAGGCCCATAACAATTAACAAACCTGGAAATGACGTCATATACCACACCACTATACCGGTATATGCTATCTTGTTAAGTGCACTTGCACTTAGCATCGGCCTAACACTATACTACTACATAAAGAAAAGGACTGCAAACATACTTACCCCAGCAACAGAGCCGGAAACAGGAATCTATGCTGAAATAAAGGAAGACAGAAAGAACCACCAGCATCCGACTGAACCAAATTTATCAGCGTTATTCTTAAGAAAATCTGTCAAATAAGCGCTGATCTTCAGGAGGGAGGTGTTACGTGCCTACTCTACGTGCGTTCCGCCAACGTTGCAGTTTACGCCAAAACACCTATTTCAACATCGCATGGCCTAGCTACAGCCACGAGGTGCTGACAGCGCACAACGTGACTCCGTGCGGCGCATCGCAACCGCGGCCGGAATGACATCACTCTCTATTCATACATCGAACGATTGTCATCTAATTTTAGTTAATTAAATATTCTTTGTAATTTCTTATATCGAAATTAAATTAGTATAAAAAAAATTGGTTTTTTTTAAATCCTACGGCCGCAGCCTTCGTAATTCGCGTATATCCATTTCAGTGATTCATTTTTATTTATATAGATAGATAGATAAATAAAATAAAATAAAACAAAGAGCACACAATGAACGTCCTCCTCTCCCCTATATGTTGCTGTGCCCGACACGCTGACCACGTTGTTTCTAGTGGTACTAGTGGTCGTTTCTAGTAACCAGTCGGACCCATCTACCTAAATATTTCGTCCAACAGTCGGTGCTAGTAGCATTCTTGTGTTCCAACAGGTAGAGATAAAATAGAATTTCCCCAGTAGTTAAGGATCCGAATGAAGTCCACTTCCACTTTCGAGCTTATCATCACTAATCATCAGGCGAGAGGCATAGAGGAATTACAAATACGAGGAAAGCAGAATATCGGGTTCGTTAGCATGCAAAAGGACTTGACAGACAGGTATTCGTGATAACTAAGTATTTGATACTTACAGATCTAGGTAGCGACAGTACTTCCTGAACTTGGCGAGCTGCCCCTTCGCTCGCTGGTCGACTGGGACTAGTGGCAGGAAGTCGCCAGCGAACGCGTCAGCGCAATGCGCGTTCCGCGGTATGCCCTCTTCATGCATCCCACACACGAAACACTGCAACAGAGAGATGGGATCACTCAACAGCAGATCCAACTGATTCCGTGCCCATCATCTCAGCTGAATAGGGCCCACTGGTGGACATAGGCCTTCTCCAAGAATCTCCATGGCGACCGGTTTTATGCTGCTCGCATCCAGCGGATACCCGTTACCTTTCACCGGCAAGTTGGTGCACCTTGTTGGAGGCACAAAGCAAAGAGACAGACAAAGGTAAGCTTCACACAAACACGCAACGCGCACTTAGACAAACTTTTTTTTTATACCTAACACGGCAAATGACTCCATACCACCTGATGTTAAGTGGAAATGGAGTCTAGAGGCGAAGACAACTGGTGCAGCGTGAAAACAACGCAGCATCGGTCAACCTCACTCTGCGGCCCACAAGGTTTCTTCACGCCTCGTTTGAAAAACCCCATATCATATGAAGGAGGGAAAACGTGTGCTGGTAGACTATTCCATCTTTTGGAGGTGCGACAAAGAAACGAGTCACCAAATTTCTTTGTGCGCGATGGGATATAGCGCGGACCTTTCGCGGACACCTAACCTCGCAACAGACGGGCTCGGCATGTTCCGAGTTGATCCTGGATCTGTGTCCGTGAAAAGACCTACGTTTGCGTTATTCGAGCGTATGGTGCGTTTACACGGCCAATTTTTTTTAACAATAATTGTTCGGCAACACCTATGGATCAATCTTGTGTCGCCATCTCTGAGGTCCCGGGTTCGATCCCCGGTCGGATCAATTTAGAAATACCTGTTTTTCCTATGTATAATAAGTATGGATTTAAGTATATTAAGTATGTTTATCCGTTGTCTAGTTAACCATTTCTCGAGTTTCTTAAGGAAGCTTTTCTTGGGGCTAGATAATTGGTGTGAGTGTGGGAAACATTTATTTATTTATTTATTTATTTAATCTGGAGTAATTAGTGGAGCGATATATTAGGTTGGGGAAAAAGTTTTTTCGCATAAAGTATGTATGAACTTGAAATAAAATCTCTTAGGCTATACTATTTGTATCTGGCTGGTATTGGTATCATTAAAAGTTTAAATTTTAAAGAAGATAATTCCAAATTCAAATTAGGAAAATGTGTGATTTTCATTTGTTTTTCTTACTGTCATGATGAGTGAATCTAATGAAGAAATTCGATACATTTTAAACTTTTACTACAAAAAAGGTAAAAATGCAACGCAAGCCGCGAAAAAATGTGTGGTTTTCATCATGATAACGCAAGACCTCGCACATCTTTAGCCACTCAGCAAAAATTAAGAGAGTTTGGCTGGGAGGTGTTAATGCATTCGCCGTAAAGTCCTGACCTTGCACCTGCACCTTTAGATTTCCACCCTGTTTCGGTCTCTTCAGAATTCTTTAGGCAGTGTCAGGTTAACATCACGATAGGACTGCCAAAACCACTTGTCGCGGTATTTTGATCAGAAGCCCCAAAATTTCTATAGCAATGGGATCATGTCCCTACCTACAAGATAGCAAAAATTTATCGAACAAAATGGCATCTACATACTTTAGTTAAATGTAAATAAACTATATTAAAAAATGTTTTGAATTTTCTTAAAAAATGCGAAGAAACTTTTTCCCAAACATATATATGCAGCAATTTTCAAAAAAATGCGGAGCTGCCCCGCGAGCACTGATCTTTTATCGACTGATAAAGTGACATTAGACGATAAAATTTGACAGTTCAAGTCGACAAATTAACATCGGCAGCATGGCACTTGCTTTATCGACCCGTAGATATAATCGGTAAATTTTATCTATTTAGTTTAAAAGCTAGCATGGGACTCGAAAACGACATTTCTTGTGGATAAATTATATCGATATGTAGCTAAATTTATCGGCATCTAAAAGTTGGTAGATAAAGTTATCGACGCTTTCGACGCCATTGGAAAGTTACTAAATATTACACTTTTCTTGGGCGGTCGTGACAAAATGGATTTCGGGCACCTTTTGCTGGTTGCAAAAGAGATGCAACAGCGACGTCGCGAAGAAACTAACATTGTCCGGCGCCATCTGAGGCAAAGAAACGATTTAAAAAATTCTGATTCATGAGGTTGTTTCGTGTATCCCGAGAATTAGCCTTTATGGTTATCGAAAGCATTTGGGGCGCCATCCGACAGATTAGATCAAACGGATTGCCCGTCCATGTTGTTGTAACTGTTGTAAGTAGCAGGAATTTAGTTTTTTCATATTTTTATTCTAAATGACTTAAGAAGTAAGAATATAAACGAACTACTTTTTTGCAATGACCCAGAATTAGTATCTAAAAAAGTAATAAATATTGTATCAGATACCCTAAAAACCCTGGATAACGCCTGGGATATTAAAATGTATTAGAAATAGGAACAAAATGCAACAAAGACTTCGACGAAATCCGCACGATGAGATTCTTCTAACTACATTTAAACGATACCGCAACTTTTGCAGCAGGCTCATTAAAAAATTAAAACGTGATTACGAACGACAATTTTTGCGGGACTCCAATGGCGATTCTAAAAGACTCTGGCATAATATAAATACAATTATTAATTTGAATAAAAAATCAAAATCTGACACTTCAAAACTGATGAATATTCAAACAAAGAATGAATCAGCCGATTTTATTAATGCTTACTTTGCTAATATTGGTAAAGAACTTGCTGATGCCATTGCTAAATCCGATGCTGCTTCTCCTGTGTCTGATTTCATCTCCTCCGCACTTTTCTTCCTTTGCGCTATTTGACACTGATATGGATGAAGTCTACACCATCTTGATAAGCCTTAAGACAAATAGCGCGTGATAGCGACGTGTCTGTGATTGTTGAAAGCCTTGATAACAAAAACAAATGTCTAGCTGTATTCCTAGATTTAAAAAAGGCATTCGATACGGTCTTTATCCCCATCCTCGTGCATAAATTGGAACTCTTGGGAGTTAGAGGCACCCCACTTGAACTTCTAAAAAGTTATCTAAGCGATAGATCGCAGAGAGTTAAGCTTGGCCACACAGTGAGTGAAGCCACCAGTATTAACTACGGCGTCCCGCAGGGAAGTGTGTTGGGACCGACATTGTTTTTGGTTTATATTAACGACCTCTGTTATATGGTGATCCCACAAACCAAGATATTTTCATATGCAGATGACACCGCCGCGCCGTGGTCTTCACTTGAGACTCTTGGAGCTCTGTGAAGATTTTAGGGTTGTCCCAAATTGCATTATGATTAAACTCCAATCTTCTCTCGCTTAACACCTCAAAAACTAACTATATGTGCTTCTCAATCAATGATAGATATCAGCCGGACACAGAATTTAAAATCAGAATCCATTATTGTAACCGAGCTGATCCAGTCTGTACATGTACTGCCATAAATAAAGTCCAATCAATAAAATATCTCGGTGTCATGCTGGATCAAAGACTAAATTGGCATCATCATATGGATCTTGTTTCTGGTAGGTTGCGGAAGTTGATTTGGGTTTTCAAGGAACTAAGGCATATTGCTGATAAAAAACTACTAAATGAGATATATATAGCATTGGCACAGTCTATAACTATTTATTGTATTACATTATGGGGAGGAGCACTCAAAACCAAATTCCTAGAGTTTGAGCGTGCTCAACGAGCGTTACTAAAAGTAATGTATTTTAAAAGAAGGAGATTTTCTACTCAAACTCTATACTCAATCGCTGACTTACTAACTGTTAGAAAGCTTTACGTACTTCACACTATTTTGAAAACCCACAAGTCTATAGGATACTCCCCTGATAAAGTAAGTGGAAGAAGGAAAGATAAGGTAGCCCCTATAGTTTGTGTGCACACTTGTTTTGCTCGATATCAATTCTCGCATTTATCCTCTCAAATTTATAATAAAATAAATAAAACTTTAAAAATATACTTAATGAATCTAAGTGAATGTAAAAAGGTAATCTCTGAATGGCTGAAGTGTCTTGACTACAACGAAACTGAAAATATTCTTTTAATATAATACTGATAAGTTTAGGTTAATTAATTTCTTACATGCAACCTCTGACTTACACTTTTAAACTCAATCACGCTCACCAACACATACTCACACACACACCCACACACACACACACACACACACACACACACACACACACACACACACACACACACACTTACAGACACACACTCACACCCTCTCACACGCACACACACACACTCTCACAACACACACAGGTTCTTTTTAGTTAGATACGTATAATAATGTTCTTAAGTATGTTTTAAATTAGCCTCATTTTCAAAATTATCTGTTAGTTTTTCTTTTTGTTTTTCGATGCAAACTATGTACAAATTAATAATAAATGTAATTTCCTACACTATTATGTTCTAGTGGTATCTAGTTGCGATAACTAAGCTAAGGAAGAGTGGCTTTCTCTGACACAGGCGCTTTGTACCCAACAGAGAAGTCAACACCTATTTTTGTAAGCCAAAGGACATGTCGAGAGAATGAATGAAGAACGATTGACGAAAAAAGTGTATAAGGGGAGTGTGAAGGGAAGTGTTGGAAGGGGTAGACCTAGGCGGACGTTTCTAGACCAAATCGGGGACGTCTTGGAAAAAGGCCAGGTCAAGAGTACCCTAAACCGAAGAGCATGTATGAAGAAAATAATGAAAGTGGACGAAGCGAAACAAGTATGGATCGTAGCAAGTGGAAAAAAGTGGTCTCTGCCTACCCCTACGGGAAAGAGGCGTGATTGTATGTATGTATGTAAAATTGTAAACGTAAATAAACATTTTATTATTATTATTTTTTTATAACCAGTGGGTATAGAAATTTAAGTTAATTTGTTTTCTATCTCGTATGCACTTATTTATTCTGCGGCTTTCATCCCGCTTCTGCGGGGAGAGCGAGGGAGGGTACAGCGAGGGTACAGCGGAGCCAGCGTGGCGAGGCGTGTTCCTCTGTTTGTTGTGAAAGTGGCTAATTCGCAACAACAATTCTAATTCACAACACAATGAAGTTTGCTTCCGTCTTTGCACCCAGATACGCCTATTCCTCTTCTTTCTTTTTTGCTTTTGACTCATGACAATAAAAGCACTACAAGCCGCCGCTGCAATAAAAATGTCGTCCATGGCGAGCGTAGTTTTTCAACGGAATTGCTCATGCATGAAAGCATTGTCTAGTTTCTTGGAGTTGCTCCTTATCGCTCAATATTGTAAATAAACAAAAAAATAAATCTTTTTATCTTTCTTTTTTTTATCTTTTTTTTTTATCTTTCATCTATCATCATCCACCACCACCACTAGACCATCATCGCTCATGATTGAGCAATTTTTGTTGCCCATGTAAGCGCACCTTGACCTTCTGGCTCGTCCTTATGTAATGTTGGAGGCCTGCCTAGTGCCTACCCTGCGTCTTCGGTGCCACTCTTAGAACTGTCCCCCGCGGTCATCGTCCTACGAACGATGTGCCCCACCCACTGCCACTTGATCTTGGCAGTTCTTCGGGCTATGTCGGTAACTTAGGTACTTTCAAGAATCTCCTAATTTCAGGACAGGATTTCGTTCAAGCAGCATTGTTCCGCAAAGGTCTGTAAGGTCTTGCGCGAGCTCAACGCCGATGACTGTTACCAAGTGGCGCAGGACAGACCCAGAAGGCGACTCTTATTATCGGAGGCCAAGACTCACTTTGGGTCGCTGCGTCATTGTTCCGCGATACTAATCGGTTTTAATGGTAAATTACAGAACATATAGAAGCATAATAGAACAGTAGCTTCAGGATGGCCTTTCATCAAGGGGTGTCACACATGTTCTCGCAAGCGTCCATGGAATGCGGTGTGCGAATGTTAGTTCGTCAGCTCCGTAAAATTACTTAATTAAATATTTTTTGTTCGGACAACAAGATCCATAACAGCGGGTAGTACACACGGCCTGCACGTCACAAAAACTTCCACAAACTGTCAAGTTTTCTCCGGGACCTTCGGAATCGAGCCGAGCGGCTTGCCACTCGGCCACCGACGACGACGCGTTAAATAAATAATAATAATATAGAAAATACTATTTCAACTCTAAACTTTTTGCCCCTTACAAATAGGTAAACAAAAAATAAGGTCCGAATAGTTAGACCGTGTTTTGTCACTGTCATGTAAACGTCATTTCAAATTAGAGTTAAAGTGACAAAACGGACTTCTTGGCGGGAAAGTGAAGCGTCATGTCTGCGGTTTTGTCTTATTTTCCAAAATTTGTGTTATGTCGAAAATTAATGTGAAATAATGGTGGATTATTAACCGTTAAGTTTATTCAGTTTGTGGCAGCCTTAGAGCATTAAACCAACTTAATGCTCTAAGATGGCAGCACAACATATACCAAGGTCGGTACTAAGAGGCGAACCAATTACAGCGCAGTACATCACGATCACTGTATATCTATATACATATAATGACTTATCCTGACTGACTGACTCATCATCGCCGAGCCTAAACCGCTGAAGCTAATTAGATAAAGCGGTTCAGGCTTAATTACTTGACGTTACGGCTTAATTCAAAAAATTTAAAAATTCAAAATTCAAAATCATTTATTCAGTTTAGGCTACAAATAGCTCTTATGAACGTCATTTTATGCCATCGGTTCGTAAGTCTATCTACTCTGGGCTCAATTACTTTACTTAATTAAGTGACGTAACCAGCCACTAAGAAAGGATTTTCCGGAAATCCCACCCTAAGTGGGTCAAATAGGGGGTGAAAGTTTGTATGAAAGTCCGTCTGTTTTAAAGTAAAATACATGAAAATTGGTATTTGGGTTCTTGAAAAGAATTAAAGAATGACGTGACTCAGGAATTTTGTTTATTTTTCTTTAAAGAAGTAAAAAAGGAGAAAAAAGTTTTTTTTTTGGGAAATCGTTATTTTTAAAGTAATAACTATCAAAATGAATAATTTAATCGATCTTTAGATTTTTCAGTAAAAATAAAGAATGACGTGTTTAAGCATTTTTCGATAAACCTCCCCTAGAGAGGTGAAATAAGGTTGGAAAGTTTACAAGGAAATCGCGCGCAAAACATGACGCGTTTACTGATTCCTACACGTGTGAAGAAACAGAACAAACATAATTTGCCCACGTGACACAAAACAACAAAACTAGTATAGTATAGAATGTTTGTATTACTTTAACTTGTAAGATTCATATAGGTTGTCATAGCGCTAATTGCGATATCATGTTTCAGTTCTTCTAACCACGTGTATCATATAACTGACTGATAACATAAAAACTAGCAGTAACTTTTTTTGGGAATTTGTCAAATCTAAAAAGTCCTCATCTGATCTGCCTGATACTATGTTTTTTGATACAATTTGTTCTCTATTCAATGACTACTTTCACTCTGTGTTTGAGCCTCCGGTAGATATAGTGTCGGTCGTACCAATCGCAAACAGATAACTTGAACCGTTCTTTGGTCATAGGTTCTATTAGTATCTCCGTTGCGTTGACAGAAAAATATACAAAGTCACTTGACATAACGAAAGGATGTGGACCTCACGAGATCCCACCGATTTTTCTCAACATGTGTCATAAGGTCTCTTGCCCTACCTTTGTCATTGCTTTGCACGTTCGGACCAGCAACGTCTTATAACGCCAAATTTCTAAATTTATAGTAAGCTAATACATAATAGTCATTGCGTTTTCCAGCCAAACAGCCATCCTTGCATCCCGGTTTTTGTAAAGGTCGTCCTGCTTGTTCCACAACAAAGGGCGAAAATGCACTTCAAAAATAAGTCTCTCTGTATCAATTTTCATTTTTGTTTGCGATTGTATGCGTACAATGACGATGCGTGTAACCCGCACTACAGTAAAAATTACACTGGCAGTAGAAGAACGCGCCCCGCAAGCGGGTGGCGCCGCAGCCAATCCGCGTCCCGCGCGCGTGTTGGCCGCGTGATAGGAAAAGCATGTATGAAATGATAGGATGCGGGCAGCCCGCATGCGGACCAAACCCGCACGCGGGCGGCTATCCGCATGACAGGAAAAAGGTCCTTACGCCAAGCGGAGTATCAGCGCGCGAATTAAGATAACGAGCCAAACTTCAATTAAAAAAATATTTATTTATTACGACAGAGTAACTCTGTTGCAAGATACTTATTGCTACAATATTCAATTATAACTAGTTACTATTGTCTATTTATACTAATATTATATAAAGGAAAACTAATCACTCAGCTTATTTAGTGTTAAAGCTTGACCCAGATGGGGTTGCTGATGGTGTGCAAACGAATGATATTTGGCAGGGGTGCTCAACCTTAACTCCTCCCTCCTCAAGAGCGAAATTATCCGAAGGTGGTTCTGGCGACTTCGGAGAGTTTCGATTCCTGAATAATTTAAATTTGATTAAAATTATGTAAATTATGCTAAGTGATACAATGAGATATAAACTTATAGTCCATACACTTATTTCGCTTGTTACTGTAAAGGTTGTATCTATTTCGTTATCACTGTATTTAACACTGTTGATTAGTTCTTTTATATCACTGAAGTCCACTTTTCTTAAATCCAACTGCTTCGTCCCTTTTTCCCACTAAGTTCGCGGCTTCCCCGGATAATCTACTTGTAATTACGTGGAATAAATATTCGTTTTGTAATTGGTTTCCTTGGAAGGTTTGGAGTATGTACTCACACTTTTTTATAAAGAGTGGTAAAAGTCTAGTATCGCCATCGAAATTGGGAATAATTTTAACCATTTCCATAGGGACTCTTACTATTTGTTCCATTATTCCTTCTTTTTGTCACAGAATACAATATACACACAATTAATAAAACAAGACGAACAAAAATAAAATTCAATGAAATGAAGATGAGTATTATATTATACTACTGAATATAGTATATTGATTATATGAAATCAAATAAAATAATATAGACCTCTCAAATATTTAACTAATTAAAAATAACTTAAGTGTGTGTTACATTTTATCTAGTAATTAGGCGTAATTAATCCCACAAAACCAAGAATATAAACACACACAAAAATTAGGAAAATAAGAAGTGTATGAAAATACAGATTGGTGAAAAAGATCTACTCACAGAACAGCAGTTTTCCCCATGTTCCTTCTGGAATATTGTTACTCGATCCTCGAAGTTGGTCCGCTCCTCAATAAATTTGTTTGTTCGTTTTACCCGATTAAAACGTTAAGAGGAACGATCGATTTTTCCGTAAAAAAAATTTTTATTCGTGACGAAATAATAGTCGACCTTACGGGTCCCTAACGGCTGCGCCAATTAAGATAACGAGCCAAACTTCAATTAAAAAAATATTTATTTATTACGACAGAGTTACAGCAAGATACTTATTGCTACAATATTCATACTAATATTATATAAAGGAAAGTTAATCACTCAGCTTATTTAGTGTTAACGCTTGACCCAGATGGGGTTGCTGATGGTGTGCAAACGAATGATATTTGGCAGGGGTGCTCAACCTTAACTCGCGCGTCTCGGTCGCTCTGTGCCGTATCGGAGAACGCCCGTACGTCAACCACGGTTGCAAGAAGATAAAGTACGCGTCAGTGAGTGTAATCGTAAGTATATTGTAATTATTTTTAGTAAATTTAATATATTTTCCATTTCATTGTCTTCGTGTGTATAGTGTAGATGTGGTGTAGATTATCAGTCTCGTAGTTATTACTGTAATGATTTATTTATATCGTTATTTGTAAAAAATCAATTCAAAAACAAATTGTGTTGTTTTAGATGGATACAGGGTTGTAGCAAGGGGTTCCTGAATCTTTTTGAAGATACTTCGTCCCGGGAAGTAACACCTGACCCCTTCAGTGATGATGGAGAATACGGAACTGACAAGGATTATGATCCTGAACCGACATCTTCGGACAGCGACAGCTCTGTAAGTTACGCACATCCTTCTAGTTCAAGACCAACGACATCCAAAATTCAAACTTCGGAGTCTAATAATTCTAGTTCTGGAAACTCTCAAAGCTCAAGTAGTTCAGAAAGTATTTTTGAAAGCCGGCGTGCTCGTTTAACCAAAAGGAATAGCATTTCGTCAAATCATACTCAACATACGGACGAGCAAGATACTATTTCGACGGAATTCTTTCTTCCTTGGTGGCCTTTGGCAGAATTGGAAAATTATGAACCTCATGTCTCGCCATCTGCAGAAACGCAGGAATTAGTAACACCGCCGATTTCACCTCAAATCGTAGAGAGGGATGTTTACCCAGCGCCTCTTCCGTCATCGCCAATTACTGATATGGAAGAGAACTAAGTATCTTCAACCTTGCCGCTGCCTGTAGAAGTACAGAATAATTCATTATCTCCCGTCATTCCGTCGTTTGCTGAAATTGATGAATACCTTAATTCAACTGCTTCGACTACCTTGACTACTGTAGTAGAAGTTCACCCAGTAATACCCATTTCGACGCCTGCACCACCGACTGTACAGAGTCAAAGCCACTTACCAACTTCCGCTTCTTTACCGCTGCATGATGAGATAGAAATAGAAAATCACTTACCTGCTTCGCCGTCACTGGTAGAGATGGACAACTCTAAAAAAAAAGTACTTATTATATGAAATGTAAGATGTGCTCGAAAAAGAAGATAAGGAGAGAAACCAGCCTCAGATGCAAGGGCTGTTCGAAGAAACCAGCACTGTGCGCTATATGTTTTGAAGAATGGCATAGTCAAACTTTGCAATGATAATTTGACTGATTTTAAGACCAAGAAAGGATTTGAAGACTTGATTATTTCATAAAAATTACCATGATTGATCTCATTCGTATAACGCATGTACCTAAGATTAGTAAATAAAACTTGAATTAATGTTTTGATATAGAATGATGACCTATGTTTTTAAAGTGTATGTTTCTGTTCTAAATATTCTGAATGTTAGAAAAGTATTTTTGTTATTTTATAAAAAAGAATTTACTTAGATTGATCTTAATGTGCCATTCTGTACCTACAGGATAATATAATTATTCTTAATGATGAATAAATACTTAATTTGTTCTACAGAGCATCTTTTTATTACTACCTATAGAAATATATAAAATTATAAACGCCAACGTATATTCATACTAATATTATATATACTAGGTGGCCGGAAGATTGACGTCCAAAAGAAAAAATTAGGTCTCTCGTGTCGTGGGGTATCCGAATCACCCCCATGTATGTTCCGCGATTTTTCACGGTTTTCGAGTTATGAATTTTTTTCTAAATTTTTGGGAATTTTCGAGCGATCAACTTAAAAAATTTCTAGAAAAAAAAGTAGAAGACTTTTTTGTATTTTTTTTTTGCAACGAAATCTTTATAAGTTGTACTTTTATGCATGAAACAATTAGCTTCGTAACTTTGATGAAAAGGACATCAGGCAAATTCCTTTGACAATAGACCCAAGAATGTATAGCATTTCTGTTTGCACAACAATGTAGGTATGTAAATAGTGGATCGTGAAAACTATTCAGAGTTTATCAAAGATTTTTATTAGAAGAGTTATTCATATTTGAAATATTTTACTTTGGTAACACTGACACTAGTATAGCAACACTAGTAATTCAAACCAAACGTTTCGTTAAGTGCTGAATGAACACCAGTTTCTCGAAAATTGGACTAAAAGTGGGTGTACCGATTCAAAATAAAATTATTTATTATGCTTTCTTGTTGATCACAAAGATTTAAAATAAAAAAACATGATACTGATGGAGAGTGCGGAATTCTGTACCGTTCATTTAATCATGTGGTTGTAACCAAACCAAACGCTTCAGTTGACAGTGATTGACATTGTCAGTGACAGGCTGGCTGACAGATCCTCAGAAATACAGAAATCCAGCCAACTTCTGTCAATGTCATTGTCATCTGATGTAATGTGCCATGTTCTTACTCTGAAGTTTTCATAATTCAGAGTGTTCTTACGCAAAAAAAATAGTGATGTCTGCCACAAAAGTGTCAGTTTCATAGACGTAGTTTCGTTTTCTAATTAATTAATTTCAGCCAATTAAAGGAGTTTAAAAATAAAGGTGACACTGATTTAGGTATATAATGATGACACATAGTGCTTAGTGATAATAGAAATAAGTTTATACATATTTGGGTCAAATGTGCCTGATGTCCTTTGGAAATGCAGGTCTCAAGAAAAAAAAATACGATTATTGAATTATGACTAGAACATTAAGATTAAAATTAAAAATCTAAACAGATGACTGCATGGTTTTTTAGTGATCCTAAAACATGCAACATACTCTCAGCTTTCATAATCATTAAAAAAAGTAGTACTTAATGAGCTACTTTTCCTAGAATCGGCCTTCAAAGACAGCCACGTGGTATTTTTTTTAAATAATCCATGTGATTAAAACAAAAAGTCTTGCTATTTTATGGTTCCTAATGTTAAATTGGTTTGTTAACTAACCAAAAAATGCCTAAAAAATTGACATTTTGTTTAATTTTAGTTTTAAATTTTATCAATTCTGCGCGTTGCATTCTTGCGAATCATGGGTTGTAAAAGTGAACGCGATTATTTTACCTGCAATAACAATAGGTCGACCGCGAGGATAGAGACGGAATAATTGCCATCTCTCTCACTCTCAGTAGCGCGGGCGACAACCCAAGCCAACGCCAAAATGTTATCTCAGTCGTACTCACTTTGTGTTTACTGCTACTCGTGTCGCCATCGCTCACCCCAAATTTGCTTGCCCTACTTTTTTGACTACTTTGCTCGTTTACTGGACTGTTTTGCCTTCTGATTTGGACTTTGTTTACTTGGAAGTGAAAGAGATGAGTTACACATTAAGTGAATATGCAGAAATGCATTATTTTTATGGAGTTGCACAAGGCAACGGCCGTGAAGCAGCGCGATTGTATCGCGAACAACTTCAACGACGTGGTGGGCCGCAACCTGCACATTATCCCGACCATCGTGTTTTTATTAACACGCACAACACGTTGATGGCAGGCCACATTCCTGGTCAACGCGGTGGTCGTGAAGGAATCCCTCGAGTCGATCCAGATCGCAGAGAAAGAGTGCTCGAAGAAGTTCAGCGAAATCCGTCCACGAGTACGAGAAGAATGGCTCGTGCTCTGGGCATCCCAAGAACGTCTATTCAAGCCATACTTCACGATGAAGGATATCACCCTTTCCATATCCGACGAGTTCAAGCTTTGCTACCTGCAGACTACCCATTGCGCGTTGAATTTTGCCAAACCATGTTACGAAAACAGCAAGAAGATCCTGGATATTTCGATAAAGTTTTGTGGACCGATGAGTCACGATTTGAGCGATTTGGAATATTCAATATTCATAATTACCACTCGTGGGCAATCGAGAATCCACACGAAACGAGAGATTCATCTTTTCAACACCGGTTTAGTGTTAACATGTGGTCGGGTATCCTCAACGGCGAACTTATTGGCCCGTTTGAATTGCCATCCAGACTTAATGGAGAAATTTACAAAAACTTTTTAGAAAATGAACTACCATTGCTGCTGCTAGATGTGAATCTTCAGCTTCGACGCACCATGGTTTTTCAAAATGATGGCGCCCCGTGTCACTACGCAACGCAAGTCCGAAACCACTTAAATGAAACTTACCCCAACAGATGGATCGGACGCAGCGGACCAATCAGATGGCCTCCACGCTCACCTGACCTTAACCCAATCGACTTCTTTGTGTGGGGCTATTACAAGGAAATCGCTTACGCCCGAGAATGTTCGAGTGAACAAGAACTTAGAGAAAAGATTACAGAAGCCGAACGTGTTGTGAGAGAGAATAGGGAAGCTTTTAGACGATTAAAAGGCAATTTTTTACGAAGGTGTAGAATGTGCATTGCTGCTGGAGGTGGCCACTTTGAAAACCTTTTGTGAATTTAAAAAATAAATTTTCTTTCTGATTACCATCTCTGATTTATTGACAAAACCACCTCTTACTTAAAACCTTTGTTAACTAATCTCTTAAGAATTTTTAGTTATCAGCAAATTGACAACCTTAAAATTAAAAACTCAAAATGTTATCTAATCTTAGCTTTTTTGCGGCAATTTTTGGTTAGTCAACAAACCAATTTAACATTAGGAACCATAAAATAGCAAGACTTTTTGTTTTAATCACAAAGATTTTTTTTTAAATGCCACGTGGCTTTCTTTGAAGGCCGATTCTAGGAAAAGTAGCTCATTAAGTACTACTTTTTTTAATGATTATGAAAGCTGAGAGTATGTCGCATGTTTTAGGATCACTAAAAAACCATGCAGTCATCTGTTTAGATTTTTAATTTTAATCTTGAATGTTCTAGTCATAATTCAATAATCGTATTTTTTATTCTTGAGACCTGCATTTCCAAATTTTCATCAAAGTTACGAAGCTAATTGTTTTATGCATAAAAGTACAACTTATGAAGATTTCGTTGCAAAAAAAAAATACAAAAAAGTCTTCTACTTTTTTTCTAGAAATTTTTTAAGTTGATCGCTCGAAAATTCTCAAAAATTTAGAAAAAAATTCATAACTCGAAAACCGTGAAAAATCGCGGAACATACATGGGGGTGATTCGGATTTCCCACGACACGAGAGACCTAATTTTTTCTTTTGGACGTCAATCTTCCGGCCACCTTGTATATATATGGCTGGTGACACCTTCGAAATAACGAAAGAAAAGGGACAATCGATCTCTTTCCAATACATCACCTAGGTTCATGAGTTAAAATAGTGCGAACTGATGAATTTTTGTTGCTATTTTAGTCCGGTTTCTATAGCTTTAGTTATTATTCTGAGATTAGCACTCAAAAACATTAAAAAGCAGTGACAAAATTCAGCGCTTACGTCAGCCTTCCCGGTAGCATAGCGGTCAGTGCAGCCGCCCGGATTGAGGTAGACCCAGGTTCGATTCCTGGTTGGGTCGGATAGGTGTTTAATTTTTTGACTGTATTTTATAAATTTTATAAATATAAAAATTACTATTTCTGAATTCTAACAAATGTAGTATTATCTCATTTTCCCGCAAATCCAAATTCTTTTAATTTAATATAAATATCACTTAAATAATGAACTACTTAAAAGGGTCAACAAGGTGAGACACTTGGGGGTTTATTTGGATAGTAAGCTTACATTTAAATCACACGTTGAACATATAACCTCAAAAGCGTACCGAATGCTTGGCTTCGTCATTAGGACTGGTAAGGATTTCAAACTAACCTCTACTCTTATGTTGTTGTATAACTCCTGTGTTCGGTCCATTCTAGAATACGCATCGACGGTGTGGAATCCACAGTACAAGGTGTATATCGACATGATAGAAAGGACAAATCATAAATTTGAAAAACATTAAGATTTAAAGTTTTGCGATATGATGATACAGAGTCTATTCCTCTAGTCCCATCTCTGGAGAGCCGTCGTGTAGAGAGAGATCAATTATATAAGATAGACAGCAGTTTTCTTTTAGGTAATATATGCTCCAGTTGCCCTCGGATAAGCTAACGTTCCCTTAATCTTTTGTCCGTGCCCTCGACAAGTGTGTGTGTGTGAGGGTGTGTGTGTGTGTGTGTGTGTGTGTGTGTGTGTGTGTGTGTGTGTGTGTGTGTGTGTGTGTGTGTGTGTGTGTGTGTGTGTGTGTGTGTGTGTGTGTGTGTGTGTGTGTGTGTGTGTGTGTGTGTGTGTATGTGTGTGTATGTGTATGTGTCTGTATGTGTCAGTGAGGGTGTGTGTGTGTGTGTGTGAGATAAGGAGAGATTACGTATTGTTGTCTGTTCAATGAAATTGTGGAAACTTTACTGATTTATAATAATAATAATAATATAAACTTTATTTCAGACAGTGAGTATCCATACATTATGTGTTATTTTGTATACATGATTTTATATGATTTTGTATAGGTATCTAATTGTTTGTTTCCCAAATAAATAGAAAATAAAGTAAAATAAAGATCCTAAGCAAGACCCTCAGTAATAAGTTAAATATATTACCTTCGAAACCACAGTAGCGTTCCTCAGATTATAAAAGGGTGGCGGAGTCGTGGGGGGTTCCGTCGGAGTCTTACAGGTCGGTATGTTGTACCTCTGCAATGTCTGATTGAAGAGAAACGTGATGTTCGACTCGAAATCGTAGGTGAGGTTGGCAATGATGTCCACTAGAGCCGGGATGTCGATGTCCGGCATCGGCGTGGTGGTGCTGGTGGTCGTGGTCGTGGGCGTGGTGGTGGTCCGGCGCCGTCTGGTCCTTTTTCTGGTTGTCGGACCCGTGGTTGTTTCGATAGTTGGCGTTCCTCCAGTGGGTGCTGTACCACTTTCCTGGCTGTCTAAGTTACTAGCAACTGTAGTTTCAACTGCAGGGCCTTCAGGCGGAAACCCATCATTGTCAACATCCCTGCCCTCGAAGTCGCCGCCACCAAACATATTCTCTCTAACCAAATTTATATCGTTCTTTGGTGTCTCTGATACGTCATTTTCATAATTTTCTGTTACGTCATTCTTCCCTGTACTAAGTGAAGGCTTTTCCACGTATATCGTACGCATCAGCGCTGATGGCAATGGAATTTCACTAATTACTTCCGGTTTGGCTTTAGAGGGCTCAAGACGTGCACTCCGCGTTGGTCCCGCTTCAGTATTTGGGTTGTTATTTGGTCCTTCAACTCGAACATAGGTATTATTTTCATCAGCATTAATGTTCACTACGTCTTCTTCAAACTTTACAGGCATTGGCATATCACTATCCCTTTCTGGATTTGCTTTAGAGAGTGGCCTCGTAACTCTAGCTTTAGTCTTCTGGTTGTTAGGTAGTCCTTTATCTTGAAAATAGTTATTATTAACATCAACATTAATGCTCGTTATGTAATTTCCAGACCCTACGTCTTCTTCAAACTCTACAGGCATCGGCATATCACTATCCCTTTCTGGATTTGCTTTAGAGAGTGACCTCGTAACTCTAGATTTAGTCTTCTGGATGTTAGGTAGTCCATTATCTTGAAAATAGTTATTATTAACATCAACATCAATGCTCGTTATGTAATTTCCAGACCCTGGAGGTGGCATATCATCACTGCTTTCTGGTTTTTCTTTAGTGAGACCGAGTCCTGCTGCTAGCTTCATTGTTCTAGCTTCAGTCTTCAGTTTGTTATCAACGTGAATATAGTTATTTGTGACATCGACGTCGATGTTAGCTTTTCTTGTAGGGACGTAGAGGCCTTGTCTCTTCGCGTTGTCAATTATTTCTTCAATAATGTCTTCGTAATATTTGGTGGGGTCCAAGTTGTCGATCTTGGTGAGGCCGGTGAAGGCGGGATCCTTGGTCACTGGCTCGTTGACGTCGGTCGCGGCCTCGCTGCTGCTGGTCTCAGTGGTGAAGGTTGTGGCCGTGAGGTCTTGATAGCGGCCGGCGAGCAGTTCCTTTAGTGCACCTGTAAATTGGAGCGAATTTATTATTGACGTCTTAACGTAATAACTATTAAGCATCAGGAGCTCGACAAATCTGAATACGGTTCTATATAACCTGAATACTGTTGTATAGAATAGATCTATATTATTTGGGAAGTGGTCGTTATGGGAAGTTGACACTATGGGAGGTGGTCAATCTGAGAAAGTGGTCATTTTAAGAAGTGGACATTATGGTTCCAAAGGATATTTATTTGCATTGATGTAGGTACAATAATCAGTTGTTACATTTCGTCGGTAGGAACTTAGTTCGAACGACTTTAAGATCGGCTCAATTGACATACATATCATTTTTACACGAGCACACATAGACCTACAAGCTTACCCTCTACAATCTGCTATTTTGTGACACTGTTCTTTACCTTTGACCTCGCTAATCTCGTCTAGACTAAGAGTCCTCTCCCCCGGATTAAAGTCCCCGAACCTGCGGACCCGGGAGCGCGCGCCGGGCTCGTCCGTGGCGGTTACCGGCGGCGTCGCAGTGATGATATCTGACGGCAAAATAACATTATTAAAATATAATTTGAAAAAGTGTTTAAATCTTTCTACTGGCGGGATTCGAACCTTTTTGGGATGGATTTGGATTTTCAGTTATTTTCAACACTTTTTCAAATTTTAGTTTGTTCGCAACATTTGCGTAAAATTATAATATATAACCTTAGTCTTATCTTATCTTATCTTAATCGTATTCTTAAACTAAGTAGATATAAGATAAAACCACTGTTTTGCACACCAAAACATACAAAACACAGGACATTTCGACATAAAATTACCTAAAAAGTATGCGAGCAAATGACGATGCTATCACTAACTTAGATTGATTTCTGCTGACAACCGTTGAAAGGACAAGAAAAGTGGGCTTGTCGTCGCGTCGATGTACCATGAGTTATATATATTATACAACAATTTACAGCAATTCAATACATAAATTAACACTTCCTACTTCCTGCCTAAAAATACACGCATCAGGACCTCTAGTAATGTCCATTAAAATATACAATAAATTGCCCGAAACAATAAAAAATATGACTATAGAAAAAACTTTTGCAAAACAACTAAAACAATTATTAAATAATAAAAACTACTACTCCCTACGATAATTTTTAGATGATAAAAACCTCAAATAATATTTTTATCAATCAGTTAGTTAATTTATGTATAAGCTAAATATATAGATTTATCTATACATAATATATATAAATATAATAAACTAAAAAATAAATAATTGTGAAAACGAGCATAAAGTGACTCCTCGCCTCTCCTACTTGCCGTGCCCTACAGGGTTCATAAATTAAATTTTTAACATCTTTGTAACTTATGGAGTGCAATAAAGATATGAATATGAATATGAACATACTAGGCACTGGCTAATTTATCGCTAACTGTCGGAACATAACAATGCAACCAACACTGATGTTATGACGACATTTAGGTATGATGGTGGTAACTAGGCGGACTTGAAACCCTACTACCATTCAAACCGACTACAAGAAAGTACATCCGCTAGGAATCTAACTCGGGACCTCTGGTTCTGAGAACAGACCAAAAAGGTAGTCAAATGCCTACTAGATAAAATAAAAATAAAAAGCGGTCACAGATTGAGTAAGGTAGTTTTTTTTACACTTTTTTTCTTAAATTCATCATCATCATCATCATCCACCAGTCCACTGCTGGACATAGGCCTCTCCAAGTGCACGCCACCGAGCATGATCCGCGGCTACTCATCCAGCTCTTGCCAGCCACCTTGCGAAGATTGTATATTAGTTGTGGAACACTGCATTACTTACAGTGTCGAATGCTGGTGGCACACAATAAGGTCTCCCGCCCAAAGTAGACTTACGTATCGATGGCATACATTCATATGAGCTAATTGTAGCCTAAACTGAATAATTGATTTTGAATTTCAGTGATTTATAAAGGATGACGGGCAAATATCTATGAAACTTGGGCGTAAGAGCAACAATAATGTAACTAGGGCCAGTGGTTAGGACATGATATAGTTATTATATTTTTAATAATAATACTATCAATGACACCTGGGTTGCCTATGCTTGATGTTGCGCGAAAATAAGTCTGCAGTATGCGAACATTCCCTAGAGGGGCCCAACCATTACATCAGATTTGATAAACCACAAATACTCGTTAAAGAACAACGATTCATCCCTAGGATGATACGCGAGGCTATTGAAATTACAAAACATCCTAATTTTAATAGAGAAGATGGTTGGAATCTACCACCAGCCTGGGATCCCATCATACAAAATATTGAATCCCAGCCCCGACACCATACTGCCAGACCAAAAGATACTGTAAGCTCTTTCTGCGTAAAACGGAACGCACCTGATTAAATTTAAATGAGGGTATACAAGCTACCAACTAATTATGAGATGACCAACACCTCAGTCTCCCTGTGACCACGAACCCTGCAAAGGGTTCGAAACGTCAGGATAAACATTAAATAAGTAATGTGTAAAATAAACGCGAGTAGATCCGTAAAAGTTGTTTCATTTTAATACAATTCAAATCGTTTTATTGTTAACGGACCTCTTCGTCTATTATCACTTCTAATAAATGATGTGCGTGGGCAATAAAAGGCTCATGTCGTCCTAAACCGAGGCATCATATCACGGAAATGACATGAGCACAGGTTCCAACAGTCCTTCTTTCTGTCAGGCACGTACAGTAAATGTGACTTAAAGCAAAAAAAAGCAAAGCCATGTTCCCGTCTAAAAATATGCTGCCAATTCAGGTCAATGCTTAGGAATGTTTTCCTCCAATACGTGTCGCCTTTGTCGATAGACAGATCGTGGACACATAACACAACGACGTTCTTCCATCACAATTATTAATATCAACAAGCAATCCAATCCAATGACATGCACACGGTAGTCCATAAACGTTAGCAGGGGTCAAAAAGAACTGATGATAGCGAAAAATGAAGATTTCGTACGCGAAACAACAAGTGAGCAACGAACAAAGGAGGGAAGCGTACCGGCGCTGACGCAGTTTCGAGAAAAATACACCTACCCCCACCCTGAACGTATTTTGTGACTACCCGGCTAATGGTTCGTGACGTGAATTAGTCAATAAACAAAAGCATACATTTTATCTGCATGTATTAACAATATTACATTTTTTTTACTTAAATACGTTGAATAATCGTCGAAATATTACAGATTTTTCGATTACCAATATCTCAATTCTCCGGTGACTTTGACACTTATTTTCATAATATTATTTTATGTATTAATAATAAGCTTTCTGTTGAAAGCAAAGCTAACCCTGTTGGACTTACGCCCATTTTGACTCATCATCCTTTAAAAGAAAGAGTGTGTTCCGGACGGACAGCTATAGTATAAATAGTTATATTTAATAGGTATAGATAGATATAAATTAGTGTAGCTGATGGGTCGTGGCTTGCGTTTGAAGAGGAGAGAAAGTCAAACAACGTTTTGGCAAAAATGAGGTTAGTGGCAATCCGCGACCGTGCGTGCGATTTGCCCTCCCGTGCCGTTGCGACTCATCTACTGGAACTTTCTACGCCTTTAACCAAGGCGTAGTGGTAGGGAGCGAGAGGGGTAGCTCCGCGCGGGGCAGTGAATTGGCCGCGCGGGCGCGTATCGTCACTATTAGGTTTTTATTATATAAAAACAACACTCACATGTAAAAAATACAATAACGTAAACTATTAACAAAATTAATAACACCTAAAGGAAAAAAGGGAGCCATCCGTCGTCTACATCCTCCCCCCAGTGTTGCCTGTCAACACTCATTCCTGATCGCAATCTATACGCGCAACTTTGGTAGCTGATCGTCGTAGAATTCCCGTTTTAGTACGAATTTCTACCTCTTAACCTTCCATCAGAGCCAGGGTGCACTGCGGTTACAACGCCCCTAGACCAAAAGTTGCGTGGACCAGTAGGAGTGAGGACTAAGTCACTTACCTTTAGTTGAGTTCCCTCTCGATGCCACTTTTGGCGTGGGATTAGCGTAGCCAGGACCTCTCGAAGCCAGCGGTTCCAAAAATGATCAGCGAGACGTTGCGCGATGCGCCATTGCTTTCGCAGACATAAATCGCGCTGGACTGAACTCTCCAGGTACGGGTAAGTTGGAAGACGATCCTAACAAAAAATGGTTGGGTGTTAATGTTTACCGGGGTCTACAGATACGTGCGTTAACGGGCGGCTATTTACCATATTCTCCACTTCACTTAGTAATGTAATTAGAGTTTCTTCTCTGGGTGCCCTTTCTTTTAAGACTACATAAAGAGCAGTTTTAACACTCTTTATGAGGCGTTCCCAAGCCCCTCCCATATGTGGGCTTCCAGGTGGTATAAAACGCCAGGATACGCCCTTGTTTAGTGCGTCGGAAGTTATTTTATCTTGGTCAATTTCACTATACGCCTTCTTCAACTCGACACTCGCTCCTCGCATGTTCGTGCCATTGTCTGAATATAGCACATACGGCCATCCTCGCCGAGCTGACATTCTTCGCAAAGCCATTATAAGGGAATCAGAGGTCAAACTTGATACTATTTCTATGTGTATGGCTCTCACAGTAAGGCAAGTAAAAAGAACGCCGTAGCGTTTTGGTCTCTGCCTACCAACAGTGACCTCTATAGGGCCAAAAAGGTCTAGGCCACACATTGTAAATGGCCTTTGATGATGAGCGAGCCTTTCTTCAGGCAGATCCCCTAAGCGAGGCGGATTGGGGGTGGCTCTTCTGATACGACAAAACATGCACTGTGAGGCAATAGTACGCACCGTTGGACGTAGGTTTACTACCCAATATTTTTGGCGTAGCTCATTGAACACCATTTCATTATTAGCATGAGCTGCGCGGATGTGGTAGTCTTTCACTATCAGCTTGGTGGTTTGGTTTCGCCCATCCAGTATAATTGGAGCTTTGACCTCGGGCAGTACGTCTTGTGCTGCGTTAATACGTCCTCCAACATGTAGCAATCCGTCATGAGAAATGTACGGGGACAGCGTGCGAAGTCGGCTGTCGCGCCTTGTTTCTTTATTTTGTTTTAGATGTTCAATCTCAGTTTCAAACGACTGCGCCTGAGAGTGTTGAAGTAATAACAATTCAGCCTTTTTCATGAGGTCCAAGGTGAGTCCATTTTGGTTTTTATCTTTACATTTTTCTATAAATAATAATACTCTTGCAGTAGTGCGCTGCAGTCTCAACCAGCTGGAGAATCGAGTGGGATCTGGCAGTGGTAAGCATTCAATAACACGTTTTTCATGTACTATATTTATTTTTTCCAATAATTCTTCACTAATTATTTTCTTTGTTTCAGGTTCCATCGGCCAGCGGCTGGGGACATCGTGGAGAAAAGTGGGTCCACGAAACCACTCACAATCATTACTTAGTTTGTAGTCATTCAATTTTGTGGCTAAGTCTGCTATATTCATATTGGTAGGTACGTAATGCCATTCTCGTATTTTACTTAAACTGTCAATTTCGCCTAGACGGTTGGCTATAAATATCTTGTAGGTTCTACACTCATCCCGGATGGATCCGGGTGGAGTATAAGACAGTAGTTGAGTCAGTCCAATAGAATGTTTTCGTAGGTACTAAACGTTTTTTTTTTTTTTTCTACGTTCAGATAAGCGACAAGCTAATAACGCACCCTGTAGTTCAAGTCGTGGGATTGTCACCGGTTTCGTTGGCGCCACTTTGCACTTACTTGCAATGAACGCAACGTGAATATTGCCATCGCGTGTTACATTCCGCCAGTAAGCTACAGCGGCGTACGCGCACGGCGATGCGTCGCAAAACACGTGCAGCTCGAGTGCTGGCTCATTCAAACTCGCTGGACTTAAACTAAAGTCAGAAACATGATCGTCGACGGAATTTGAACCTTCTTGCTTTGACTTAAAATACCATCTCGGTATTCGAATGTCACTTATTAGTTGTAACTGAGATAAAAGGCAGACAATAACTCATTAGGCAAGTTTTGATCCCATTTAAGGTTAATATTCCATGTACTTTGGATTAATATTTTTGCTTTAACTGTAAACGGGTTAAGAAATCCGTGAATGTCAAACATTGACATTACAGTTCGCAACATGACTCGTTTCGTTAAATGCTGTTTGGAATTATTTTCAAAATCTATGAATCGGAGATCGAATCCAAAAGTATCACTAGTCGGAAACCACAATAGGCCTAGTGTACGCTCAGGTTGATTGTCCATATTGAACCTTTTTGCCTTGTCATTAAGAATGTCTTTTGGAAGACCGCTGAGTACACTCAGGTTACTCAACCAAATTCGCATCACGAAACCACCTTGTTGGTGAATAAATGAAATATCTTTTATGATTTTACAACATTTATCTTTTTCAGAAAAACTATCTATATAGTCGTCCATATATTGATTTTCTTGGATGGCCTTTACAGCCAAAGGCATTACTTTTTCGAATCGTCCAGCGTTTTTATTTTGATTAAGGAACTGAGCTATAAACGGAGAACAGTTTGCACCAAAAATTAAAGAATTCATTACAAAACATTTAATAACGTAACTCTTATCAGGCCATAAAAATCTAAATGCATGTTTATCATTATTTTTAATCTTTATTCTTAAGAACATATCTTTTATGTCACCTATCACAGCTATCGGATTTTCGCGGAATCTGAACATGATTCCGTATAATGATCGTAACAAATCAGGCCCTTGAAGCAAAAAATCATTTAAAGATTGGCCTTGGGTTTTAGCAGCAGCGTCAAACACTAAACGCAGCTTTTCTTTTTTCGGGTTATCGACCTCAAAATGCGGCAAGTACCAAATATGAGGACTAGATTCGTTTGGGTCTATTTCACTTGCATAATTATTTATTAATAAGTGCTCGATGCGATTTTTCGCATGATCGTTTTTAAACGGTTGAACGCGGTAGGGTAAGAGTCAGGTAATGTAAAAACATCTAGCTTCCAAGGAAGACCTACGCACCATTGCCCATCAACAAACTCAGACGAATCGTTCAAAATTGAAATCGCTCGCAACTCGTCTTGATTTTGCCGAGGTATGTTACTAATACCAATAGAATCAAACTCAAAGGATTTTCTAACTAACTCGTGAAGTTCCGTTTCAGCGTGGCCGTCGCACAGCTGGACACTATAGGTATAATTAGGAGTTAAACGTATATCACTTACCTAGTCAATAGGAGCAGTCTGCGGCGTTGTAGCACTTCCGTAGTGCTCGCTACGAAGGGGTGGGGCCAGCGTCGTACCTGTAGCGGCCGTAGCAGACAGTGCTACGAACGAACGATCAGCTGACCAATTCTCATATTTATTACGTACGTTGCCGTGAACACACCATCCTAGCTTAGTTTGTGTAATGAACGGCTCCCCTTTAATACAAGTTATTGGCACAATCAAATCACAGTTTTATACTGTCCTATAAGTAATTCTGGCTTAGCATAGCAATTACACAAGTATAATTCTCATTGGCAGAAAAATGCTGTACAGGTAAATTTAAATCGCATAATTTCCGCGCGCTTATCGTAAAACATTCGCCGTTACAATTTCTAAGACTAAAGTTTAATAGTTCTGTTTCACACACTAACTCACCGGAGTGCCAGGCGCTGCGCGCGCGCATCGTAACGCTTTTACCTTGTAATCCAGCCTTATCAGCGAGATCAGCTGATATTAAAGACACTGTGGCACCATCATCTAACAACGCGTGCGTGTGTATATCACCGTCAGGTCCACGAATAGTAACCGGCACTACTTTTAATAACACTTGGCTATGAACACTAGACACAAGGGTACCGTTACTGGCGGCGTGCGCGACCGTCTCGGTCTCGCGGGCGACAGCGGAATCCCGCTTGTCGTCGGGCTCGGCGCTGCCGCTGGCTGCCGGCTCGGTCGGCTGGCTCGGCTTCCAGTGAAGTAGGCGGTGATGTTGACGTCCACATCCTTCGATATCATAGTCTGGGGCTGCGCAGGTAGATGAATCGGTATGTCGTGCCCCGAAACATTTGTAACATAATTTCTTTGTACGCACGAAGCGCCAACGATCTTTACGCAACGCTCGCTTAAACTTTCCGCAATCTTTTCAAGAATGAGGTGGACCTCTACAGAATTGGCACCTTTCAGATCTTGTTTCTGTGCACAGTAGGACATTGTGTTGTGCTCTAAATTCAATTTCGCGCTTTGCTTCAAACTGGCTATTAATATAGCTGACTCCTGAGGTTGCGGTCTTCATAGCTTCGGCGTACAAAAATTCACAGAGTAAATGCAGCTTTGGTGTGTGATCGTCGCGGCGCTCAAAGGCGTGATCAGCCCATTTACTGATCAGAGCTGATGGAAGCTTGCTCACTATTGTTGTAACCAACTCGGGGCTTCTTAGATAGTCTGGCTGGTTGATAGCTTGAATAGCGGCAACGAGGTTCTTTATTCTTATGGAGAACACGACTATCTCAGAGTGATAAGCTGGTCAAAGTGGTTGCAGCTTTCTTATTTGGAATAGTATTTTACTCATAATTATTTCAGGTCTTCCAAATCTAAGTTCGAGTGTATCAATGATAGCGTGAGGTGTGGTAGTACCGATTAGCAATGATGATACAGCTTCTTTAGTTTAACCGCGGAGACATTTCTGCAGGCGCCACACATTCTCTGTATCACTGTACCGACACAAGCTTGTCGACTCGTGAAACGCTGCCTTGAATTGCAGCCACTCCATAGGGTCACCGAAAAATAAAGGTAAGTCTTTTGATGTTGCTAACCTCGTAAGTAATTCTCTACTTTGTATTCCAGGTGTCGATGGCGATGGCGAGCGGCGTGGTGCCTGCTGTGGGACAAGTGGCAGCAGCAGCGGCGGCTGTGGCGGCGGCTTCAGTGGCGGATGAGGCAGCGGCTTTGGTGGTGATGGCGGCTGGTCACCACTTTCAATTTTACTAGGGTCACACCTTGACAGCCACTCACTAACAGCACTTACACTGCACATTGATCTGTCATCTTCTTCAAGTTGTGCCAGGTCTGCCTCCAACTTCTTAGCCACCTTTTGCAGCTGGACTTTCTTGTCTAATAGTGCTTGGTTGGCTCTAAAAGTTTCTTCCACTGCTTTTAACTCTATTTCAGTGTGGGCTTGAGCTGCTTGGTATTTCAGCTTTTTCCGGACCGCTTGCGATATCGACGACCGCGTCGAGCGGGGCGCGGACGCGCGCTTGCTTACTAAATGACCGCTCGCGGCGCTTACCGCCGCCGCCGCGACGGTAACGGACTCCGGTATTTCACTCGCTTTTTCAGCTTCCAATTTGGGTTAAATCGCTTCGCTATCGATCGTTTTAACCTCTTCCATAGGCTTGCTTTCATCGTGTGTCGTGTGATCTCGCTTGTTCATCTTTGCGTTTCCACTTTTAAAAGGCGTGCGAAGTATGTACGACATCCCTGGACTAACAGGTTTGGCTCCACTCAAACGTACGATCCGGCTCGAAGACCAAAATGTAGCTGATGGGTCGTGGCTTGCGTTTGAAGAGGAGAGAAAGTCAAACAACGTTTTGGCAAAAATGAGGTTAGTGGCAATCCGCGACCGTGCGTGCGATTTGCCCTCCCGTGCCGTTGCGACTCATCTACTGGAACTTTCTACGCCTTTAACCAAGGCGTAGTGGTAGGGAGCGAGAGGGGTAGCTCCGCGCGGGGCAGTGAATTGGCCGCGCGGGCGCGTATCGTCACTATTAGGTTTTTAATATATAAAAACAACACTCACAGGTAAAAAATACAATAACGTAAACTAATAACAAAATTAATAACACCTAAAGGAAAAAAGGGAGCCATCCGTCGTCTACAGTTAGGTTAGGTTAAATTAGGTTAAGATCAGTTAGCTTCACATATGGTTTGTATTTGTGCGATTATTCTTTCGTTAAAATAGTTTAGAGATAGTTAAAATCATAAATAGAACGAAACTTACCAAAGAAGTTTCTAGAAATGTGTTCCAGAAAAGTATGGAAAGTTATAGAAAAATCTGGAAACTTCTTAGTAAGTGTCGAACCGATCATAGAAAAGTCTAGAAACATCGCCGAATATTCTAGAATATAATATAATACATAATAAGACAGAGAAAGCAACATGTCAGAAAGAGAGGCATGTAATCGCTGGGCTATAAATACGCGGGACTTTTCTATGTATGTAGTGGAACTATGTATTATACTAACTTAACTATGTATTATAATTTATTGATAATATGTTTATATAGGACCCCCGACTCAAATGTGAATTTGTTTCTGTCATTGCTAGATGAGGTACTACACAAATACACAAGAGAATCTAAGACGCATATAGTGATTGCTGGAGATCTCAATATAAATACTCTGGAGATGTCAAGCAGTACGAAATATCTAGTAGATATAGTTAATAATTATAATTTGTCACTACACGTCCGAGAACCAACTAGAAAAAATAGCTGTATTGATCACATAATTAGTAACTTGGATAATGCATATAGTGAATTACAACACCTACACTTATCTGACCATAATACGGCACAAATTTTATATATCCCAATTAAAAAGGAAATATTTGTCCACTAACTCATTACTTATTATATTATGGTGAGAGATTACAGTGATCAGAATTGCAAATTGTTTAGAAGTTATTTAAAATGCTTATCTTTCATGGAATTACTCAGTGAAACTGACGTAAACTCAGCTATGGCTATGTTCCACACTGATTTATCCACACTATATAAATTGTGATTTCCACTTAAAAAAAAGAAAATATCAAATAAATATAATAAGCCTAAGTGGCTCACAAAAGGTATAATCCAGAGTTGTAAAACGAAGAGACGATTAAGATTTCAGTATTACGCTTCAAAAACAACTAGTTCAAAAAATAATTACGAATTGTATTCTAAAATTTTGCGTAAATGTTTAAAAGTTTCACAAAAAATACACAATGATAATTTAATAACTAATTCATAAAATATAAGTAAAACGACATGGAAAATTATTAACAATGAATCAAACAATATTAGACATAATGAATTTATAAATGAAATAACTATTGACGATAAAAATATTTCAGATCCAACTCAAATAGCAAATAAATTTAATCAATTTTACACAGAATCAACAAAAAATACAGGGAACGTAGTTAAAAACACAAATAATAGATTTGTTGCAAATAGCATTTTCTTGGAGCCATTGAGTACCGATGAACTAAGCGCGTTAATTAAATCACTTAATAACACAAATGCTACAGGGTACGACGAAATTAGCACCAAAATTATTAAATATTGTGTTGAGGAACTTACAGTTCCTATTACACATTTAGTAAACATTTCCCTAGAGAGAGGTATCTTTCCGGATCTCCTTAAAATATCAATAATATAACCGCTTTTTAAAAAGGGTAAGCGAAATGCTATGGAAAATTATCGATCAATTACTCTGTTACCAGTGTTATCAAAAATTTTTGAACTGGCGATGAAAAAAAGATTAGTTAGTTTCATTTCAAAATTTAATATTTTGAAGCTAGAGCAGTTTGGTTTTCAGATTAAATAATCAACAACATTAGCAATTTTTAATTTGATACGAGCTATAGCTGAAAATGTTAATGATATGACGCGTGCTTTCGATTTCGTTTCCCACAAATTGCTACTTCTCAAGCTGCACAACTTAGGAATACGAGGTGCAGCTCTAGACTGGCTAAAATCCTACTTGAATAATAGAAAACAAGTGGTCGAAATTGATAATCTGAACGAACCTTCGGTCGTGACATCTTTTTTTTTTTTTTTTGGAGAGAGACAGCTGGTTGCCGAGGGGCATTTCCAGCTTCACCGGGCTTGTTTTAGGGGCGGCGAGGTACATAAAGGGTACCTCAAGCCGTGTTGAAACGAATCACCTTTGGAGGATTTCTAGAGGGGTACGGCATCGCACACTTAAAAGTGCGCGTCCCCGTGCCCTTCCAGAGTCTCCGAATGGTTCGGATCGGATCGGCGTCGTGACATCACATGGATCCGATTTCGTTGTAAATACATGTGGGGTACCTCAGGGAAGTGTACTAGGTCCGTTATTATTTCTACTTTACATAAATGACCTCCCTGATGTTACCACTCATAAATGTGTATTGTTTGCAGATGACGTATCCGTGATCATCATCATCATCATCATCATCATCATCTCAGCCAAAAGACGTCCACTGCTGGACAAAGGCCTCCGTGATCATGCCATATAAAAATTCTCTTGATTATTATGAAAGTGATATTAACAATACAATTAACAAAGTAATAAAATACTAAGTACTAATGCTAATACTAAGGCTAAGTTTTAACAATCTAACGGTGAATCTTCAAAAGACTAATTTTATACAATTTGGTTGTAATAGACAAACAAAATTAAATTTAAATATTAAATATAATAACTTTACAATTGATGAAGTAAAAGACACAAAATTTTTGGGTGTTTTACTAGATGACAATTTAAATTGGAAGCAGCATATAGATAAAATAAGGAATAAGTTAAACCGATACGTATATGTTCTCAACCGGTTACGAGAAACTTCTGCTCTGTCGACAACTCTCGCAGCATACCATGACTATGTCGCGTCTCTGCTAAGATATGCAATTATAGTTTGGGGTAACTCATCAGACGTATGTACACTGTTTCGAGCTCAAAAGAAGTGTGTACGGGCAATTTGTGGCTCATCACCTCGTGAGTCTTGCAAGCCTTTATTCAAGTCACTAGGAATACTGCCTCTTCCATGTATATATATCCTCGAGGTGGCTATTTTTGTAAAAAATAATTTAGTACTTTTTAAAACTAGAAATAATGAAAAGTATAGAAATGTAAGAAACCCTCACAGACTAATTTATAACAGTATGCCTAAACTGTCTTTGTACTTAAAACAGTGTAATTGTATGTGTGTAAAAGTTTATAATGCTATTCCAAATGACATAAAAAATTCACCTACCAATTTATTTAAATCCAAGTTATTGAGATGGCTAAAAGATAAAAACTTTTATAATGTAAGTGACATGTTTTTAAAATGATTTTGTATTGTATAATTCTAATTGTTTATTATTCTGTAATTATTGACATTTAATTTGTTTTGTTTTTTTATGTTCTAAATTATTTAAATCTTATTATTTTACATTCAAACACCTACGACATTGCATGCCTCTTATGGTTAAATATGTGGACTTATTATTGTTATGCTGACATCTTGTTGTACCATATTTTCTGCAATAAATGATTATGATTATGATTATTAAGATTATGGTCGGCAATTCATTCGCATTCATTCAATCGGAGCAATCGGATTCAGTAATAGTTCGTCTTACGATTCAGTGATCAATAGATCGCCTTACGAATCAATAGTAAATAGATTAATATAGTTCTACGGGTATTATAGTAAATAGTAATAGTGAAAGTGTACCCATTAGTGTGATAGAGAATAAAGGCTGAACGCTCAAGTGTTTACTTCGTACTACGGAAGTTTCATTTCGTCACCATCACACATCAGACCTTCGTAACTTGGCTATAGCAAGAAATAATTGCGCAATCCAGCAATAGGTGCTTATGGGACTTATGATGTATGACATGTCGGTGTTTTGGACGCATAATCTGTAAACTAGTATGTAAAATGAAATAAATAAATAAATAGCATATAGTAATCGTAGTAAGTTCGGTCCCGCACAGAGTGATTTGCGTCGCATAATCTGTATCCGGTAGTAATTGTATGCTGGTATAGCTTACAAAAATTGTTTTTGATTCTTTTTCTTTTTACCCTTAACAAAATAGCAAAAGATAAAAAAATATTAGATAGTAAAAATGTTTTAGATAAAAAAAATCTTAATTATATTTATTTTATCTTGTATGAATTTTATTGTGAAAGCAAAATAAAAAATAAAAAATATATTTAAAGGATCGTCTTTATCGCTTGTTAAATACTTGCAAAAGTGTTTCTTTCGACTGTGAGGGTAGTAACTCCGCAGTGACGTAATAAAATACTGTGCAACGGGCACAGTCTTTTTTTGACCCTCTTTTTGTGACAGCCTAACTTTATTGAATTATCGAATGGAGAAATATATCACTAACTAGCTTCCGCTCGCGGTTTCACCCGCGTGGTTCCCGTTCCCGTGGGAATATCTGGATAAAAAGTAGCATCATCATCATCTCAGCCAAAAGACGTCCACTGCTCCAGCTCTCCCCCAAGGCCTCCCCCAAGGATCTCCTTAACGACCGGTTTTGTCTGCTCGCATCCATCGGCTTCCCGCGACCTTCATCAGATCGTCGGTCCACCTTGTTAGAGGCCTGCCCACACTGCGCTTTCCGGTACGCGGTCGCCACTCCAGGACTATCCCGCCCCAGCGGCCATCAGTCCTGCGAGCAATATGCACTACCCACTGCCACTTGAGCTTAGCAACTCTTCGGGCTATGTCGGTTACCTTTGTTCTTCTGCGGATCTCCTCATTTCTGATTCGATCATGCAGAGAAACCCCGACCATAGACCTCTCCATTGCTCTTTGAGTGACCTTGAGCCTTTTTATGAGGCCTTTAGTGAGCGACCACGTCTCAGTCCCTTATGTCATCACTGGCAACACACACTGGTCAAAGACTTTCGTCTTGAGACACTGCGGCATATCGGACGAGAAGATATTTCGTAGCTTACCGAACGCTGCCCAGCCTAATTGGATTCGACGATTGACCTCTTTGCTGAAGTTGGACCTACCTAGCTGGACCGTTTGTCCCAGGTAAACATAATCGTCCACAACTTCAAGGGCAGAGTCCCCAACCTTCAGAGGATTGGGTACGACACGTGAGTTCGACATAACTTTCGTCTTCTCCATGTTCATTTTAAGACCCACTTGTTGAGAGACTCTGTTGAGGTCACCGAGCATTGCGCTGAGGTCTTCCAGGGTCTCAGCCATGACCACTATATCGTCAGCAAACCGAAGGTGAGTGATGTATACGCCATTGATGTTGATGCTGAGTCCTTTCCAGTCCAGAAGCTTGAAAACATCTTTCAGTGCAGCAGTGAACAGTTTCGGAGAAATCACATCTCTTTGTCTCACTCCTCGCTGCAACTGGATAGGTTTTGAGCTCTGGCCCTGAAGACGGACTGACATATTGGCGCTTTCATACAAACACCTCAACACTTCGATGTACCAATAGTCAATTTGGCACCGCTGGAGAGACTGTAGCACGGCCCATGTTTCAATCGAATCGAAGGCTTTTTCATAGTCCACAAACGCTAAGCAAAGAGGCTGGTTATACTCTTCGGTCTTCTGTAAAACATGCCGCAGAGTATGTATGTGGTCTATGGTGCTGAAACCTTTTCGGAAATCGGCTTGTTCGATAGGCTGGAAGTCATCAAACCTGCGTGCGAAACGATTCGTTATGACTCTCGAAAACAGCTTGTAGACGTGGCTTAGAAGTGAGATGGGCCTGTAGTTCTTCAGCAGGGTTTTGTCGCCTTTTTTAAAGAACAGTACCACCATACCTTCGTGCCACGTCTCTGGCGTTCTGTTCCCTAGTACGACGGAATTAAATAGCTTTTGAAGAGCTACGAGTACCGTTCTTCCGCCTGCTTTCAGAAACTCGGCCGTAATTCCGTCAGCACCTGGTGCCCTGCCGTTTTTGAGCTGTTTGAGAGCCATACTAATCTCGTATAGGCTGATGTCCGGGATGTCTTCGGTATAGTGCCGGGTTAACTTTGCTCTAGGGTCTTTAGCTAAGCTTTGTACAGGTGGCCGTGTGGATGTGTAAAGCTGTCCATAGAACTTGTCGACCTCTCCCATAACATCGGACCTGGTCGTGACAGTTCTGCCGTCATCGGTTTTCAGCGTCGTCAGTTGGCACTGCCCAATACCCAGATCTCCGGCCGGCTCTCTGGCCTCTTTAATACGGTTAGTATTAAATTGGCGCTTGTCGCGGGTATATATAGACTTCGAGATCTGCCTATTTAGCCGCCGAAACTGAGACTCGTCACCTGAGGAAAGCAGATCCATAGCGCGCCGCTCTTCCATTAGTTTTAAGGTATGGTCTGAGAACTTTTTGGTTCCTTTGCACGGTGGGTTTTAAAGAACTTGGACCCAACCGTTTGGACAGTTTCCACAAACCTGTTGCTGTATTCGTCCACATTTTCGCAATCATTTAGGCGCTCGAAGCGATTCTGCAATTCGAGCTGAAAGCTTTCGGGGTTTTGGATTTGGATGGGTGCAGGACGGAGCGTAGACCTTACCAATCGAAGTCTTTCCAGCTTTACGTTGATATTCAATGTGCCTCTTACCAACCGGTGATCGCTGCCAGTTTTAAACGCATTGATCACTGTGACATCATTGAATATTTGCTTCCTCGTCGACATGATAAAGTCAATCTCGTTTTTTGTTGCACCATCGGGACTCATCCAGGTCCACTTGCGGTGTTCAGCCTTCCCGAAAAAAGAGTTCATCATATATAACACATAGGATAAAAGTCCTATGTGTTATTCCAGGTTATAAACTATCTGTATGCCGAATTTCATCCAAATCTATCCATCCGTTGCAGCGTGAAGAAGCAACAAATATACGAACATACATACACACAAACTTTCGCATTATAATATTAGTATTATGCAGTAAAACTCCCACGAAGCTCGCTATCATTTGCAGCTGTAATTCAAATTAAAGTACCGGTATTTTATCTTAACTTATTTTTTTTATTTTTCTATGAATGTTGGCTTGCAGTGTAAGTCACAAACTACTAGAAAACTTCAACGAGTTTTCTGGGGCCTCGGACCTCGGTAGGTCAGTGGTCAGAGTATTGGACCGGTTATCCAAAGGCCGTGGGTTCGATTTCCACTCGAGCTTCCTGCGGCTGGTTGAGATTTTCTAGTATTTTTTTTATCTTTATTTTTATTTTTTTGTTTTTGCGCCCATTCAATGTTAACAACTACCGTCATTAAGTATTTGTAAAAATATTATGATCGGATGTTAATGACGGTAGTTGTTAACATTGAATGGGCGCCTTTGGCTTTCAAAGTAAAAAGTAAATAGTGTTAAATAATTTCGGCGGGCTGGTTAGAACCACGATAGCTCAATTGGAAGAGCACCTGACCCGGTATGTCAGAAGGGTGCAGGTTCAAACCCTGCTCGTGGAAATTTTTTCAACATATGTGTTTTTGTAATTTGTTCGCAACAAAATTTGCGTTAAAAATTATATAAACATTTTATTTTTGTTTTTACTTTTAAGATACTTAAATAAATACTAAAATTACGCAAACAAATACAGTCATGGAGTGTGTAAATAGTTTAAAGGGAGAAAATATATGGCTTATCTTGAAACTATAAATAGCATTGTGAGTGCAGAATTCAAAAATAATAAAAATATTTACCACCAATGCAAGTCCCCATGGACAGGATTGCGTAGTTTGGGGACTACGATTTAAAGATAACTAACTCTTTTATTTAATAAATATACATTTTTTTTAAATATTAATTTTGTTTTATTTTTATTACTTACCTTTCGAGTCGTAGTGATCGTCGAAATCAACATCATCACCGTCATCGTCCTCTGTATCCTCGTACTGAGGGTCAGCGGCGGCATCGTGGAGCGCGACCAGAACCGCACCCAGCAACGCCCCCCGGAGCAGCCACATTAGTCTGCCCGCAGTCCGGGGGGGGGTCGCCCACGAACATGGAACCACACTCTTTAAAGGAGTTTTTATGTTCGACCCAACCGGCCTTTAGCCTTGTTTGGGGGCGGCTCGAAACTGAAAGGGTCCCTCAAGCGTTATCGAAACACCGTTGAAGGTTCCCTAGAGGCATCACGCAAGTGTCTCCGTCACCCGCTAGTTTCTCCGAGGGTTTCGGTACGGATCGGACTTTACTCACGCATCATATGACGAAGGTAGACGGTAACGCGAATTTGGAAAAATCTTTTTCGAATGAATTTACATCGTTTTAAAAATACCAGTTGTTTAAAAAACTTAAAGAATAGGGGTTAAGAACATGACAGAATGGTGTGACTTGTAAAAACTGTCAAAGACATTGTGGCATCGACTGTTTTAGTTTTTATACTGTTGGACATCTGCCAGCTATTCATCATGGTATATAGATCAAAAGAAAAAAAATAACTACGAATATTAAAATGTCACTAATATTTATTATCAAAGAACGTCTACTTTTCGTTTCATTTAGTAAACAATTAAATAAAACCTTCAAAAGTCGAAATAGATAAAATAATTGTATTTTCACGTAGTACTCTGGGGCTACACCCACTTGCCAGAATTTCATTTGCCATAATTTCATCTGCTATAAGTTTAGGCATATAAGGCTATACTGGTCAACAGACATAATATTGTTTCTTATAATTTCATATGTCATACTCATTGTTTACTATAATAATCACGTGCTAGAAACTTTGTTTCCCAAAAAAATAAATTTCAATAACATTATTTGTTATGATCATTGTAGCCGTAATTATCATATGCCATAACATAATTTGCCATCGAAATTGCTTCTAGAAAAGAAACATAAAATCGGTTTAAGCTAAACGATCAATAGGTTTAGGTTTGGTTAGGTTAGGTTAGGTTAGAATGCGGTGCGAGTCAGGTGACCTCCACGTTGGTGCACCCTGGGCAAAGCTGGTTCCAACAGTCTCCCGCTCTGGCGTGTAGTAGACGCTTGGACCCAGCCGGCTGACATCTGGCATTGGCAGGGTCCCTTTTGGACCTTGCAGCTCCCATATGTGGCCTACTTTGGGTCACATAGCTCGCTTTTCCTTCTGAACAGTGAGAGGAGTTACTGACGGCGTCCCTTCTGGGCGTCGTACCACAAAGACGGCCGCCCCTTAAGGGTTCGCAGGTCGCAACGGGGGGAAAGGGTAACACCGCGAAAGCGGTGCAACGGGGGCCTACGCCAGCCTCCGATCATCGTAAACCACTGCGGTCTCTGCAACGACCCCCCTCGCGGCGTTGTGAGGTACGCGGGTTCCGTGGTGGAGCGAGGGCTTGCCTTAACCGGCCGGCCGCGTGAAGAACACACTATAAAACCCGAGAGAAAACTCGTAAAAACCTGTCAATATACCCCGACCTTGGCAGTATTTAGGGTTCCCCGTGTATGAGGCCACTGCACGGGGTGACTGATTTTTGTTCTCTGCTCGTGGAAATCAGAATGAACAAAAATAAATCTTTTGACGTTTCGGAGAAGTTGGCGGAATCTGTTGCCAGATCCGTCGTGGTTGGTGGGGCTGGTGATAGCCGTAAAAGGTCACACATTGAGGAGGACGACTCAGAAGATCTGTCAGGCAGTGAGTCGGCGGTGTCTACCGGATCGAAGGTGTCCTTATCGCGCCGAGGCCGTGTAGCCAGGGTCGGGACGGGACACTCCACCGGACTTGCACACGCCCAAAGGATGCTCCGACAGCAAGAGCTGGAGGACTTTGAGGCGGAGTTAAATGCCGAACGAGAACTCGGCGAGAGGGAACGCATGGAGCTCTTTATGAGATTCCACCTGCGGGATGAGGATTCGGCTGCCGCTCTCGGCACCGATCTACAGGGCCTCCGAGAAGAGATGCGCAAGATGCGGCCACCAAAAACCAGTGCTGCGCCGCGTGCCGCTGGTACTGCACGACGTTCGGCTAGTGCTGCATCACATGCCGTGCAAAAAGAATTCACCGATCTCGGCTTCACTGATACAGAGATTGATGCTGCCACCCGGACATTGGTTCCGTGGGAGGCTGAGATTGGCGGACCGTCTGCTTTTGACGTGCAACAACTGGGTCTGCAGTGCGCCCAGGCTATTCGAGAGGTTTTCAGAAAATCTGGGAACCTCAAAAGTACCTACCAGCGGACTTTGAACGACGCCACTAACAACTTGCGTCGCACGTTGGCAAACCTCACTTCGAGGTGCGTCAACGATGAGAATGAGAGGCTGGTCTACGCCAATGCGAGACTGCAACGCGAGGTGCAGTCTCTTAGAGACGAAGTAGAGGCCCTAAAAATGGAGATGGGCAAAACGAGGAGGTCCCCTTCCCGCAGGGAGTCTGCTGCTCCCCCCTCTCCTAGACCGGACTACGAGGCGGGCGACGATTTACACCGCTCGCTGAAGTCGGCCATCGCGGCACTGAACATCCGCCTCGATGGTATTGAGGCCAGACTACGCGCGCCTGGGAGGGCCCGTCCCCTCTTGGCAGCTGATCGGAGGAGAAGAGAGGAGTTCCCGCCTCTCCCCACGTCTAGAGGCATCCCGCCGATTCGTTCGTCGGCAGCCTCCATTGCCCCCTCTGTAGTGCCCCAGTCGAACATCAGGCAGGCCTCGGTAGAATCTGCTGCGGTACGGACCACAGAGTCGTGCCGAAGGAGGAAGGGCAATAAGAAGACGAAATGGATGGCGGTTCCCGCTGCGGCACTGGCAGCACCCGCGGTACAGGCACCAGCACTGGCTGTGCCAAAGACGAAGAAGGTTCAGCTAGAGAGACCAAAGTCCACGGCCGTGGTCGTGCAGCTGAAGCCTGAGGCCATAGCTAGCGGCGTGACCTACTCGGAGGCCATGAAGAGGGCAAAGAATGCCATATCTTTGCAGGGGCTTGGCATCCATTCCGGTCTTAGATCGCGAACGGCACAAAATGGAGCCAGGCTGCTAGAGGTGCCGGGAACTAACAGCGCGGAAACTGCTGACTTACTCGCTAAACAGTTGGAGGAGGTCTTGGCCGATGTGACAGTGATTGTCCGGCCCGAAAAGTGTGCGGATATCTGCATCTCGGGTTTTGATGACACTGTCACACAGACAGATGTGGTCACTGCTGTGGCGCAAAAGGGAGGGTGTTTGGTCGAGCGTGTCAAAGTGGGCGCTATCAGAGATGCTCCCGCTGGATTGTGCTCTATTTTCGTCAATTGCCCCATCAAGGTGGCCAAGACGTTGGCGAATGCGGGCAGGCTTCTCCTCACATGGGATCCTGCAAAAGTGGTTGCGCTTGCCCCCCGCCGGCTACGATGTTTTAGGTGCATGGGCGTGGGCCATGCACGACAGTGGTGCCCATCCACCGTTGACCGGAGCGAGCTATGTTTCCGGTGCGGCGAGCCAGGCCATCTAGCGAGGTAGTGCTCCAAACAGCCAAAATGTATGGTCTGCGCCGAGGCTAAAAAGCCACACGGCCATGTGTCAGGCAGCAGGGCTTGTAGTCCCCCTGCTACGAGAGCCATAACTAATGGCCCTCAAAGGACTATGGCGAGGGAGTCCACTCTGGTGCAAACAACGCCGGAGACGGCAATGGAGGTAGCACCCACCCCGGCGCAAAAGCTGCCGATAGTGGTGATAGAGCCGATGCCAGTCATGGCGCAAACGCCACCAGTAGTGGCGATGGGGACGGTGGAGGAGACGGAGCTCGAGCTGCAACCGCCGCTAGAGACACCGAAAACTCCAACAGCTTGCATCGTCGAGCGTCATCCGACGACCTTTACGAACGCATGTGTAGACTTACGAATGTTGCTCTAAGTTACGAACCTTTTAGAGCATTAAACCCGCCGGTCATATACTTTTGGCAGCGGGAACGCCTGTCAGTGGCCTCTCCGGTTGGTTTAATGCTCTAAGTTACGAACGTTGGTTTAATGCTCTAAGTTACGAACCTTAGAGCATTACGAACCGATCGATGGAATAATGACGTTCATTTGAGCTATTTGTAGCCTAATCTAATAAATGAATTTGAATTTTGAATTTGATGATTTACGAGGGCAATAGAGAGGTTGTCTATTATGCAATCGATCGGTTCGTAAGTCTACACAGGGCGGTGGACCTTGTACCGTAGTACTATTATTTATTCTGTGCTTGTACTGAGACGAACCGGCAACAAACTCAGCAAGGTCATTTGTTTTCTCCTTTACAGCGTCAGATTTTGAGGAGAGTTTGAGTCTGAGAAGCTCGATGGCGCAGTGGTTAACGCGTCCGATCTGCGAGTGCTGAGGTTAAGCAACTTTCGCAAAGGCCGGTCATCGGATGGGTGGCCAAAAGTATATCATCTCGAGCTCCTCCATGCTTCGGAAGGCACGTAAAGCCGTTGGTCCCGGCTGCATAGCAGTCGTTAATAACCACCAACCCGCACTGGGCCCACGTGGTGGTTTATGGCCCGTTCTCCCTCCATCCACAGTGAAGGCTCGTGCCTATAGTTGTAAACCAGCGGCTTGTAAGCCGGTAGTTACCGAAATATACTATAGCAACATATAGTCTATAGAAACGAATAGAAACGAATTGGCTATAGAAACGATTAACCAGCCGCTTGACACCGGGTAGATACCCGACTTGAGCATCGAAAAAAAAAAACGATTTTTATTACATTTTTTATTGTTATACTCGTATTTTTTTTATTACATTTTTTATTGTTATTGTTATACTCGTAGGTACTCTTATTTTTGTTATACGGTATCACTTTTTCAATATTGTTCTGTGCTTTTAGATATTTAAGTACTTATACTAGCACATGTTGGCTCTTAATTAATACGACCGGTTTAATTGATTGTTCACTTATATTACTGTTATTATTACTGCTTATGTTTTTTTGTGATGCTCTAAGCATCCGTACAAACCGACAAACGGTTTTTGTGATGCTTATCAAATAAACCATGTAATTTTTGTGTAACAAATAAATTGAAAATTAAAAAAAAACTTATTATGTTCTGCTATTTTTTTTTTAAATAAACACCGAAGACAGTATTTATACCTACTAATTTACTTTATTCAGAGACGAAAAGGAAACTATGAAACAACGTTTGTGTTTAGGTGGTGGTGTATGAAAATTATAAGAATAAAGGTAGCTAAATTAGTTTACTTTGGATTTAATCATCATTATAAACCAAACCAAGAAATACAACTAAATGCTTACTATTAAGAGCGTTTACGCCGCACACTAGCGCCGCCAATGAAAAAAAAAACATATCTAGTAATTAGAGTACATTAGGTGACGTAAAAATGCTAAATTACTTCATTCAAATAGTTTGTTGAGCATAATTTGATTTTCTATCTCTAATTACTAGATATGTTTTTTTTTCATTAGTGGCGCTAGTGTGCGGCGTAAACGCTCTTAAAGCTATTACTGTATTACTGTATATTATATTATGGTATACACGACCGCGGACTTAATGAGGGCAAACATATATATTATAGTATAGCTACCGTGTGTGGTAGATTGCTATAATATAATATATAGGTAGTACATCATATTAATATATATTATAGCTAAGTCTGTGACGGGCTACTCTTTCACGTAAAAGCTACTGAATGGATTTGGATGAAATTCGGCATACAGATAGTTTATAACCGGGAATAACACATAGGATACTTTTTATCCAGATATTCCCACGGGAGCGGGAACCCCGCGGGTGAAACCGCGAGCGGCCATTAGTTAAACATAATTAAGATCGCTAGGGACTCTATTGCATGCGCCTTTTAGCAAATTATACACAAGGTATTAAATATAACGTTGTTACTGATGTAATTCTTTAGTTACTAAAGTTGGATAACATGAGCGTCTAAAGTACCTATCTACAGAAAGATTTGAGACACGGTCTTAGGAAAGTTAATTGTTTATTTCTCAACTTCCTATCTAGTTAACTGAATGTAAAGCTTTCAGCCTGTGCGTAAATTATAACGACTCCACAAAATCACATTGGAAAAGTTAGGCCTCCATAACCGTAAATTAGCTGGCATAATAGTAAGAATGCGGAAGCGGGCCGGACGGGCTAATGCCTTTGCCCCGCAAATGGCAAGATGGCGGCGGCCAGTCTGGCGCCAAGAGTTTCCACGCGCGCGACATGACAACGTCTTAACTTCAACGAGAAGTACATTCGAAATACAAATTTATTTCTTGAGCAGTAACAATCAGTTTTCCATGGCTAACCATTGTGAATTTAGTATCGACTTTTCAATATAACCTCTATGTCTTTTCAGCTACTAAATACAGTACTGCTATAGCAAAACGAACTCTTTTGCTATACTTTAGAGTACATTGTCCTCTGGTTGTACAATAAATGGCTTTGGTTTGATACATTTTTCGTTGGCGTAGCGTTGTCTGGTTGGCGCCAACTCTGACAAGCCTTCTCGCCATTGCATTTTCAACCCAACCGACAAATTTTACAGTTGTTTTTCTTATTTTTGAGCGTAGGCAATCCCCTTTAATGGGCCGGAGTCAAATGCGAGATAAGGTTTGGTATATTTCATTGTTTTCGTCTCCCCTGTTGGTATATAAAGGGTGGAATGAATATCCCGGGATTACTATATACCGTAACATTTCAGTTTCGATGAAATGACGTATTTATCTTGGGCGCTTTTAGTTTTGTTGTTGGCGAAACACGTTTAAAGGCCTGCAGAATGGAATAACTTGATGATATCAGAATTTATATTGATGAGATGTTATTGGGTTGCGTGCCATTAATCGTTTACACTGACGCACGGGTCGGACAGTCATAGACTCATAGCGGGGGTTCATATCACGCCCGTATAAGTTTTTTTTTTATTTTCTAATCTTAAAGGCGTTATTATTCTAAGTTTCTAACGTAATTAGTGCGGAACGAAATTGGCGTATAAGAGTTAATATACTTACCATTATCTTTATTCTTAAGAGCGTTTACGCCGCACACTAGCGCCGCCAATGAAAAAAAAAAACCATATCTAGTAATTAAAGATAGAAAATTAAATTATGCTCAACAAACTAAAAAATACCGTAAAATTGCTAAATTACTTCATTCAAATAGTTTGTTGAGCATAATTTGATTTCTATCTCTGATTACTAGATATGTTTTTTTTTTCATTAGTGGCGCTAGTGTGCGGCGTAAACGCTCTTAAGCTGTTGACGAGCTTGGCCACCACGGCCAAGCTCATCTTACTTAAAATTTATGAATATTTTTGTAAATTTAATTCTGTCACAAATACGCACAAATCAAGAGCTACTCGTGTATGTTTATTCTACAGGCGCACATACAATGGCTTTAGAGATACAAGATTCTGCAAAACGTTACTCCAGCAGGAAATGCAATATCTCGAAAACCTAAAGAAGCACACATTTTATTACCGGCGCACAGTTTTGCACTAATGTAAGCTCTCTGCCCATGCACAATTTTTCTCTCTTTGATCATTCGTTTAGAATTTTCCTGCTGGAACAACGTTACTGCAGCAAGAATCGTTTTTTTCGTTTTTTCCCAAAATGACAACACGTACAATTTTTTTATGTGGCGCATATGCACAGCAGATTACGTACTAACTATACGTTCCGCTCATAACACTCTAGGAGCTACTTTCCTGCTGCGGTAACGTACACCATATCCTGACTACGTAGTTATTGACATTGATATGACTCCTTTAGCCACGTAGTTAACAATCTCAAAGTGGGTGTTGAAAAATTTGCACGTGTAGTACAGAGCCCAATGATATTATACATCATTACCATACGTCCCCACTGCTGGGGCATGAGCTTTCCTATAGATGGGTAGGGAGAACGGGCCAACCACCACGCGGGCCCAGACTAATGCAGCCGGGACCAACGGCTTTCCGTGCCTTCCGAAGCACGGAGAAGCCGATACATTTTTAGGCACCCATCCGATGACCGGCCTTTGCGAAAGTTCCAGGCGCGTTAACCACTACGCCATTCGAGCTCCTCATATACATTGCTTTTTAACTGGAAAAGTATGAGGAAGTCTGAATCCATAAGAGATACAGAAAAATTACAGAAAAATTGTCTAAGGAACCATTAAGTAAGTCTTATTTTGTGAAAGCAATTTTGGCAAAGCAATTTTTTTTGTCAAGTGTAATTTGTATAGTCGACAATGAAATTGCTTTACCATCTTAGAAGTGAATTTTGTTTGCATAAAATAAAACAACAAGTTCTATTTTTGTTTAAATAAAAGACCAAGTAACAGATACGTATGTCATTATTGACAATGAGCCTTAGCGAAATTTGATTGTAATGGAAGTTTTTGTCAAAAGTGATAAGCAATCTCATGGTCGACTATACATAAAAATAGTCAATCGTCTACTGTATGCAAAATCATATTGACGTTACTTACTTTTCCACAAATCTCAGATTAATTTTATTACATAATTTTTGTTCAACCCTGTCATGTTCTGACCTCTATTCTTGATGGGACCAACAACAATATATATCAGTTGGATCTAGGGCCATCACTTTGCAATTTTACTTAATAGGTTACAAACTACCATTTTCTCAGTCATGTGGTGCTTTTCTGGTATGTTCACAATTTTCCGGGGTTCCATACACGGAAAGTACCCTACTTGCCATATTAAAATTCAAAATCATTTATTCAGTTTAGGCTACAAATAGCCCTTATGAACGCCATTATGCCATCGGTTCGTAAGTCTATCTACTCTGGGCGGGAGATCTTGTACTGAGAAGAACCAGCAAGAAACTCAGCAAATGTTCAGCTCTTTTCTCCCTCACAGCGTCATAAATATTGGAAAATACCCTATCTTAAAAGGACACTTTCCAAACAAATAAAAATACAAAATTTATAGGACAGTCACAACTTGTAAAAAAAACCAAAAAAAATAAAAAATAATAAATAAAATATTTAAGTTTGCAAAAACATCATTTACCAGTTTAATTTTTTTCAATGTCATACAGAACTAGTAAAAGTCAAAACCTGTCTAAGAAAAAACAAAGTTAAACTATAGTTAATAATAATAAAAATAAGACAAGTACGCTGGAGCAGACCAGTCTCCACAGGCGGCACCCGTTCACGAGTATGACATGAATCAGCCATCGCTTCACTCAACCATATTTTGGAATGTATTAGGATTGAAGGGTGGTGGTAATTATTAAAAAAGGGTCACCAACTGGTTTTGGTCTTCAGCAACAATTTAACCTTTTCACCGCCCAACTATCTTGCACGCGATGTCCCGCTGTACGCCAACGAATAAATGTATTTTAATAAAGTAGGTACAAAGAAGAACTTCTATAGAAGTGTTGGCGTGGGCGGCACGAAAATCTCGAACTTCTATTGAAGTTGTTGGCGGTAAAAAGGTTAATAAAGCTACCTGCTTCCAGCTGTCATCCCGTAACAATGAAAATTTATGTGAAGATAATATCTTATTTATTTATTTATTTCGGGACAACAAACAGTCACAATATATTATTTAAACATAAAATCTTACAAATCTGGTATAATCATACCACATCAACATATACAATATTGCAACCCACGACAAATTCAAATTCAAATTCAAAAATCATTTATTCAGTTTAGGCTACAAGTAGCTCTTATGAATGTCGCTATGCCATCGGTTCGTAAGTCTACTCTGGGCGGGAGATCTTGCACTGAGAAGAACCGGCAAGAAACTCAGCAAGTGTCCAGCTCTTTTCTCCCTTACAGCGTCAAAAAAATAAAAAATTGGAATAGATGCCCTATCATAGCAGGACACTTTCCATTACAAATAAACACAAAAAATATAGAAGACAACTACAACATGTAAAAAAACAAAACAAATAAACAAATCTAATATATCAAATTTACATCTGGTATAAGTTAAATTTCCACAATGTCATACAGTACCACTACAGTACTCTAATAAAAGTCAAAAATTGTTTAAGAAAAACAAAGTCATACTATAGTAATTAATACTAACAATGAGATAAGTATGCAAGAGCAGACCAGCCTCCACAGGCGGCACCCGTTCACGAGTATGACATATGACATTATCTACATATTAACAAAGAAAAAAAAAAGTGTGCAACTGAGGATATTAGGCTACGAAAGCTAATACAATTTTACATTACAACAACTCACATAAACACAATAAAAATAAAACAACAAAAACAGAATATCATGAATGCAATGAATAATTAATTTTAGCCTTGTTTATTGCATGTTACTCTATCTTTTGGTGTACAATAAATGGCTCCGCACACTGGACGATATGTCGTTGCGTCTAGTCGCCGCGTCTAGTCGCGTTGTGCACGCGCAAACACGACGACAGTCGTGCGACAGTTGTGAGCGTTTTCGCGACTCCCCTAGCTTGTCGTCGCGTCTCTGCTACTGACGCCAAGTGTAAGTGCGGAGCTTTGAACAAAATAAAGATAAAAATTGTCGGCCGCAGCCTGTCGTCGCGTCTAGTCGCCGAGCTGTCGCAGTCGCGTGTCGCCTAGTGTGCGGAGCCATTTAAGGTGTGCTTATCTTATCTTACCTTTTTTTGGCGACGAAATCTGTCGAACGCTGGGCTTAAAGCTAGCCTATAGCACATAGCCTATAGGTTGCTAACCTATAGCACATAGAAAATAGGTAACTAGGAAATTAATCAAACTTTCTCGACTTATTAATCAAACTCGAGGAGCTCGGTGGCGCAGTGAGTGGTTAACGCGCCCGGTCTGCGATTGCTGACGTTAAGCAACATTCGCAAAGGCTGGTCATCGGCTGGGTGACCAAAAATGTATCTTGAGATCTTTCGTGCTTTGGAAGGCACGTAAAGCCGTTGGTCCCGGCTGCATTAGAAGTCGTTAACAACCACCAATGGGCCCGCGAGGTGGTTCATGGCCCGTTCTCCCCCATCCAAAGGGCAGGTTCGTGACCTAGCAGTGGGGATAAAAAATGAGCTGATGATGATGATGATGAATCAAACTGTGTCGAACACTGGTGATACTGCCCTTTAGTAAGAACTCTTAATCAAAAAAACGCCACTAATAAATTACTAGTAATTTAATCAAACTTGCTTAATCACAAATTCTCTCATCCTCAGTTCTTCTCAAATGGATAGTAAGGGGAGTCCTTCCAGTGCTTGACCGGGATGACGCGGTAGTCCCTGTCGAAGGCTTTCAAGGAGTCCCGCTCCTCCTGCGTTAGCTGGAAGTCGAACACGCCGATGTTCTGCTCCACGCGCCCCTTGGTGGTAGACTTCGGGATTGGGATCACTCCCAACTCCACCTGGAAAAACAGAAATGACATGAAATGATGCACTGTACCACTGCTGGGCACTTATGCCTCCTAATCACCACGTAAACTGAGTCTGTACTACTTTTTTTTTTGTTTTTTTATAGTTAGCTCGGTAAATGACTCCATCCCACGTGATGTTAAGTGGAAATGGAGTCCAGACGCGAAGACAACTGGTGCAGCGTGAAAACAAACGTAGCATCAGTTAACTTCACTCTGCCGGCCCAGAAGGTGCTTCTTCACGCCTCTCTTGAAGGACCCCATATCGTAGGAAGGAGGGAAAACGTATGCTGGTAGACTATTCCATCTTTTGGAGGTGGAAAGAAACGAGTCACCAAATTTCTTTGCACGCGATGGGAAATTTGAGACAGTGAAGCGGTGACTCCGAAGAGCAGCACGTGTACTCCTATGAAGAAAGCCAAATATCTTAAAGAAATAACTTTTTATTTCTTTAAGATATTTGGCACTGTAAGGTCTTTTTTTATATTTGTTTATTTCTTAGACTAACAACTTGTATCTAAAAGCGTGACTGTTTGATGCCAAAATAAAAGATTATTAATTATTTTAGGTCAAGTCATTTGATTTCTCAAGTCAAATGATTTCTTCATAGATGTTCTTATAAACGTCAAAACTATCATCATCTCAGCCAAAAGACGTCCACTGCTGGACAAAGGCCTCCCCCAAGGATCTCCACAACGACCAGTTTTGTGCTGCTCGCATCCAGCGGCTTCCCGCGACCTTCGCCAGATCGTCGTCGGTCCACCTTGTTGGAGGCCTGCCCACACTGCGCTTTCCGCTTTTCAAAACTACAAAAAAAATCGAAATAACTGTCTAAAATTTTGTTTTAATTACTGAATTTACCACCTTTTTGGATTTTAGAAGAGACAATATGCCAAATACAGGATGGTGTTTAGAAACCTAGGCTGGCATTGAATAATCTGATCTTGTCTTCTATCTAGTCTATCCAGTTTAATCTGCTCCTGATTACGCTGGCAGTATTTAAACCTCGATTTAAAAATTTGCGACTTCATCTCAGCCAAAGACGTCCACTGCTGGACAAAGGCCTCCCCCAAGGATATGAGGGGTATTTGCCGTAATCGCCACGCTGGGCAGGCGGGTTGGCGATCGCAGTAGGTTGAGGGTAACCTCAGAGAGATGCTGCTGCCCATCCTCTGGAATGGTCCCTTAGTCGGCTTTTACGACACCCAGAGGAAGAGATGGGGTGGTGCAATTCTTTATCCCCGGCACCACACAGGGTACTTAAGAACATTCTATCGTAAACAGGGTCAGACCCAGGCCTATTAAAGCACATACATCCGGTAGTCCAATCTCGCCTGCGTGTGTGAATCTGCAACATGTTTATTCCATCCCATAATACATCTCTGTCTGCACTTGGCTCTAAATTTATTGGGACAACTGTCTCTTGCGACTTGACTGAGCGTGTCAACAATGTTCTTATAAAATTTATCTATTATTTTTCTATGGCTCGTAATGTTACAACATTGTGGCTAAAATGCCACCTTTCAAATTCAAATTCAAACATTTATTTGCACAATATTATGTACAGTACATTGAGATGAGTTACAATGTTGAGCAGGGTCAACAATATTCTGCCTTAATTTTATAGGCATGCAAATGTCAATACAGTATAAAATTTTATAAAACATATACATAACTACATAAATGTAAATTTTTAGCTTAAATAATTATATTAAAATGTCAATAGAAATAAAAATTATTAATCTAAGTAGATACTACAATTTGTAAATTAGTATTGCAATGAAGTAATTAGAAATAAATAGACTACAATTATAATTTTTTATTAAAAAAACCTTTTAAAAAAGCCTTTTACATTAAAAACAACCAGATTTCCTCCAGGTAAGGAGACTAGAGAAGGTAAGCTTCACAGAAACGCGCTCCAGCAAAGCACACATACAACCTCTCACGTACACAGGATCTCGGAACACCTGTGCAAGGTGTGTATGTGTGCGTGCTCGAGCGCGGTATGTTCCATTTGTGAACATTCAAAAAGTAAATTCAAACATTCAGACGCTGGCATAAGGTCGATAATACGTAGCGCCTGCGACAATATAACAGTTAACCTAAAAAATATAAAATAAAAAAATTGGTTGTAGTTATCAAAATATATACAGGGTCTAACAATATCAATAAGCGAACGTTTAAGGGGAGCATCTATACATCACACTGAGCATGCTCACCAAATTTGGTTCAAAACTACAGGCTCGTTACCGAGATAATCAACAAAACATTATCATAATTTACCAAAAAATACATCCTTTCCAAACCCGTACAGCGGTACTACACGCACACAAAGATAGCCGTTGTGTCGTGTATCTGTACACGATCTTTTTATCGACGCCTGCGTGCGTGTTAGTAAAGATACAGCATGTTTCCTGATGTGCATTATTTTGATTGATTTAGTTTGTTAGAAAACATAACTTTGAAAAATCACTATAAAACTGGAGCCCATTTAGAACGATGTACAGATACCGCCCTTAAACGTTCGCTTATTGATTTTGTTAGACCCTGTTTAGTAGGTATATCCTTTGTACTTCTTCTTGTATTGTCCACTTTTTGTATTTTGTATGGTGTACAATAAAGTGGATTTTCATTACATTTTCATTTCACGTTGTTATTGTTGTTTTCTTCGGCCTTGTTTTGGGGCCGGTTCGGGTCGCGAGATGCTTCTCTTTACCCGGGTTCTCTTCACGGTCGACATTAGTCGTACCGGGTCTCCGTGGGGGCGCGGCAGGGGTACCGTTCTTTTTTTTTTATTGTCGCTGCTTTTTTCACTTTTTTTGTTTTTTTTATCCCTCTCTGCCTTGCGCGAGCCTTAGAGGATGCCCTCCTTGGATGCGCCGCACGCCTGCCCCTCGCCCTGCGAAGCCCTCGGCGCGGTCAGCCCGAGGCGCGGTCAGCCCTCGGCGCGGTCAGCCCGAGGCGCGGTCAGCCCTCGGCGCGGTCAGCCCTCGGCGCGGTCAGCCCGAGGCGCGGTCAGCCCTCGGCGCGGTCAGCCCGAGGCGCGGTCAGCCCGAGGCGCGGTGAGCGCCAGCGAGTCCGGTAAGGCGGGTGGCGGATGGAAGGAAGTGTTTCATTTCATTTAATTTCAAAATATGCAGCAACTAAATTACGGATATTGATATCATCAATATGTTTGATTGGTTTCCAAGCATATGAATTAAGTAATTTTGTTGTAATTTCAACAATACTTAGTGATTTTTTAGTGGTGTTTTCGAAAATAATTATGATCGAGTCAAAATTATACAATCGTGTATTTGGGCAAGCAAATTCAAGCTAGAGACATGAGTTTACAACAACATCGCGACAGCAGTCCGCCCGTGACCACGGCCGTTGTAACTCGGTCGAAACGTCGGGTATAAAGAAGGTATAAAACCTTTTACTAATCAGTTTGCGTTAATCGCCGTTTAAAATTCTTTGTTACATTTAGTTTATCAGTGGTCTAGTTTACCAGAACAAAGCCAACTCCTCACCTCATACCGCAGTGCGACCTGCGGCACCGTCTTGTTGTACTTCTTGGCCAGCGCGAGCAGTGTGGGGTGGTCGACGCGCGGGGGAGGCGCATCATCAGCAGCTTTGGTGGGGAACAGCGATCCGAAGGGCGTGTAGCCGGTCACCGTGATCTCCTTCTGCTTGCAGTAGGCCAGCAGCTCTGGCTGTTGGAGGTTCAAGTTGATCTGGAACGCCAAGGTTTCAACATCAAGATCAGATTTTAACCGCCTCTATGGTCTAGTGGTTAAGACCATCAGTTTACAACCAAAGTTTCCGGGTTTGATTCCCAGCGGGGGGTACATGTTTGTGTACTCGGTTTGGTTGGTGGTAGGGCTTGTTTGTCCGCCTGGCTAGCCACCACCATCTTATCTAAACATGTCGCCACAACATCAATTGTTGAAGCATTGTTGTGTTCCGGCAGCACCTGTCTGTCATAAGCTTCTCCTAATCCTAATGCATGCTAGCAAGCCCAATACGACAAACGGACGTAGGACGCCCTCAAACTAGGAGGAGTGACGATTTTCGCAAAGTGGCTGGTAAGAACTGAATGAGAGTCAGTTGCGTGCACGCGGAGAAGCCTATGTCCAGCTGTGGATGATGATGATGATGATGATGATGATGATGATGATGATGATGATGATGATGATGATGATGATGATGATGATGATGATGAGCCCTATCTTCGGCTCTCCTTATCTGACGCTCTTCGCCTTCATCGCACCCGGTAACAATCTCCTACTAGAATCCCCTACTAGAATCCCCTATTAGAATCCCTTACTAGAATCCACTAATAGAATCTTCTACTAGAATTCTCTACTAGAATCCCCTACTAGAATCCCCTACTAGAATCCCCTACTAGAATCCCCTACTAAAAACCTACTAGAATCCTCTACTAGAATTCCCTACTAAATCTCCTACTAGAATTTCCTACTAGAATCCAATGTGACACGCTTGCGTGATGCCATACCCTCTAGGAACCCTTTGAGGATATTCGGTCACCACGGCATAAAGAACCTTTGAGATAAAAAAGCTAATTGCTTTTTACCAGAAAAAAGAGAGCTCCGACCGACCTCGACTTGCAGCACCGCCGGCTTCACAACGCTCAGGGACATCAGCCGGTCCAACTGGCGCTGGTTGAAGTTGGAGACGCCGATGGAGCGCGCCAGGCCCAGGGTGCGCGCCTCCTCCATGCCCTGCCAGGTCTCCACGTAGTCGACGCTGTCCAGGGTGTGGTTTTCCTGCATGTTAGGAAATCATTAAGTGTTGAGACGTCACTGCCAACTGTTCCTTCTTTCATTTTTTGCTGGTAAGCATTCGTCTCCCTTGATGTGATGATAAGAAAGATGATGTTAAGATGATGTTAAGTGATGATATTGCCAAAGGTGGAACACTTTACCCAGAATCATCAACCACTGAGTAACTGGCTATCTAACGACTATCTTACTTACAACGTCGATGTTTGGTAATATATCGATACCGGAAGTATCAATTAATGTAAAAGACAAACCACGATTTTACAGGAGAGCCAAAAAACGTTTTTTTTTTTCGATATCTGTCTGTAACTTTTTAGCGTTTTATCCGATTTTATTGACGTACAGGACATATATCTTCTCTTTCTCTTCTTCACGGAAGGTAGGAGCGCAGTCACGGAAGGGTAAGATTGTACAAATCGATTGTATCGACACAAAACGTAAACGATATCAGCGCCTCTAACGGTGGGTAATGAAAATATTTTAAGATATGATTACTAAACTAAACACTAAAGTTCGACCATTAAAGTCAAAGTCAAAGTCAAATATTTTTTATTAAAATAAAGTTTAGAAAAGTGCTTTTGAATCGTCCAAAATTTTTTTTCCTACTACCCATTCAGGACGTCTATTTTTTAGCTGTGGAGAAGAATGGGCGCAAGAAACTCCACAGCTTTAATATAATATGTAACGACATTTACAAAATTATATGCCGTTACCAAGTTATACAGTTTAAAAATAACCTTAACAATATTTTAGATTAGAAATACCTGTTGGAGTGATTGGAGCATTTTAAACCCATGCTGTTTTGTCTTCAATGTAATCAGACACTTTATAATAAGCTTTTTTATAAAGCTTTTCTTTAATGGCGATTTTTGGATATTACTTGGAACTTTATTGTAAAAACGTACACACAGGCCTCTAAATGAATTATTTACTTTGTAGAGCCTAGTATAAGGTACTGCTAGTTTGTTTTTATTAGGTTCTCGTAAATATATTATGATTGCATCACATCATCACTGCCATTATATTAATATCTTTAAATCTCTCCCTGAGAGAATTACCAGCTTTTAGGTTATAAATTGCTCGAATAGCCCGCTTCTGCAGCACAAAGATAGTTTGAATATCGGCAGCATTGCCCCACAGTAAAATGCCGTACGACTTACGCTATGGAAATAAATAAAGTATACAAGTCTAGCTGTTTCAATGTCAGTGATCTGACAAATTTTCATTACTGCATGAGCCGCAGAGCTCAGTCTACTCGACAATTTATCTACATGTGGGCCCCACTGTAGCTTTGCATCCAACGTAATGCCTAGAAACACTGTGGTGTCCACAGGGTTCACATTCTTATCTTTAATTTTTACACTGGTTTTTACCTCCTTAACGTTGGGTAATACAAATCTTATACATTTAGTTTTTCGTTCATTCAATAGCAAATTGTTAACACTAAACCAATAAACTATCTTTGAGACAGCATTGTTTACATCGTCATCAATCGGCTGTCGTCGTTTCACTTTGAATAAAAGTGAGGTATCATCTGCAAACAATACTATCTCATGGTTGTCTTTTACAAAGTAAGGCAAGTCGCTAATATAAATTAAAAATAAGAAAGGACCAAGAATTGAACCCTGTGGAACTCCCATTGTAACCACCGTTCCCGGAGATCTTTTACATGAAGTAGCCGCGCGTTTAGAGTTGCCTATATCGAGAAACGATTTCTTATCATTGATCTGCCCAAACCACATCATGATGTGGCCAATAGACTAAAACATTTCATGAAATGCGACCATTTCATGAAATTCTCGAGCATTTCGTGGAAATGAGCAAATCTACGTTATGGTTATATGACATATACACGCCTCACGTGCACACAACGACAATAACATTGCAGCATATTGATCATACTCAAATGTGGCAATTCAGTAAAGTAATGCAGTAATATAGGCTTGAACTAATAGTTCATAATAATTGGTATGGATGCTCACCGACTCCGAGATGGGCCAGTGGATGAGGTACAGGTCCACGTAGGTGAGGTTCAGGCTACGTAGGGACTCGCGCAGGGCCGGCACCACGGCATCCTTTGCGTGGTGAGTGTTCCACAACTGAAATTATTATATTTCCATAAAGTAATGGCTTTATACGATCCCACGAGTCATCGCTACAGTTGAGGGGTATGGGATATTATACACGAAGACTTTTTATCGGTGATCAGGACCTACTGATTCCGACTAAGTAAATTATGGACATTGTAATACATTAGTAATTAAGGTAGCAGTGCATATTACACAAAGCGCTAATTAATTGTTTAATATCATAATTTTTGTGTTTATGTTACCGCCAACAGCGTCATTTTCATTAAGTGCAGTGAGTACTAGTGTTTGGTGAAAACAGCAAATGAAAAGTAAGTCAATATGTATTTTGGATTACTGGTGTTGTAGTACTGATGTGAAATCTTACTGCGGTGTTTAGTTTTCTGTAAGAATATATATTAGTTTTCATTTCAATTTTAATGCGCCACTGAAATAAACTACTTTTAAAAAAACACAAATGTTGAAAAAATTTCCACGAGCAGGGTTTGAACCTGCACCCTTCTGACATACCGGGTCAGGTGCTCTTCCAATTGAGCTATCGTGGTTCTAACCAGCCCGCCGAAACTATTCAACACTATTTACTTTTTTCAACATTTGTGTTTTTGTAATTTGTTCGCAACAAAATTTGCGTTAAAAATTATATAAACATTTACTATTTACTTTTTACTTTGAAAGCCAAAGGCGCCCATTCAATGTTAACAACTACTGTCATTAACATCCGATCATAATATTTAAAAACCCTGCTCGTGGATTTCAACATTTGTGTTTTGTAATTTGTTCGCAACAAAATTTGCGTTAAAAAAGTACTAGTTAAGTTAAAAAGTAAAAGTACTAAGTTACTACTATTAGTAGTTACGTGTTTTCTTTTGAAAATTAATTTCGTATTTTTAATTAGGTAACCATTTGATTAGAATTTATGGTCTTCCTACATTTTTATGAAGTGAAGATTAAAGTGTTTTTTTTACGTTGTCTGCCATTTGACAGTTTATACTACTAATAACATGAAAAACTTTAAATCTTCAATGAGGTTTATTATCATCGTTGTACCTGTACTTTTTTTTTTTTAGTTGTTGGCTTCGTGCGATTTGCACATTTAGCCAGTGTCAAAGTAACTTTTCATACAAGTATTACATAAATAAACAATATTTCCTTAAATGATGATGAATGATATTAGAAATGGGAAGTGAGTAATGATATACCCCCCAACCCCTCCAGTATCTCAGTAAAGATGTGGGGTTTACTTAGTCCTCACGCGAGCTCCTTGAGAGAATTTGAAAAGTGACGTTGCACTGTTTTGTTTCATTTGCCAACACTTATGCGCACACACGAACACTTAACGGTTAATAATCCACCATTATTTCACATTAATATTCGACTTAACACAAATTTTGAAAAATATGACAAAACCGCAGACATGACGCTTCACTTTCCCGCCAAGAAGTCGTACCTGTACTTAGGTATGAAGAGATTTTATTTGTAACAAGGAGGAGTAGGATGACCATGCTTTTAATATTCATAGGTTATTAACTTTACTTCCCAGATAAAAAAATAAAAAATGGAACGCTGACATGTAAGTTTAATTATTATTGCAACGGCCATTATTTACTTAATCGGTTCCGTTCCACCTACTGAGGTCCTGATCACCAATAACAGGTCTTCGTGTATAATCCGAACACACTTTGCCTGACCTGGGAAGTGAACACGGAATGGCTTTACGTGATGCACTGAAGCACGGAGAAGCTCGAGATGATACATTTTTTGGTCACCCATCCGAAGACCGGCCTTTGCGAAAGGTGCTTAACCTCAGCACTCGCAGACCGGACGCGTTAACGCCGAGCTCCTCTCTTAATAAATAAATTTCTCCAAATGTCTATTGCATAAAAATGTGTAGATACGGCTATCTAATGCCGGATCCCTATATTCTGTCTGTCTGTTGTTTTGCTTACTGGAGTTAGAAATTTGACATAATTTGTAAGTAAGTAATTATTTATTCAGTGCTTCCAATACATAAACATTACAATAGGTTTCTTATATCTAAGGTATAATGAGAAACAACTGAAATAAAATTAAAAGCAAAAAACAAATACAAGATATCTGTTGTTGTGACAAACTCTTGTTGCTGTTGTTGTGATAAAACAACATGTTTAAATGTGTATGTGTTGTATGGAGCGAGCGATGTGTCAAATTTTTATCTATTGTAGGCAAAACAACAGATAGATAGAATATAGGGAACCGGCTTAAGTGTATAGGTATCATACCTTTGTGGTGATGAATACATCTTCTCTCTTGACGACACCTTCAACAATCTTCTTATTTATAGCTCTCCCAACCTGTGAAATTAGCACACAACAATTAATCAATTAATCTTGACGACCTCCTTGGTCGAGTGGTTTGTACACCGGTTTTCATGGTGTCGCCATATCTGAGGTCCCGGGTTCGATCCCCGGTCGGGTCAATTTATAAATTATTGTTTTTCTAAAATGTCTCGGGTCTGAGTGTTTTCTATGTATAATAAGTATGTATTTAAGTATTTTAAGTATGTTTATCCGTTGTATGGCGTTATAGTTAAAAGTGGCCGTAACGTCTTATTTTACTAAACCATAACATGTGAGGTGTTCATTAGGTGACGTAAAAATGCTAAATTACTTCATTCAAATAGTTTGTTGAGCATAATTTGATTTTCTATCTCTAATTACTAGATATGTTTTTTTTTCATTAGTGGCGCTAGTGTGCGGCGTAAACGCTCTTAACGAGTTTCATAACGAAGCTTCTCTTGGGCTAGATGATTGGTGTGAGTGTAGGAAAATGTATTATTTATTTATTTATTTAATCCAACAAATTATTATGGGGATACTTATTAAAGAAAGACAAACTGTTGGAAAAAATCCCCGAGCGGGATAATTTGTTTTATAGTTTGTTCGCAACAATATTTGCGTAAAATTATATGTAAGTAATCATGGGGATACATGTTTGTATACTCGGTACTTATGGTAGGGCTTGAGTAGTATGGATTCGAGAGTTCTGAACCACTGAATCATCGCGTCGAAAAGTCGTTCGAAAATCTCGTTTTGGGGTTGGCCAAACCTAAAAAAAAAAACCCCCATTTGAATCGATTGCGCTGGGTCCCAGGCCCATATCTTTAACCGTTTCCTAGATAAAATCTTCTTACATTGACTCCTAGTTGATACACTCAATACGTTAACTGGAATGAATTTTACCGTACGCAAGTCCTCAGTTTACAAACAATATTTATGTTGCGTTAAACAATTCATTAAGTTCTTAGAGTTACCTCTTGTTTGCACTTATTTTTATTATTATTATACTCGTTGACTTTAACTTTATTTTTCTTAGACAATATTCGACTTATATTAGTACTGTATGACATTGTGAAAATTGGTACCTGATGTAATTTTTGCAAACTTACTTAGACATTTTTTTATTTTGTTTTTTTTTGTGTGTTTATTTGTGATGGAAAGTGTTTTTTTATGAAAGGGCATTTTCCAATATTTTTGACGCTGTAAGGAAGAAAAGAGCTCGACACTTGCTGAGTTTGTTGCCGGTTCCTCTCAGTACAAGATCTCCCGCCCAGAGTAGACGTACGAACCGAAGGCATAGTTACATTCACAAGAACTACATGTAGCCTAAACTCAATAAATGATTTCTGAATTTGAATACATAGGACATCACTAACTAATAACTAGAGATGAAACGGATATCCGGCAACTATCCGGTATCCGGCATATCCGGCCCAAATTTACTATCCGGCCGGATACCGGATAGGCATTATTTTTCTAAAAAATCGTCTTCAACGTACATGAAATAAGACAACAGTAGGCCGATTCTACTAAATAACTGCAACTACACTGCAGCGTCACGTGTGTCAAAATAAGCTTTAGACGTTTCGGTATATAAGCAGCGCTGCTGCCGTAGTGTTGCAGGGACGGAGAAGTAACGCAAATAGGTATTCCACTAACAAAACTGCACTACACCTGCACGTTTATTGCAAAATTGGAGATGGAGTGGAGACATTTGCCAAGCTATGTATAAAAAAAAAAAAAATCGTATTCCAATAAAATATTTTGATATTTTTGTAGTAATGACAGCAGTATTGGTGCAGTTTTTGTGCAGGTTTATTGCAGTAGAGTGTGAGCAACTTTTGCATAACGTATATTATAACTTAGGCATTATTAAAATTAGCATTGAAAAGTTAGTTAATTTCTTTTAAGTTTATATATATATTAATTTACGTAGGTTACGTGCGCCCAACGATTTTATTTTTTACCTGCCCTGTTACCCAGGACCAACCGTATTATTAATATAAGGTAACATTCGTCCTTTTAGTTTTATTGCAGGATTCGTGCAGCTGTAGTGTAGTAGTCGCGCAGTTGTAGTGTAGTTGTGGTGCAGAGAATTTTAATAGAATACGTCTATTTCCATGGCACTGCTCCTACACGCAAAAAATTACGGGGGTAAACGTGCAGTTGCAATTTTTAAATAGAATTCAACTACAGCTTGCAATAATGATGATTCCCTTCACCACCTCGAGTAATCTGGAGTTGGCACACCAAACAAACAGCAAACTTATTATTTTCACTGGAAATGTCAAAGTATTGCCAAATAGGCGATCTGTTTACTGACGACATGTTTCTGTCCCTCAATTATTTTATTGTGTACGTATTTTTACAAAATCCAAAGTCAATAAAATAACGCACGTACTGCCACACAAGCATCAAGTAAACGATTGATTGATTTTCGCCTGTAATTTATTCAAGAATGCGCACGAGCACTCCCGACGAGTCCCGATGACACCCAAAACCACCCGAAATGTTGCAATCGCGTTGCCCGCAGCTGCACGTGCTAAACATGTCACAACTTGCCTCAGAGCATTTACTTACTCTCCGCCAGATATCCGGCGGCCGGATATCCGGCCATCCGGCCTAACAGCTCGCCGGATATCCGGTATCCGGTATCCGGCCAAACAACTATCCGTTTCATCTCTACTAATAACACCTGCACCATGTGTATACTCATGTTTTAATAAATATCTCTATCTCTATCTCTATCTCTATCTCTATCTCTATATCTATCTCTATCTCTATATCTATCTCTATCTCTATCTCTATCTCTATCTCTATCTCTATCTCTATCTCTATCTCTATCTCTATCTCTATCTCTATCTCTATCTCTATCTCTATCTCTATCTCTATCTCTATCTCTATCTCTATCTCTATCCCTATCCCTATCCCTATCCCTATCCCTATCCCTATCCCTATCTCTATCCCTATCCCTATCCCTATCCCTATCTCTATCTCTATCTCTATCTCTATCTCTATCTCTATCTCTATCTCTATCTCTATCTCTATCTCTATCTCTATCTCTATCTCTATCTCTATCTATATCTCTATCTCTATCTCTATCTCTATCTCTATCTCTATCTCTATCTCTATCTCTATCTCTATCTTTATCTTTATCTTTATCTTTATCTTTATCTTTATCTTTATCTTTATCTTTATCTTTATCTTTATCTTTATCTTTATCTTTAAAGTTTACAAAAACACAATGAAAAGATATTTGGCAATTTTGGAATCTGTATTCCTGTTGCTGTTTTTACTCTGAATTGAATGCTTGGCGTATACGGGCACGGCGACGCATTTATACTGTTTCGGCCGGAAGGTCAATGAGTGTAGTACGTCACCTGCTTCTCCGTGTTGTAGATGGCGGCGGTGTCGATGTGTCGGTAGCCGGCGTCGACGGCCCAGCCCACAGCTAGCTCCACCTCGTTGCCGATCACCTCCACCCGGCCGCCCTGGTAAAACATCCACCAATAAACAAGTTAGAAAGGTAACTAAGGTAATTGAACTTCTTAGCGGGAAAATAAACTTAAGAAAAATGTACCTTTGGAATGGTCCAAACATTTTTTTACCTGTTTTACCGCTTATACCGTGGCGAGCGCTCTGAAGGGCTCTTTGACCACATCCCACCTTCTCCCTTCCTTCATAGGAATACACGTGCTGCTCTTCGGAGTCACCGCTTCACTGTCTCAAATATCCCATCGCGCACAAAGAAATTTGGTGACTCGTTTCTTTGTCGCACCTCCAAAGAATGGAATAGTCTACCAGCACACGTTTTCCCTCCTTCTTATGACATGGGGTCCTTCAAAAGAGGCGTGAAGAAGCACCTTGTGGGCAGGCAGAGTGAGGTTAACTGATGCTACGTTTGTTTTCACGCTGCACCAGTTATCTTCGCGTCTGGACTCCATTTCCACTTAACATCAGGTGGGATGGAGTCATTTGACGAGCTATCTATAAAAAATAAAATAAAAAACCTACTACCCATTCAGGACGTCTATGTTTTAGCTACAAAACACAACACTAAAAAACATTCCTTCTTTGCCTCGAAAATGAATCATGGCCACTAACGGCAAGCACCGAGTAAAAGTAAGTAAGTAAGTAAACAGCCTATAATTGTCCCACTGCTGGGCAAAGGCCATCCATCGTTAAAATCAAGTCATCGCTACAATGAATGGGTAATGGCTTAAGCACCGAGTACCTATCTTAATAATAATAACATTATTTATAATATCTCTTGAAATACAAGACATTTGAAAAACACAAAGAGTTGAAAAAATTCTAAGAGCGGGATTTATACCCGCACTTCATGACATGCCGGGTCAGGTGCACTACCAACTAAGCTGTCGTGGCTCTGTCCACCTCGCCGAAATTAATCAACACTATCTACTCTTACTCTGTAAGCCAAAGGAACCCTATTCAATGTCGACAACTACGTCATCGACATCCGACATGAAACGCCGAAACCTGAGGTAGTAGCGCTACAAGCCTCGGATCTTGCAAACAATGGAAATAATAATTTAAAAAAAAAACTTTCCTACACTCACACCAATTATCTAGCCCAAGAGAAGCTTTATGAAACTCGTTAAATGGTTACTAGACAACGGATAAACATACTCAAAATACTTAAATACATACTTATTATACATAGAAAACACCCAGACCCAAGACAATTTAGAAAAACAATAATTTCTAAATTGTCCCGACCGGGGATCGAACCCAGGACCTCAGAATGAAACCGAATAACCATAGAACCGAGAATGAAAGCGACACCATGAAAACCGGTGTACAAACCACTCCACCAAGGAGGTCGTAGATATAATAAATACACTTTTACGACCCTTAAACACTGGTCCTCGTTTGATCCGCGCTAAGGTGTTCGCGGAAGACCAACGCCATGTTTTCCTATAATCTAAGAGGCATCATGCTATTCATATAAACTAACTACGAACTATTTCATATAAATAAACTTACATCTCTGGTGAATCCCAGCCAGGTGCCGAGGCCCAGCGCTGGGATCTCCTTGCCGTCGTTCAGCTTGAGTCTGGGTGCGACGCCGGCGCTGCGTGACGCCTGGAAATAAAAGAAAATAGTTAAATGGAATCATACAGCTTATCAGGAGACACCACATAACTCTTAAATTGATTAACTAGTGCGCTTTTAGAATTTAGTTTGTACTTTGTTAGAATGATGTATGCTGTCACTTTTGCTCCACTTGGCTTCCTATCACCAGCTTATTTCATGTCCACTGCTGGGACACGAGCCTTCCCTATGGATGGATAGTGAGAAAAGGCCATAAACTGGGCCCGCGTGGTGACGCGGGCCCAGTGCGGATGTGTAGAGTCGCTACGGCGCGCTATCGCCACAGCTACCCAGGGCTTACACCCCCATGGCAGAAGATGGAACAACCAGAGGTTTTGGTGGGTCTCCCGTTAACATCTTGGCCAACCTCCCATAACCGCGGGTCACTCCAGTTCCGCAAGGATTTGGTTACCAAAATCCCTGGGATAAGGCCATCAAATTTTGAGCTTAAACGATTCTAGCTCAGCGTATCTTGAGGAGCTCGATGGCGCAGTGGTTAACGGGCCCGGTCTGCGATTGCTAAGGTTAAGCAACTTTCGGAAAGGCCGGTCATCGGATGGGTGACCAAAAATTTATCATCACTAGCTTCTCCGTGCTTCGGAAGGCACGTAAAGCCGATTGGTCCCTGCTGCATAAGCAGTCGTTAACAACCACCGCATCGCACTAATAGGCCCGCGTGGTGGTTTATGGCGCGTTCTCCCTATCCATCCATAGACATGGCTCGTGCCCCAGCAGTGGGGACATCAAATAAACTGGTAATGATGTACCTTGCAGTGGCATTCCCACAGACGTTTCTGCTTCAGCACGGCGCGCGAGTACGATTCGAGCCTGTCCAGCTCTGTTGCCCCCACCACCACAGTCTTACGCAGGTCATCCTCCCAGTCAGGGTTGGGAGTCATGATGCTTTTACCCTCCATTTGAGGAACTAGTCAAGAGGTGGTGGTACGCATGACTGTCTTGACGACACTGGGTAAGATGGTGAATGTTGGTGAATGTTAATCAAGAGTTTTAGATGTAAGCAAATGTGCAGTTCATTGCCATATTTTATGATTAGCCTTTTGTTAGATTTATTATGTTATTTTTAAGAATCTTTGTAAAAAGTGGATAGCATTTTAGTGTTGACAGAAGTCATTGTCATAGCAACGCCATAGATTATTGTATATTTCGACCTCAGAATAAACTACAATACTAATGTTATTGTTCTGAGATGTCTACGTGATATTGGCAGAATTGTGTAAAAGCACATTGTAGGGCCTTATTGTTCTGAGGTAGGGCCCATATGATAACCTCAGAACAATAAATAAATACTTAGATAAATTATTGGTCTCGCGCGCTCGACTAGATACCGCCCCGGCTGCCGCCCCGGCGGCGGCGTACTTGTTAAATGCGGCAAAAAATACTACGCCGAAGTCGGCGTACCCGAGTCAGTCAGTCGCCTGCTGTCAGTCGCGTTGCAAATTGTGTGTGAGGCGCGCGTACCGAATGTTTTGTTAAATTTTGGTCATAAACCAAAGTAAAATGCCAGTTTGCGTAGTTAAACTGTGTAAAAATAATACTACAATAAATAAGAAGAACACCGTTCTTACACACACTACAATATTGAGTTACCGCATTCACGGAGCCATTGTTAAGTTTTTAGGTAGCGCGGTATGTAGTCAAACGCAGCGAGACCAATCATTTATCTAAAACTAAATATTATTATTCTGAGCATATAACCATGAAGCTGTAGCATCTAACAAATACAGAGTAAGAATATAATTTTAAGTGTGTCGGGAGCCGAACGATGCTCGGGTTTAATGCAAGAAATCGAGATTCAATTCATTCCCCATAGCTCCGTTAGCCTGCTAATGTATACACATACATATCTGACTCAATAGTTGGCTTTCTGGATGGGTTAACAGGGTATTAATGTGTTAGTCCATACAATGAACGTCTGTATAATGTCGCTGTGTAGTTGTGTGAACAGAACCTTGAAAGTCGGACGTCAGGTCCTGACGTCTGAATAAAAGCAAAAGTAAATGATTCAACGCCCCCCGCCCGATCTTCTAAATGCCACTACACATTTACAGAATACAAACATGCACACTAGTTTAGGCCCAAGACACCGTACTCGTAGAACAAGGGTATATACGACGAGCCGGTTCACACGCGCTCTATACCAGGTACAGACATGTACCTGGCCCCTTCTTCGCTCCACCACGGCCCGGTCAACCCGAGCCGAGGTCCGAGTCTTTAGAAACGACCTCGGGTTGTTCCGCTCCCCGATCCGATCCGAACCCCTCGAAGAATCTAGTAGGGCACGGGGACTCGCTCTAGTGCGTGATGCCGTTCCCTCTAGAAAACCTCCGATGGTGATTCGTTTCACACGGCTTGAGGAACCCTCTAAGTTTCTTGCCGCCCCTAAAAAATCCCGGTGAAGCTGTAAATGCCGTTTGAGGCAAAGGCAATAGCAAACTCTCTTCAAAAAAAGCGATTCAACGCGAGTAGATTTGTAAAAGCTCCATTTACGATAATGCTATCATTGCTTTGTGTGTGATTTTAAATTGGTATATAAGGTTACATTTAATAAGTACAAATATTTTGAGGATAAATACAACAACATATAAACTATTTTTATGAAAAACATTTAAATTTTTATACGCTAGTTTAAAAAAAAACGCTAAAAGATATTTCGATTAAAAAGTAAAATAAAGCACTTTCGGTAGTTTCAATTCAAAGGAGCCGACAGAGAGGAGGAAAAGTACAAAAAAAAACTAGCCTGAATTTTTTTAAAATGCTAAGGCCTTATTTCTGTGATATATTTAGATGTTTTGTCAAAATATTTGCAGTAGACAACATGTGACCTTATACGACGTGTAACAGAAAGCTGAGGTCAAAATGAAAAGGTAGGTACTAAGTGAATCCGATCCAGATTTTGTATGTGTTGTTACTGAGACATAATTATTAACTTTAATTTGTCATGCAATTTTAAATTAAATATTTGTATTAGTGAAGTCATACACGTCAGGCGCGCTTAAGCAAGCAGCAGTGATCATAAATGTAAGAACACAGAGGGTAACCACTAGGGCTGTAACTTGTTTATATTGATGTGACGTCACAATAGAACTATTTAATGGATATAATAGATGGCTGATTCATATGTCATGCTCGTGAACGGGTGCCGCCTGTGGAGGCTGGTCTGCTCTTGCATACTTATCTTATTTTTAGTATTATTAATTATAGTTTGACTTTGTTTTACCTAAACAATTTTTGACTTTTAATAGAGTACTGTAGTGATGTAAGTAAGTAAGTATCTGATGTAAGTTAACTTAGATTTTTTATTTTGTTTTTTTACATGTTGTGGTTGTTTTATATATATTTTTTGTGATTATTTGTAATGGAAAGTGTCCTGCTACGATAGGGCATTTTCCAATATTTTTGACGCTGTAAGAGAGAAACGAGCTGGACACTTGCTGAGTTTGTTGCCGGTTCTTCTCAGTACAAGATCTCCCGCCCAGAGTAGACTTACGAACCGATGGCATAGTGACATTCACAAGAGCTACTTGTAGCCTAAACTGAATAAATGATTTTGAATTTTGAATTTTGTTTTTTTTTAATTTAATTACAAATAGCATAACGAGTTAAAGTTAATAATTATGCCTTAGTAACTGTGCATACAAAATCTAGATCAGATACACTTTAGACCTTTTTTTTTTTAACCACACCTCTCTGTTACACTTTGTATATGTATAGTACCTACAAACAAACTTTTTTTCCGAAAGCATTTTATTAACTCTTTCAGGGTTAGGGGGATGTATATTCCCACCACATTTTGAACTTTATGTGATTGGGATAAGATTGAAAACCTAATGAATTATGTGGTAAAAAAATCAACCACTATGCCCCAAAGAGTTAATAACATATTCTGTGGAAGTCATGACCTATCAATAGATTTCATTATCAAAACAAAACAAAACTGTAATTAATTCCTCGATTAACAACATAATTTTTTGGCAAGGTCATGATGAAAAATATCTCAGACTAAGCTAAGTTCACACAATGCTAAGTAAGTACTATACGAGTATGTTGGTACGTGCTGTTGCTATGTTTTGTATATTAAACATTTTTGGATAATCTACATAAATAAAAATGTATCGCTAAATGTGTAAGTGTGTGTGCTAATCGCAAAACTCGAGAACGGCTGAACCGATTTGGCTGATTTCTTTTTGTAGTGTTTGATAAAGTCTGAGGAGGTTCTTATGGAGAGAAAAAACGTAAAAAATACGAGGAAAATAGTAAAAACAACAATTTTCTTTTCCCATACAAACCACTCTGTCCCCAGCCGTCAAACATTTGACGTCAATCAAAACAAAACAAAGGCGCGTTAGGATTATCTTTGGTAGACCTTACAGTTTTAGAGCATGCTTCAAGTAAGCTTCAAGTTGATTCGAGGTCAGATATATTTATTTTCGCGCCAAGTAATCAAACAAAAAATATCGTGTACCATACATAAGGCATTACAATAAAAATATCATCACATTAGGTATTACTAAAGTCTTTCAATATTATTGTATTTCTATTAGACTGCAAGAGATATATATATAAAAATGATTGTAACTTTGTTTTAGAGAAATAGGGTAGAACAAGGTCTGCCCGGACAGCTAGTTCAATATAAAAATTAATAATAATTAATCATTATTAATTTTATTTTTATTTTATTTATTTATTTTTATCGATTAATAACAGTAATACAATATAAAAAATCGACTTTTTATACCTTTACGGGTGGACACTTTGGCTTCATCTGATCTGCTACGTGACGATAAGGTCGAAGGAAGCGCACTTCACCCGAAACCTCAACTATGAGGCACTGGCTATCTTATCTCTAGCTACCGGAACACAACAATACTACAAACATTGATGTCATAGCGACATATTTAGATGAGATGGTGGTAGCTAGCCAGGTGGACAAATAAGCCCAACGATTCACCAACCAAACCGAGTACACAAACATGTAGGAGGTACATGCTGGGGATAGAACCCGGGACCTCTGGGTCTAAGTGTGGTCTTAACCACTAAACCACAGAGGCGGTTAAATAAGTTCTATAAATACCACACAGCAAGCATACGACCTTTAACTTACAGACTCAAAATAATAATAATTAAAAATTAACAACTTACAGCAACCATAGATAAGACAAACAATACACACTGCGCGTCCATCTTGCTCGCGACACAGACTGGTCTAAGCTTGAGCAAGGACCACGACTGACCACTCTACAGAACAGGTGGACCACTCACATGACAATGATCAACTGATACGCAGACGCGACACTTCATATTTTAAATATATAAATAAATAATAAATAAATAAACTCTCCTACACTCACACCAATTATCTAGCCCAAGAGAAGCTTCGTTATGAAACTGGTTAAATGGTTACTAGACAACGGATAAACATACTTATTATACATAGAAAACACCCAGACCCGAGACAATTTAGAAAAACAATAATTTCTAAATTGCCCCGGCCGGGGATCGAACCCGGGATCTCAGAGATGGCGACACCTGGTGAAAACCGGTGTACTAACCACTCGACCAAGGAGGTCTCCAAAAATACTTTTTTAAAGAGATCGTTTAGTTAGTTTAGTTAGTTTTTAGTTTAGTTTAGTGTAACTGTTTCTTTATCGCAATTGCATCGGCGGCCGGGCGAAGGGATGTTGCGTCGTCGTTACCAGGAGGCTACACCAGTTGACTTCGCGTCTAGACTCCATTTCCACTTAACATCAATTGAAGTAAAAGAAATAATTATATAAATATTATTTATTTTTTCTTACATTTGCACTTAAACTTCGTTTTTTTTTTCTCTTTTATCCACAACAGAATTCTGTGCATAATTCCTCACTATTGAGTGTACCATCTGCAATATTAATCTTAGTCAATAACATCGCTTTTTTGCATAATCACACTTGCATCTACTGAATCAAACAGGTTAGCTTGCCACTAGCGAGCCTTGATCTCTGCTGCTAACGAACATGACCTACGGTTGATTAATGGCGAGTAGTTATAGCGGACGGCCCAGCCTTACCATGCCATGTGCATACAAGTCAAGGACCTATATTGTATTTAAAATTAGCTATCATATACCTATACCAATGCAATGTTATGAATGCGTTATTTACTATGTTCATGTCACTTTAAAATAAATTTTAACTAAAATTAACGTAGTCTCCACAGCTGGTTAACTGAACACTATTGTTTATATAATTGTGAAGATTTGTTAATAGCATATGTCTATTTATTAACCTTATTTAAAGATGTTATTTGTCTGTAAATCTTCCTAGAAATAAATAAATAAATATAAGGCAAGCTCTTGTTGTATTTAAAATCAGCTGCAAATATCAATATATCATTTAATAAGTTGTTTGCATTGATACACAACTCTTTATATTTAAGGATTTATCGTGTTCATTTAATCGATCGTTCAAGTATTGATTTGTGAAATGATTAAATCCACACACGGACTTCTTGAGATAAATTTTTTTTTTTTAGAATCTTGTTATCCGGCAGCTCGAAAACTTTTTAAAGAAATTTCCGCTCGCCTTGTCCATCCTTTGGTCATCCAAAGAGGCAACGCCGCCAGCGTCCTGGACACTCTCCAGCATGGCAGCGATTTGGAGTCCCTTTTTTATTTTTAAAAATTATGTGTATATTTCTATATTTTTTTTAAATTTCTCTTAATTATAATATTTATACTTACTTAATACAAATAATAGTAATTTATATCTAGTTACCATTATTACACCTAAATATCTTCTACAAAACATTTTAGAAAAACATCACCTTCTTTTTAAAGTTTGATCGCTTCTATTGACCAATCCTAAGTTAAAAAGATTTCAATAATTTGACCCGTGTCATCGTTTTTTGTGTTTTTTTTAATTTTGATGACCTCTGTGCTTTGGAAGGCACATCTTGCCGTAGGTCCCGGCTGCAATATCAGTCGTTAACAACCACTAATCCGCGCTGGGCCCGCGTGGTGGTTTACGGCCCGTTCTCCCTGCGGTGTCTCCACCCATAGGGAAGGCTCGTGTCCCAACAGTGGGGACATAAAATGAGCTGATGATGATGTTAATCAATTGTATAAATTGGCAACGAGACTATCAGGGCTCATTGTAAATTGGTCATTATCAAGGTCGTGTGAGAAGTCTACAACAATGGGTGTTGTTCTTCATTGTGTTAGAAAACAATGTTTTTATGCCTACCTCAATACACTTTAAAGTTCGGAACACTGCACCACCATTGTTACCAAGTTACAGATCCCATAAACAATTTGTTTACTTAATATTGGAAAGGGTAACAAAATCAATAATTGTCACATAACATTTCCAACCAACATTTAAATGGCCTATCATATTAGCGTGATGTCTGAAGTAGTGGATGAGAGTTCCTCAGTACGTCGGGCGCGTGCCATGCCTTTAAGGTTCATGGTTAATTAAGTTAATAATTATACCTAATGCAGCAATTAACTTACTAACATAGTCTTAAGCAATTGAAGGGATTTTTACAAAAACTACATACACATACAACAATAACACTAGTGCATACTACATTTTATCATTTTTCTACATAATCGTAGGTATAACTAGTGGAAAATGTTACGTTATCAATCCAATACACTATCATGAATAAATGATCAAAATTTTAAAGTAATCAAACGAAAAACTTGGATTGGAGAAAGTTTTTTTTATTTCCTGCAAAATATATTGCTGTTGTTTTTTCGTAAAAATCCCTTCAATTGTACTAACACATTGGATCTGAGTTGGCTGAATAAATATGTTTTGTTTTGAATTGTTTTTGATTTGATTAATTTGATTTGATATTATTATCGAAAACTGCATGTCACTAGACATTGACATTATATTTGTTTATATGTATAAGTATATTTATATAAATGGCCATTAAATATTAAATCATATTGCAATATAAAAAGAAAGCTATTCATATAAGTAAAAAAAAAAAATAAAAAAAAATTGTATATATGTAGGTATATAGTGTGCGTTTTATAATATATTATTTTTATTTCTAAATTGTTGTCTTCACCCAATTGCACCTACCTTGTTATTTCTGCACCTTCCTATGGTTGACTGGTAGAGAATGTCTCAGGCATTAAGTCCGCCATGTAATATATGTTGCAAAAGTTTTAAAATAAATAAATAAATACCAGTATACGTAAGGTCCACAGACTCAGATAAAATGGTAGTATTCCAGGGACTTAAAACCAGCCCTAATATTGCGCACACTTCCTTAGGCTATCGTGGTTACATCCCATTAAAGCGAGATGTCAAAAGGTGCAAGTTCGAAGCCCACCTGTGGACATTTTAAACACTATTTCCTATATTTTTTTAATAAACGTTTTTTACAGCTTAAAAGACATCAACGCGTTTATTTGTAGCTTTTTGATACATTTTTATAGTCAAATGACGATGACGTCATAAAGTTATTTCTATACAAGAATTAGTTAATAGATCAGCTATTTTAGTTAACTCATATAGTTAATAAGCATTTGCTTTTAACTACAACTTTCCATCCCGGGCTGAAGATTTAGAGGTAGCTGGTAGACCCAAGACAAGATGGAGAGATGTAGAGTTAAGAAATGAGTGAGTTCCAAGTTTCCGATGAAGACTTCGAGGATAGAGAGGAGGCGAAAGACGAGGGAATCGGAGTCCACCACCCAGTGGGACCATAGCTAGGAAGAGAGAGAGAGAGACAGACAGAGAGAGAAAAGCGTTTTCTTTCAATTTTGCAATTTATTTATTTTTATTGTGGCACGCCAAAATGGCCTCACCCTGCCTGATGAAAAGCAGCCAGTGAAGCCCAAGAAGTGAAAGCGTTCATCACAGCGCTACCACGCTATGCCGAACGCTCACACTATGACGGGCTGCATAAATGCTTTTTCACGCCCCGCTTAAATAACCCGGGAGAGAAAGAGGAGGGAACACGGGTGCGGGAAGCGCATTCCACATACGGGCAGTTCGGCAAAGGAACGATTGTCCAAACTTTTTGGTACGTGTCTTGATGGTCAGCACGGTATGAGGGTGGCTTCTCAGACCTGCACGCGTCGATCTGGAAAGGAATGGAGAGGGAGGAATGAGGTCAAAGAGCTCCTTAGAGCATTCACCATGGTATAAAGGCGGTATTTTGGAAGTTGTGTGTTTTCGTCAATAATCATCATGGAGACGCGAAAACATTTCAGTTTATTAGATTGTACTGAATTGGCACCAGTGTTTAACCTTTTTACCGCCAAACTTCTATAGAAGTTCGAGATTTTCGTGCCGTCCACGCCAGCAGAAGCAGCAGCACCTATAGAAGTTCTTCTTTGTACCTACTTTATTAAAATACATTTATACGTTGGCGTACAGCGGGACATCGCGTGCAGGATAGTTGCATGGGCGGTGAAAAGGTTAACACAGTTGTCGTCGCCAATAGTTAACATTACGTAATGACAGCTAGGGAACAGGTATGCTCTGAGGGCCTAGTTTGAGTTTCATTCTATATTCGATAACGTTAAGGGTGCGCCGTCCGTAAGTGACAAGTGTCATATGTTTTATTTGAAATGTCGTCGTCCATATTTATTTGATGCCGCGCGGCCATACTAATTTTGTATGGGGAATTTAAGGTGCTTAATAAAAAATAATTATTTAAATAACCACTTGATGAATCGAAAATGTAGTCTAGCAATTTGTAGTTTATCCATTGATGATTGTTTAGACAAAATCAGAGGTACAATAATTTAGATAAACTATAAGAAATCTACTAAACGCCGCCACTCGTTTTCATGATTTTTGCCCAACTTTAAATGATATTGTAGAAAAAACTATAGCGTGTTATGAATTTATGGTTCTGACAAATTGTAAACACGTTCCCTATGATACTAAATATATATTTTGTTAGTTTAATACGATAGTATTTTCAGTTATATCTACTTAACCGTAACTGCATTTTTGGCATTTTTTGGTCGGCGCACCCTTAACGAAACCGAGAATCTGTATGGCAAAATGTTAACTGATCTCGTATGTCGCGAGGAGGCGCTGCTTCAATGCCATACTAATATTCGTTTTCGTAAACGCAATCGAATGAATACGGATAGTAAACAAAACTTACTTACTTTACTTAACTTTGACGACCTCCTTGGTCGAGTGGCTTGCACATCGGTTTTCATGGTGTCGCCATCTCTGAGGTCCCGGGTTCGATCCCCGGTCGGATCAATTTAGAAATACCTGTTTTTCTAAATTGTTTCGGGTCTGGGTGTTTCCTATGTATAATAAGTATGTATTTAAGTATATTAAGTATGTTTATCCGTTGTCTAGTTAACCATTTCTCGATTTTTTTGAGGCTAGATAATGGGTGTGAGTGTGGGTAACATTTTTTTTTTATTTACAATAGGGTACCTGTATCCTATTGTTTTTTAAGTAACCCTACTTTTAATGATTAAATGAAATGAGTGTCAATCTATGGTTTCTGTCAAACACTGGTGTTAGGTACAAAGATTTTTCTCCGCGTATTATTATTATAATTGTTATTTTTTTGTTCAGATAGATACTAAACAGTCGCGACAGCAATTGCTTTGTGGGTGATTTTAAATTGGTATATAAGGTCACATTTTATCATCATCATCATCATCTCAGCCAAAAAGATGTCCACTGCTGGACAAAGGCCTCCCTCAAGGATAAATCATTTTGAGGGGAATTTGCCATAATCGCCACGCTTGGCAGGCGTGTTGACGATCGCAGTATAAGGTGAGAATAATCACAGACAGATGCTGCTGCCCATCCTCTGGATTGGTCCCATAGTCGTCTTCTACGACATCCACGGGAAGAGATGGGGTGGTGCAATTCTGATCCCCGGCACCACACGGGGCACATTTTGTCAACTGCAAATATTTTGAGAATAAATTCAACAAAATATTTAAACAATTTTTATGAAAAAGCCTAAAATTTTTATACGCTTTTTTTAAGAAAAACGCCAAAAGACATTTCGATTAAAAAGTAAAATAAAGTACTTTCGGTAGTTTCAATTCAAAGGAGCCGAAACAGAGAGGCCGCAATGCCTTCCCCGCTTACACGTGCCCGTAGTTTCATTCAAAGGAGCCGACAGAGAGGCCGCTCTTAAAAATATTTCAATTTTTGTGTCAGGAAAAGTAAAAAAAAACTAGTCTGAATTTTTTTTAATTGTTGGGGCCTTGTTTGGGATTGACATAAGATTGACCACGTGATTTAGCGCGGCTTATGTCAATCCCATACATTTTATTCTTTTCGAACTTCACTATCGTTTTCTTAATGTTACTTTGGCTAAGCCTACGGGTTCGATTCCCGGTCAGGTCAATGTCGTAAACGAACTCTTCGATACTGTGTAGGGTCTGGGTGGTTGTTATACCGTCGTTGTTGCTGATTTCCATGAAATGAGTGCTGTAGCTACTTACCTTGGAATCAGATCAATGTATGTGATGTTGTAATATATTTTAATATTTAACTAGCTGACCGGCGGACTACGTACCACTTTGACAGTTTCCATGGCAACAAAACAAACAAATCACTCGTCCGCTTAAGAACACCCGTATCACATGATGGACCCTATAGCAGCGCCACCTACCAGGTCCAATTGTAAATCTAAACCATTCTCGAATCCACTTGAACACACACAGAAAATTTCATCCAAATCGGTCCAGCCGTTTAGATGAAGTTCAGTGACATACACACGCACAGAAGATTTATATATAAAAATATTAATGTTATGAGTTCTTTCTACCTAGATATTCTTTGGTTCAAGTGGTGGGGGTATCATGCTGTCTGTCGTTCTGTCAAACACATTTAAAGCTTGTTTGTCGTTCGCCGTGTAAAGGTCAAGTTTATCGGGAACCGGCCTCGTTAAGATGTCGGCTAATTGTATTTGTATACTACTCGCGATAGCGTGGCATGTCGTAAGTACTTAACATTTTAAAGTTTTTTATAGTTAAAGAGTGCACATTACTTAATCATTACCTTTTAGTCTGATTCCCTGGTGCGAATTATTATGTACCATCGATTGTACGTTACGAAAATGAGAATTTGTATGGCAAAATTGCAATTCACCACGTATGTCGATAAGAGGCGCTAGATTTTTGATCCTCCTTTTCTCTTACTCAGAGTAACTCACTAGTAACATATTTTTGTCACCACAAATTTTCGAACGGTATTTATCTTAAGAAATAAATTGAATTAATTAAAGTTTAGTGTACCTACTTCATGTCACTTTTAATTTCGAGATCACTACACACCGGTGAATATCAAAATTCGCCCCCAAATGATTTTTCTCGGTTTCAGCAATGCGAGCTGGTTTCAGCACCCAAGGTCAAACTCAATGATGGCAGGGAGATGCCAACCCTGGCGCTGGGCACCTGGCTCGGCAACAATACCAAGGTATACGGAGGTCCGGGGTTGAACTCCCATTCAACTCGAGCAAGCTGGACCGACAACGATCTGGCGAAAGTAGCGGGCTTAAAGCCGCTGGATGCGAGCAGCACAAAACCGGTCGTTGTAGAGATCCTTGAGACAGACGTCCAGCAGAGGACGTCTTTCGGCTAAGATGATGATGAACCCACACTTCTATGCGAGCGACGACTCTTCAAATTTATTAAATAAACACATAATTATAGAACGCCTCGGTGGCTGACTACAACTGCAGGTTAAAATAAGAGTATAAATTTAATAAAGGAGATGTTTAATTTTTTGCCAAGACCATGTACACCTACTCAAAAAATAGTATTAAATACATGTATTTAGTTGATATATTTAATATTCCGATATGCTTTACCATTTTTGCGTAAGAATAAAAAAATGAAACATAATTTTTAATAACCTGGCAACTTGAGATGTCTTTCTGAGATTAAACACAAGTGTCCAAAGCTGTAAAGAACGTAATTAAAAGTGCAACTGTCACCATGATTTAAAAAAAAAACCGGTGTTTTGTTTTCATTCCGTTTTTACATGGATTCTGAGTCGTTGTGGTTTTGTGCTGTGCTGTTTTTAAATTCTGATTTGGACCGATTACTGCCTCACTTGTTGACTTCTGCCTGCTATCCCGGACTTCGATTTGCATTTGACCCTGCTACTGTTGATACCATTGCATTGTTGCTACTACATTCGTTGTTTTTAGGTGAGTTTTTCGTATTTTAATAAGGCACTTAACAGCTTAAGTTTAACTCTACTCTACCTACATGTTATGAAAGTAATAGCCAGAAGTAAGTTAATTTATTAACATTAACAATTTTCATGCATACGGTAAGTACTTTTGTTATGACAGCTACTTGACATGACATGACATTGACAGAATACCACCATTACCCCCTGCGATCACGAAACTTGCCATTATTGGTTATCTATAATACTTCTTACGTAAAAACTATTCATTTATTTGAAGAAAATCATTTTGAATAAGCTTATTTCATGCATTAGCTACATTTTGGTATTATGTACAAGGTGTTGGCATTTTCTCCATACAAAATTAAACATCTCCTTTATCTTGTAGTTATAGGCATCGCGAAAACGAAACCATAGCGCGATGCAGGTTTGCACCGCCCAACGCCATCTATTAGTTTGTTAAGTAACAAAAATTTGCTTTCGAAACAATAATAAATATAAATTGTGGTATGATTTGAAATGTTAAGTTAATTATAATATTAATTGTATATTACTCTTAATACGATATATTTCAATGTTATCATTACATAGGTAAGGTATAACGAGCGTTAAACAGTGGCCGAGTGGCAAAATGCTTGGCCCGATACCCGAAGGCTCCGGGTTCAATTCTGGGTTTGTGATCATCAACCCGCATTTGGCAAGCGTGGTGATTAAGCCATTACCCATCAGTAGTAGTGATGACTTGATTTCAATGATGGAGGCCTTTGCCCAGCAGTGGGACAGCTATAGGCCCTTGATTAGTTTGCTCTCATGTCGTAACACAGTTTCATTAGCTTCTGAACTGCCAGGGTCGCATCACCCCCGTCTACGACGAAGTGCAGAAGGCAGTGGAGACGGCCATTGACCTTGGCTACCGGCACGTGGACACCGCCTCCGCGTACAAGGTGGAAGACCAGGTCGGCAGGGCACTTGCCACCAAGATGGCGGGCGGTGTGGGGAGGGGGGAGTTGTTTGTCACTACTAAGGTAAGATAACATCTATTTGACAGTGACAGCGCGGTAAAGAAGCGCTCCTCAGAATAATAAATAAAGCTATAATAAAATAGCAAAGGTGTCACCAGATTTGTGACGTCATATTTGAGGTAATGTAGTGAGTGACTTTATAAAGGACTCAAGATTTTTTTTGATCACCGATTATCTGATGACCGTTTGACACTCAGAACAATAACTAAAGCTATAGAAGGATGGCTAAAATAAAAATCGTGCAACTATGTTTAGTTCCGTTCTATCTAATGGCTAGAAAAGGAGGTTGGAGTGCGACAAATGGTTGACACTTAGTTTTTATTTTTTGTATTGTTATGTCAAACGGTCATCAGATAATCGGTGATCAAAAAAAATCTTTGAGTCCTTTATAAAGTCACTCACTACATTACCTCAAATATGACGTCACAAATCTGGTGACACCTTCGAAATAACGAAAGAAAAGGGACAATCGATCTCTTTCCAATACATCACTTAGGTTCATTAGTTAAAATAGTACGAACTGATGAATGAGTGTTGCTATTTTAGTCCGGTTTCTATGGCTTTAGTTTTTTTTTTTTTTTTTTATTGATGGCTTCGTGCGATTAGCACATTTAGCCAGTGTCAAAGTAATTTTTCTTACAAGTAATACATAAATAAACAATATTTCCATAAATGATGATGATGAATGATATTAGAAATAGGAAGTGAGAAATTATATACCCCCCAACCCCTCGAGTATCTCAGTAAAGATGTGGGGCTTTACTAAGTCCTCACGCGAGCTTCTTGAGAGAATTTAAAAAGTGACGTTGCACTGTTTTGTTTCATTTGCCAACACTTATGCACACTCACGAACACTTTAACGGTTAATAATCCACCATTATTTCACATTAATATTCGACATAACACAAATTTTGGAAAATAAAGCAAAACCGCAGACATGACGCTTCACTTTCCCGCCAAGAAGTACATAGCTTTTTTTTTTTTCTTTTATTTGATGGCTTCGTGCGATTAGCACATTTAGCCAGTGTCAAAGTAATTTTTCGTACAAGTAATACATAAATAAACAATATTTCCATAAATGATGATGAATGATAATAGAAATGAGAAGTGAGAATGATATACCCCCCAACCCCTCGAGTATCTTAGTAAAGATGTGGGGCTTTACTAAGTCCTCACGCGGAATTCTTGAGAGAATTTGAAAAGTGCCGTTGCACTATTTTGTTTCATTTGCCAACACTCATGCACACTCACGAACACTTAACGGTTAATAATCCACCATTATTTCACATTAATGTTCGAATTAACACAAATTTTAGAAAATAAAACAAAATTGCAGACATTACTCTTCACTTTCCCGCCAAGAAGCGTCCATAGCTTTAGTTATTATTCTGAGGTTTGACATAACAATACAAAAAATAAAAACTAAGTGTCAACCATTTGTCGCACTCCAACCTCCTTTTCTAGCCTTAACATAGAACGGAACTAAACATAGTTGCACGATTTTTATTTTAGCCATCCTTCTATAGCTTTAGTTATTGTTCTGAGGAGTAGTGTTGCCGCATAATCGATCGAACATCGATTATAATCGATTATTAGATGGGCCCCAAAATCACCCATACAATCGATTGGACTATCGATAGTATCGGTATTCTCGATATAATCGATACTATCGATGTCAATTATACAGCAATACTATCGATTATAATCAATTAATCGATTATAATTGTCTAAATGCCCAATATAATCGATTATATCGATAGTATTGTAAACAATTTATTATTACAGCAATATGATCGACTTAATCGATAGTATCGAATTAATCGATTTAATCTAACATTGGTTTAGATAGTATCGCATGTTATTGCAACATGAGTAAGTATGAGCAAACATAATAAAAGTTATTTTATAATGTTCAAGTTTTTCATTACTACTACAAACTAATCTAAAACTTAGAATAGAAATAAAAATAAAAATAACACTTTATAAATGACATTCGATTCATTTGGCGTACAGAGCACGGCGATGCATTATACTGTGGTGGTAACAAGTTAAGACCATAAAAGTCTAACAGCGAATGTGTTTGCGCATTATTAGTCTATCTAAGTGTTGGTTTGGTTCCAGTTGTGGAACGACGGCCACGCGCGGCGGGCGGTGGTGCCGGCGCTGCGTCGGTCGCTGCAGACCCTTGGCCTGGAGTACGTGGACCTGTACCTCATACACTGGCCACTGGGGCAGTTCGTGAGTGCAATATACTTACCGCTTTATCATCATCAGTCGTGCTGCTGGGTCCAGGCCTTTACACGTGAAGTGAAGAATCTCTATTCTTTACACTAATTTTATTACAATTCTTGGGGACAGCAACACGCTAGCGTGATGTCATCCCCTCATAAATCCTCTATCACTTCGGCTTTAGAATCCTTAAGTTTATCGTCGCTCACCATCGTCCGGTTACTATGTAAAGTTGAACTAAGGGGAACATCTATTTCTAAACTATAAAAACTAACTTGTACTCACAACCAACCGTTGAGGTTCAAACAAAGTTTTCAACGATCGTCATCATCATCATCTCAGCCAAAGACGTCAACTGCTGGACGTCTGCCTCCCCCGCAGATCTCCACAGCGACCCGTTGTGCTGCTAGCTTCCCGCGACTTTCACCAGATCGTCGGTCCACCTTGTTGGAGACCTGTGGCGGTAGCCAAAGTAACATTAAGAAAACTATAGCGAAGTTCGAAAAGAATAAATAATAAGATTGACCACGTGATTTAGCGCGGCTTATGTCAATCCCATACATTTTATTATTTTCAAACTTCGCTATTGTTTTCTTAATGTTACTTTGGCTAAGCCTACTGTCTACAATGCGTTTGCGCAGTCGCCACTCAAAAACTAACCGAGATGTTTACAGCAATCTCTGGCTAGTCTTTAGATATATTACAGACATACCTACCTACCTTTTTCTATCCGCCGTTTTGACCGAGTTGCACGAGTTTCATTCACCGTTGAAATTGCAGTGACTAATACAATTTCCTAACTGCTTTATGAGCTTAAGAAACTTCTTTCAAGGTGTGCGTTAATTGTTACTTCTTTTTTTATTGGTGCAGGCTAACCAATCCTACGACAGCGCTGACTACGTGGAAACCTGGCGCGGCATGATAGACACCAAGCGGCTGGGCCTGGCGCGTTCCATCGGCGTCTCCAACTTCAACCAGAGCCAGCTGGAAAGGCTGGAGGAGCAAGGGCTGGAGACACCGGCTGTTCTGCAGGTGGAGGTAAATGAAATCATCATCATCATCATCTCAGCCAAAAGACGTCCACTGCAGGACGAAGGCCTGCAGTGGACCCCAGGATCTCCACAAAGACCGGTTTTGTGCTGCTCGCATCCAGCGGCTTCCCGCGACCTTCACCAGATCGTAGGTCGTAGATAAGATGAGTGGCGGAAATTAGATACCTATTGTAGTTTATGTCATCATCAGCGCCTTTTATGTCCCCAGTGCTGGGGCACGAGCCTTCCCCTATGAATGGATAGGGAGAACGGGCCATAAACCACCACGCAGGCCCAGTGCGGTGCGGTGGTTGTTAACGACTGCTAAAGCATCCGGGATCAACGGCTTTACGTGCCTTCCGAAGCACAGAGGAGCTCAAGATTATACATTTTTCGGTCACTCATCCGATGACCGGCCTTTGCGAAAGTTGCTTAATTTAAAGTTTTGTATACTTACCTACATTTTTAGTTTAGTTAAATTTATTACTATTAATCCACATCGCATGCTGTGGCCGTCTATAATTACTTAGATTAAGTTTGGCATTCACGCCCAATAAATAAATAAATGTCAATCCTTCCAGGTCAACTTGAACTTTCAGCAGCCAGAACTCCTGACCTTCAGCAAGGGCCGAGGCATCGCCGTGATGGGGTACACACCCTTCGGCTCGCTGTTCCACGGTAAGGCGAGGGCAGACGCTCCACCGCCCAGGGTCGACGATGAGAGGCTGGTGGGAATCGGTCGGAGGCACAACAAGACGGTTACGCAGGTCGTCTTGAGGTATCTGGTGAGTGCTTAAGGTCGAAATTTTATTTAGGTGCATTGCATGTGAAACTTGAGGAAAAGGACAGCCCCCTGCGTTTCTTGTCAGCTTTTAGGTTGAAGACTCTCCTAAGTTTAGTTTTTAATTAATTTTTAGTTTATTATTGTTTAGATTTTTTAGTTTTGACTTCCAATGAGTCTAATGACTTATATTTGATTGAAAGAAAAAAAATACTATAGCGTTGTGTTATCAAATTTGTAGTATTTCATCTGCAAAGATGAATCTGCATAGCCAACGGTTGCAATGACCGTTGGATAGATGGCGCGCTGTGCCACTATTAGCACTCTAAAAATAACAAAAGCAGTGACAAAATTCAGCGTCTACGTCAGCCTTCCCGGTAGCATAGCGGTCAGTGCAGCCGCCCGGATTGCGGAAGACCCAGGTTCGATTCCTGGCTGGGTCGGGTAGGCGTTTAATTTTTTCACTGTATTTTGTAAATTTTATAAATATTTAATTTAGCTTTAGTGCAGCAATTAGCACTTGAAAATAAAAAGTAAAAAAATTATATTTGATATATTTATCATTTTAGGAGCCTTATTTTTAGCGCAAATTATTTGTTTTAAATTTTTGAATACTTACCTGCTGTAATTTTGTTTTGTATGATTTTATTGGATTTCTGGAGTGTACCTTTGGCAAATGCTATGCACGTTAAACTAGCATTGTGTAACTCGCTTCTTAGCGGTGGCCGAGTGCTTTGCAAAAAACAAATTAACTCTGTATCTTGTCTTCATATCGAATATCTATGTGTGAAGGTTTGCTCTTATTTTATAGAACTTGTAAGAAAACTATTTTCGATGCCTCCCATGCTGGCCTGGGACGTAAAAATAATGTGTCAGCTCAGCTGCCTATCTCCCCGTGCTTGTCGTAAGAGCCTACGCCGCCGAAGGGACAAGGCTTCCATCATGCTCGCACATCAGGCGATCGGCTGCAACCCATCACTGGTGTTATCAGATATTCCAACTCAGAGCACTACTTTGATTGTGCTAAATGTGACGTAGAGGTTACTAACGCCGAGTTTTGGTGGCGTGTGCGTCGGGGCATTACGTTCCCTAAAATATGGTTGAGGGAAGCGATGGCTGATTCATATGTCATACTCGTAAACGGGTGTTGCCTGTGGAGGCTGGTCTGCTCTTGCATACTTATCTTATTTTTAGTATTATTCATTTTAAGTAGTTTGACTTTGTTTTTCTTAAACAATTTTTGATTTTTACTAGAGTACCTACTGTAGTGGTACTGTATGACATTGTGGAAATTGAAACTTTTACCTGATTAGATTTTTTATTTTGTTTTTTACATGTTGTGGTTGTCATCTATATTTTTTGTGTTTATTTGTAATGGAAAGTGTCCTGCCTGCTATTATAGGGCATTTTCCAGTATTTTTGACGCTGTAAGGGAGAAAAGAGCTTGACACTTGCCAAGTTTCTTGCCGGTTCTTCTCAGTACAAGATCTCCCGCCCATAGTAAACTTACGAATCGATGGCATAGTGACATTCACAAGAGCTACTTGTAGCCTAAACTGAATAATGATTTTGAATTTTGATGCTGGCTGTCTACCCCTTTGTGGTCAGGACTACTGGATCCTAAATTATCTATGTCCTTGTTCTTTTTCGCCTCTTTACATCTTACTAATGTTGCTATATATTATAGTTATATAGGTACTGTCTATGTCCGTGAGGGGGTCCTGGTGACCTATACAGGTTTCTTATGGAACCTATTTCAGGCACCAGTCTCTCACAAATGAGAGGATGCTATCTTAATAGTATATTTTAAGCTTTTTGTAACTCCTTATTGTGAATTGAAAAAATTCCACGAGTGGGATTCAAACCCGCACCCTATGGAACCCACACCCTATGGAACCCGCACCCTATAGAACCCGCACCCTATGGAACTCACACCCTATGGAACCCGCACCCTATGGAACCCGCACCCTATGGAACCCGCACCCTATGGAACCCGCATCCTATGGAACCCACACCCTATGGAACCCACACCCTATGGAACCCGCACCCTATGGAACCCGCACCCTATGGAACCCGCACCCTATGGAACCCACACCCTATGGAACCCACACCCTATGGAACCCGCACCCTATGGAACACGCATCCCGCTCTCGTGGAATGTTTTTCAACACTCGTCTTTTTTCAATTTGCAAAATTTGCGTAGAATTAGGTATAAGTAAATAATCCTAGTTTTTTTTTTGAGACGTGAGAGTAGCTGTTCGTGTATGTACAAAAACTGTTTCCGTTCCCAGTTGGACCTCGGCGTGACCCCAATACCTAAAGCGCTATCCGCCAGTCACTTAGCATCCAACTTTGCTCTATTCGACTTCACCTTGTCTGCGAGCGAGCTCGAGATTCTTCGCAGCTTCGACGTCGGGTACAGGACCGTCCCGCAGCGCAAGTGGATCACACATACCTACTACCCGTTTGACGATCAACGGAATAAGGCATAGGATGTATTTAAGTATTAATTATCATCATCATCAGCTTATTGAATATCCCCACTGCTGGAGCACGACCTTTAACTATGGACGGGAAAACCACAGGGCGAAAAGGCCGTCTGCTAATGCAGCCGGGATCAACGGCTTTACGTGCATCGAGATTAATCGTAAAGAGAACGCCGACATAGCCGACGTCAAGCATAGGCGCGAAAATAAGTCTGCTGTATGCGAACATTCCCTAGAGGGGCCCAACCATTACATCAGATTTGATAAACCACAAATACTCGCTAGAGAACAACGATTCATCCCTAGGATGATACGCGAGGCTATTGAAATTAAAAAACATCCTAATTTTAATAGAGGAGATGGTTGGAATCTACCACCAGCCTGGGATCCCATCATACAAAATATTAAGTCCCAGCCCTAACACCATACAGCCAGACCAAAAGATACTGTAAGCTCTTTCTGTAAAACGGAACGCACCTGATTAAATTTAAATGAGGGTCTCCCTGTGACCACGGATCCTGCAAAGGGTTCGAAACGTCAGGATAAACATTAAATAAGTAATGTGTAAAGTAAACGCGAGTAGATTTGTGTAAAAGTTGTTTCATTTCAATGTGTAGTGTTCGCGTAAACTTTAAAAAACAATACGTGAAGAGAATAGCTCGATAGGGCAGTGGTTAACGCGCCTGGTCTACAACTTTTAAGGTTAAGCCACTTTCGCAAAGTCCGGTCTTTAGATGGGTAATCAAAAATGTATCATCTCTCGCTCCTCCGTGCTTCGTCAGCACGTCTTACCGTCGCCGGTCCCGGCTGCATTAGCAGTCGTTAACTACCAAAGCGCTGGGCCCGCGTGGTGGTTTACGGCACGTTCTCCTTGCAGTATTTCCATCCATAGGGATGGCTCGCCTTTATTCGCATAATATTAGATTCTCAAAATAAGAGATTCTTAAAATATTAGATTATCAAAATAACAGATTCTCAATATAACCGAAATTAGACATTTTACGTGGAAAATTAGTTTTATTTAATAATAATAATAATAAACTTTCCTACACTCACACCAATTATCTAGCCCAAGAGAAGCTTCGTTATGAAACTCGTTATATGGTTACTAGACAACGGATAAACATACTTAAAATACTTAAATACATGCTTATTGTACATAGAAAACACCCAGACCCGAGACAATTTAGAAAAACAATAATTTCTAAATTGACCCGACCGGGGATCGAACCCGGGACCTCAGAGATTGCGACACCATGAAACCGGTGTACAAACCACTCGACCAAGGAGGTTTATTTATTACCTACCTACTACGAATGTTTGCCTAGCTATTATTATTATTTATAGGGATATTTCCAATATGTAGAACTGAGCGGAACTACGCGGTTGAGGGTCGGCACCATAGAATATATACTAAAGTTACATCTAAACCAATCCTCTTTCACTTTATAAAATTATTAAAGGCTGAAGCAGAAACACAGAGCATTAGACTTGTAAACCCAGTAGCATTTACAAGGTAAGTAGATAGTAAGCGTAAGACTCAGACAAAAAAATAAGCTACTTCTACCTAAAACTAATTTATCTATCAGAGATCAGGACCTTATTCCATAGCAGTACAATTATATAATTCATTACCAAACACAATAAGAGAAATAGAAGATAATAAAAAATTTATAACATCCTTAAATAATTATTTAATAGATAAATGCTTTTATAAACTTAATGAATATTATACTAACGTGTCATAAGTAATACCTAAATAAGAAATTTTTGTTTTTACTTTGTTTAACTGTATATTATATATCTAAGTTGTTATACCCTTGCAGGGTTCATGTGTTGATCTTTACCTATTTTTTTTAACACCTCTTATGTACCACATGTGTAAGCAATAAATAATAATTATCTCTTTATTTCTTTTTTTTTCTTAGCCTAGGTTTGTTATAATATTAATATAAAAGTAAAATACAAAAGCACTTACAAAACATAAAAATATTTAAAAAAACCTAGCCTAGGGTACCGCCGGCAACGGGGCAGGGCTCAAGCTGCCGGTGGTTAGGGCTGCAGAGACAGGAACCTTCGGACTATCCGCGCCGTGTCCAAGAGTACCGCCTTCTGTATCTGACCCTTGATCCAACCATTGAGCGAGAGTTTCTTAAGGTAATAACTAATTAACGCTAATAAATAATTATTATTATTATTATAGTTGTTAAGGTTGGTAGGTTGTTGTAATTTAGTTAAAGAGGGTAGGTTAAATGTTTACGTAATGAATAAAGGATGGCTCGTGTCCCAACAGTGGGTGCAGAAAAATTTAGTTGGTCACCACTAATATAGCATTGCTGAGTTTATAGCCAGTTCTTCTCAGTACAAGGTCCGTAAGTGTATGTAGACTTACAAACCGATGGCATAGTGACATATAAAAGCTATTTGTAGCCTAAAATGAGTAGAAAAACGATTTTTTATTTAGAAATTTTGAATTTTCTATTTATTATTGCATTGCCAATATTGTTAATTGTTACGTAGTGGTTTGCCGGAGTGATATCAGGTGGCCGATGATAGAGAAGAGTGGAGCCGCAGAGGGTAAGCCTTTGCCCAGCAATGGGACACAAAATAGGCTAATAAATAAAATAAAATAAATATATATGTAAATGGAGAATGCTCGGAAGAGCTCTTTGACCTCATCCCACCTTCTCCCTTCCTTCATATCAGTACACGTGCTGCTCTTCGGAGTCACTGTCTCAAATATCCCATCGCGCACAAAGAAATTTGGTGACTCGTTTCTTTGTCGCACCTCCAAAGAATGGAATAGTCTACCAGCACACGTTTTCCCTCCTTCTTATGACATGGGGTCCTTCAAAAGAGGCGTGAAGAAGCACCTTGTGGGCAGGCAGAGTGAGGTTAACTGATGCTACGTTTGTTTTCACGCTGCACCAGTTATCTTCGCGTCTGGACTCCATTTCCACTTAACATCAGGTGGGATGGAGTCATCTTTTTTTATGTTAAAAGGAGGCAAACGAGCAGGCGGGCCACCTGATGGAAAGTAATCACCGCCGCCCATGGACACCCGCAAAACGAAAGTTATCGCAGATGCGTTGCCAACCCTGAGGAAGGAGTTGGATCCTGAGGAGGGAGTAGGAATTGGGAGGGGGGAGGGGTGAGAGATGGGCCTCCGGTACTTTCACTCACCGGACGAAACACAACAGCAACGAGTGCCGTTGTTTCACGCCGATATTCTGTGAGAGGGTGGTATTTCGTGCTGCAACGCAGCGTGGCTCTACCAAAAATCTGCCGAGCTTACTATAAAAAAAACCATTATCTTAATTTATCTCGTAATATGTGAAACCCTAGCAGTCACTTGCAGCTTCTTCTCACAAAATAGGTCTCCACTGTAGGTTAAGCCATTAACTAAATAAAACAAACAACAAAATCTTTAAAACAATTTTTTAATATTATTTAAAAAAAAAAAATATTAACTATCATATTCACTTACGTTACAATAAATTTAATTAACGGGATTGTTGACATGTTGTTTATTGTGTGAGTATCCGATATTTCGGTACAGTTGATGCCATGCTCACGGATGTACTGAAGTTATTGCGGGTGGGTGATTGTGAGCAGACAAAACGATCTACCCTCTTCCTTAGTCGGTTTTTGCGCTCGATACTCGTACCACTGTCTCCTAAGTCACTATTCACTCGAACTTGTTCTCGACACACTACTGACCGTTTTCGATTGCCAAACGGCACTTTTGTTCTTTTGCCGTCTTTACATAAGCTAATCCAGATACGCGAGATTAAACCCATCTTCGCGATTGAAATTTTTGTGTTTTGTAATTTCAATCGCTTCTCTAACCAATATAGGTATGTGGCGTTCTGTTGAAATTATCTGGGGGTTATAAAACTCAATCCAGTGATTAGAACCCGATTGGATCAAATGTTCAGCAATGGCCGATTTTTGCGTATCGTTATTCTTTACAGCTACAAAATACAAAATTTCAATCGCGAAGATGGGTTTAAACTGTCGCGTATCTGGAATCCAGACTCACACTGACCGTATCAGATCGCGCAACGGCACTTTTGTTCTTTCTGCGGTCTTTACATAAGCTAATCATTATGTAAAGACCGCAGAAAGAACAAAAGTGCCGTTTCGCGATCTGATACGGTCAGTGTAGTGTGTCGAGAACAAGTTAGAGTGAATAGTGACTGTTAGGGTCCTAACTAAAGGACTTTAAATGAGAGAGAGAAGTGGACTGTATATACTGTTATATTGTGTTATAATGTCGCGCGCGCGTCTGGTGTCGTCCGTGATCCGTGGCGAAGTATCTCTGCTGGTGTGAAGTGTGGCGCCCGGCGCCTCTGGCAATCGTCCGAAGTTCGCACGGGAACCCCCGGCGGCGGCGGCGCCCGAGCGGTCTCGATGATGCACGAACAGTCACTTACGAGCGAGCGCAATAAACGACTAAGGAAGAGGGTAGATCGTTTTGTCCGCTCATAATCACCCACCCGCAAAAACTTAATTACATCCGTGATCATGGCGCATGCAACTGTACCGAAATATCGGATGCTCACACACAATAAAAAACATAGTAACAATCCCGTTAATAATATTTATTATATTATTTAATACTTATCATTATTTTTGCATTCCCATCAAAAAGTGAAGCAAAAACGCCACAAATAAGTCTCGAATCCACACAACCAACCTCCACTTTCTGTCACAGTGTACTACTCTCCAACTCCTTCTGAAGCAACTTCCTTCTTAAATCCAAAATGTCAATGTCTATGGCATGCTTTTCTAAACTATGCTTCTTCTCAATTTCAAACATCTCTTTCTGCTTTCTCAAATCAAACTCTAGAAGTTCTTTCTTCAATTCTTCTGTACTCTTACTATCAGACGACGATTTACTATCCTTCTGTGCTTTGTCTTGATTTAATTCTTCTGTGGTCTGTTCTTGGATCACTTGCTCTGTATCCGAATAGGTATGATCATCTCTCTCTACTTTCACAACCACTCGATTGGATAGTTCACCGTTCTCGATGATTGTGTTCGATTGATTCTGAAATTGTATAATCATCATCATCACCAGCTCATTTAACGTCCCCACTGCTGGGGCATGAGCCTTCCCTATGAATGGATATGGAGAAAGGGCCGTAAACCACCACGCAGGGCCATTTGTGGTTGTTAAGGGCGTTTACGCCGCACACTAGCGCCGCCAATGAAAAAAAAACATATCTAGTAATTAGAGATAGAAAATCAAATTATGCTCAACAAACTATTTGAATGAAGTAATTAAGCATTTTTACGTCACACAATGAACAACTGACATGTTATGGTTTAATTAAGAAGACTTTACAGCTAAAAACGGCCCCTTTTAACTATAACGCCGTCTAAACCATAACATGTCAGATGTTCAATAGGTGACGTAAAATGCTAAATTACTTCATTCCAATAGTTTGTTGAGCATAATTTGATTTTCTATCTCTAATTACTAGATGTTTTTTTTTTCATTGGCGGCGCTAGTGTGCGGCGTAAACGCTCTTAACAACTGCTAATGCAGCGGGAACCAGCGTTTTTCGTGCCTTCCGAAGCAGATCACCCATCCGATGACGAGCCTATGCGAAAATTGCTTAACCTTAGCAATTGCAGACTGGGCGCGTTAACAACGTCAACGATTATTAATAGGTTGTAAACAAACAATTCACACTGGGCCCATGAGGTGGTTTATGGCCTGTTATAGAAATAGAAATGAAAATTCTTTATTGTTTCATCATCATCATCATCTCATCCTCCCTATCCATTCATAGGAAAGGCTCATGTCCCAACAACCCGCTATACACTACTTTAAAGTTTATACTGACACCCCCTACCAACCTTCCGGTTACAAAGTAGGTGTCAGAATAACCTTGCGCAAGCACAAGGGACCATCTACGTCAGGTCATAACGCCAGATCAGAACACGCCGGTACGCATCCTTCATCCAGTACTTTTAAGACTAGTGTCTCAAGCTAGTCGCCCCGTGGACACGTATAGTCCACTACCTAATATCCAGATAGGTCACCGGAGCTGTAAGCTCGCTCACTTCTCGTTGCACTAAGAGCACAACTCGCAGTGTACCACTGCTTGGGCCGTCAGCTCTAAAGCCGACTACCAAATGTCCTCTTTGGTGGCGGAGTTGTAAGCACACTCACTTCTCGGTACCCATCCAGGCACCTGATCAATTCCAAATTCCTACGCGGCTGATTAAACCGGAGGCCTTTGCATCTAGCGGGCACCTCTACTATTTCTCCAGACTAGTACCGGAGATGTTGGAGTAACTACTCAGTGAAAACCACCGAGCACCACACCAACTAAGGGTAACTCACGTACCCCGCAGACCTGTTCGCTTCAGGCCCCCACCGGACCGCTACTAAGACCCGCTCGCTATGCACGAAATGGAAGCCTGGCCAGACCAACCAGGCAGACGAACATTCCCACTTCTATAGCTAACCACATGCCACCACGAGTCCAACCCATGTCCGGGGCCTGCCGGAGACGCCCGCGAAGGCATAACCGGCAGGGGGCCTAGGATCCGGAACTCCCGTGGTACCCTTGAAAGACAGCCGGACCCGTAGTTCCAGCTGCCATACCCTACCTATCAGGGTCAGTAGATAGGGACATGTCCCAACAGTGGGGACAAAAAATTAACTTATGATGATATAATGAGCTGATGATGACGATGATCACTTACCGCTTCATCAGTACTATCAGCCTCCCCAACCTCATCTGCAAGGTTCCCGTCATCATCCGTCAGGAGGTTGACGATCCGTTTCTGGTACGGAGTGAACTCGCTGTGCCACGGCCGGCCCGCTCTTCCACACCGTCTGTAGTTCAGGTACTTCCGTCGAACTTTGAACCGTAAGTCCACCCAAAACTGAAAAGATAATGTTTGCAGCCTTTAGTTTACTTATTAATATTTACTGTGAGGTGGGAAACTGAAGCTAACCAACTAGATGACAGACTAGACCATTAGACTACACCATTTGGGGCCCAAGCCAACCTCCCCTGCGCGTGGTGCACCCTGCCGACCAACAGACGAGGCCCTGGCGACCGACCGATGGCGGGATACCCATCACAGCCCGAACGTAGCTAACAAAGTGCACAGACTGGTGTCGGGCAGCAGCGATACTAATGCGATTAGCTACGCACTGCGATTGCCAACCCGCATGCCCAGCGTGGCAATTATGGGCAAACCCTCCAAATGGCGACACAAAACAGACCACGGCCCCCAGTTCCCGGCCGCCCTGCTATTCCTGATCACAGTGGCGGTTACGGTAACGGCAGGGCAAAGGATGCGAAGAATTCCCGGGTTACGGAAGGCCGCCAAAAAGAACTGACCCCGTATCTGTACAAGTCTAATTAATAACAGCGCTTCTGTGTCAATCTGAACATCCATGAATGACACAGCAGCTTATGCTGAGACAGGGCCCTTTAACTTCACACACTACCTGCCTACCTATTTTATTTTTTACAACTCATCTGTTCTTTTTTTCTGTCAATCTGTTTTTTCTTTTTTCCTCTATTGTTGTATAATTGTTAAGTGTGTATGTTAATAAAAAAAAATCTATTCTATAATTCATATAAAAACACATACAAAGTATGGCTGGTGTTAAACTACACACTGATGGTATTTTCCATTACTTTAAACATAATATTGTATGATGTGGCCAAAAGGCAAACTGACTAGAAATTTAATTAATCCAGAAGTTAGTGAACTTATACAAAGGAAATAAAGTTAAAACATAAGTTAAATATAAGAAAGTGTAAGAATGTTTTTAATCTATATTAATGTTATAAAGCTGAAGAGTTTGTTTGTTTAAACGCGCTAATCTCAGGAACTACTGGTTCGAATTGAAAATTTTTTTTGTGTTGGATAGTCCATTTATCGAGGAAAGCTTTAGGCTATATAACATCACGCTGCAATCAATAGGAGCGAAGCATCAGTGAAAAATGTTGCAAAAACGGGAACAGCCTAAAAAAATAAAAATGCTGCCGAAAGTCACTATTCCACGCGGACGAAGTCGCGAGCACAGCTAGTGCAATATAAATTTTTTACTTTTTATTTTCAAGTGCTAATTGCTGCACTGAAGCTAAATTAAATATTTATAAAATTTACAAAATACAGTGAAAAAATCAAACGCCTACCCGACCCAGCCAGGAATCGAATCTATTCTAAAGATTCTACTACTTAAAGATTCCTACTCTAAAGATTACAAATGCAGTGACAAAAATCAGCGTCTACGTCAGCCTTCCCGGTAGCATAGCGGTCAGTGCAGCCGCCCGGATTGCGGAAGACCCAGGTTCGATTCCTGGCTGGGTCGGGTAGGCGTTTGATTTTTTCACTGTATTTTGTAAATTTTATAAATATTTAGTGCAATATATTTTTTTAGTATAGTCAGAAATAAAGGCTCATTCCTTTCATTGTATAATTATCCCAGAACAGTAGGAACGCTCTGCAAGCACTGTAACTCATTTCAATTTTACCAATTACTTTAATATTTCAGCGTAAGCAACTTAGCTCTAGCAGTTAGGTTAGGTTCGCTATTTTCTGCTGAGATGCAGAACAACTGCTAGCTAAATACAACTTTGTATCTTTTGTACAGTCCCTGACTGTTACTTGTAATTACCGTAATAAACTATTGTTTATTAGACCACTCTGACCGACTTTTTAGTAATAAATAGTAAAAATAAAAGTAAGAATTAAAGTTTCATTAAACTTACTCTAGACCAAGCCTTTGCAGTATATTTTACGTCGTCGTCCAACTTGTTGAGATCACGAGCGATTTGCTCCCACAGATGCCCATCATGAGCTTGTTCACCTTCCTTAGAGCGAATGCTGGACTGAGCGAATGTAGGGTACCGCTCCATGTAGTTCAGCAGCTCCTCTACATGGCTCAGAGACACGCGGCGCTTTAAACGATTTCTTTCGGAGTTGGCATCCTCAAGAGCCAACATCTACAATAGAAAAAAAATATTACCATGTTTTACTTTTGGTAATTTTCCTTCTGTAAGCAGAGCTTACGCCGGATTATTAATGGGCTGTAATTACAGGTGCAAAAACGTTGCAACTATATTATTTAAGTAGGTAACAAAACTTAACGTTTACAAATGTACAAAACATACCATCATGTAAGACAACATTATTGGTGAATATTTTTGAAAGTATGGATTATGTTCAGATTTAATGTGTATTTGGTTTGATACTGTTTTCTTTTTGAGCAGTTTTATTTTAATTTATAATTTTTATTTTCAAGTGATATTAAATATAGCAAATTTTGCTGCACTGAGCTAAATTGAATATTTATAAAATACAATAGGTACACATATGCGATATTTTTTCACTGTATTTTATAAATTTTATAAATATTTATGTTTTATTTATTTGTTTTTTGTTAACTTATTAAATAAATGTTTTAATTCAATTTTTTGAAGGAAAGATAGCTCTGCTTTACTTTATAAGTCAATTGACAATTTTTTTTTAGTTTGCTTGACTTGACTTGACATTGACATTTGACAAATTAATATTATAAATTAGGGACTTCTTGGACATACTGCACTTACTTTTAATACTTTTTCTTTCTTAAATAATTTGGTGACTTCTTGGCGGGAAAGTGAAGAGTCATGTCTGCGGTTTTGTTTTATTTTCTAAAATTTGTGTTATGTCGAGTATTAACGCGAAATAATGGTGGATTATAAACCGTTAAGTTTTCGTGAGTGTGCATGAGTGTTGGCAAATAAAACAAAACAGTGCAACGGCACTTTTCAAATTCTCTCAAGAATTCCGCGTGAGGACTTAGTAAAGCCCCACATCTTTACTAAGATACTCGAAGGGTTGGTTTGGTTATCATTCTCATTTCTATTATCATTCATCAAAAATTCAAAATTCAAAATCATTTATTCAGTTTAGGCTACAAGTAGCTCTTGTGAATGTCATTATGCCATCGGTTCGTAAATCTACTCTGGGCGGGAGATCTTGTACTGAGAAGAACCGGCAAGAAACTCAGCAAGTGTCCAGCTCTTTTCTCCATTACAGCGTCAAAAATATTGGAAAATGCCCTATCATAGCAGAACACTTTCCATTACAAATAAACACAAAAAATATATATAAGACAAATACAACATGTAAAAAAACAAAATAAAAAATGTAAGTTAACAAAGGAGATGTTTAATTTTGTATGGAGAAAATGCCAACACCTTGTACATAATACCAAAATGTAGCTTATGCATGGAATAAGCTTATTCAAAATGATTTTCTTCAAATAAATGAATAGTTTTTACGTAAGAAGTATTTTAAATAACAAATAATGGCAAGTTTCGTGATCGCAGGGGGTAATGGTGGTATTCTGTCAATGTCATGTCATGTCAAGTAGCTGTCATAACAAAAGTACTTACCGTATGAATGAAAATTGTTAATGTTAATAAATTAACTTACTTCTGGCTATTACTTTTATAACTTGTAGTTAGAGTAGAGTTAAACTTAAGCTATTAAGTGCTAGATTTCAGCTTTTTATTACCTACTGCCATGTCGCATAGCTGTGAAAGAATACTATCACCCACTCTCCTTCCTTAGTTAGGTGTCATAAAAGGCGACTAACGGACTAAAGACTGCACATACATCCAACATCATAGAGCGGTGCACGCTGAGAACATGTGCAGTCGCTATTTGGTGAAAAGTGGACTATGGCAGAGGACTGCTTTTGATGTCCTCATTGCCTAGTGTCTGACAATGACAAACCCTTCGGGGATAATAGTCGTGATTATATGTATGTATTACCTACTGCTGCACCTACACATAACAGAACAGCAGCTAACCTCGATTGAACTCTATGTACTTACATCAAATCAAATCTTAATGTACATTAGAGAAAACACACAACATACTCGTCCTATTGTAGTAACATGCAGTGAATAATCAACTACCTAGTAAACACACTTAAGTAGGTAGGGAAGGTAACTGGTAGTGATGAAATAAAACAGTTTTATGAAGTTTTATATTTTTATTTATTTCAATTTGACTTCATTCTCTCGCTCCAGCAACATTTTTAGATGGCATTCACAAGAATGCCAAGAACAGTTTTTTTTACCACATATGCAACTACAGTAATACCCTTTTATTACATCTTCCCATTCATTACCTTGTGTTGCTAAGAGGATATATGTGTAATATATTTTTTGACTAAAATGGCGAGATTTTATACGTCCTCTTAGCAACACAGTCTCATGTGATGACAATTCTGGTATGTTAGTAACTTCTAAATCAGTTGATATCTCCACCACAAATGATCCATGTTGTCTCAAATGTTCGCCATAATACGATCTCGCTTGTTTTATTTGGTAGATACCCAGAGCAAATAGTGTGAGATCACTCATGGTCATTCGTGGGAAGATACTTAATTGCTCATTTTCTTCATTTATTCTGTAAAAATGGGCTCGCCGACGGTTAACATTATTTAAGATTATATATTCTGCTAAATAATTAGGCAACAAAATTCTGGTTTTTGCTCTTTCCAAAATTATTTGAGCATCTGGCCGGTTCACAAGCACTTTATGGAAAGCATTTATTATTGCGGCACTAATCCTAAAGTCGTCCATTAGATGCCTTGAAGCCACATTAAAATATTCATTACGTAATAATCTAAAGTCTCGTTTAAATCTGCCATTTACCACTTCAACTACCCATCTACATAACGTCACACATCTTGATTTGTTTGCTATAAGGGTGGATAATTGGTTTTCTCCTTCTTCTAATGTTTCTGGCTTATACACTGCATAATTTAGTGATTCCAGCAGAGGCAGAGCATCACGAAAGCCCCGGTCTAAAATGAAAATATCTTGAGGTCTGAAAAAGTTTCTTAATTCCGCATTTTCATCTTGGAAAAGGGCTTTCGTGATGTCTGCATCTGATGTTGTTGCTGGATATGGCCCCAAAGCATCTATTATATATCCGTCAGTAGCGACAATTAAAAATGGTTTAAAAAGTTTCTATACTTGTGTATACTGTAAGTTTTTTTTTGAAAGAGATAATTAGACGACTTTTGGACGTATATATATGTACCATCACAGATGACAATTGGTTTTCTCTCTGCACTAGGATTTCCGAATAACCCTTCGGGTATCAAAAGATTTCGATTTATAAGGTCACCTCTACTTATGTGGTTAATACCTAAATGTAACGGTACAAAGTCATTTTTTAAAGCTTCTCTAGCTTTTTTTAATAATATTGTCACTAGAGCTTTACTTATTTGAAACAGAGAAGCTATTCTGTCGTGTGACTCCCCTGTTCGAGACTTAATTAGGTAAAGCCCTAGTGCCAAATGTGGACGCTTACATGATTCTTGTAAACTAGGTATTTGTCTTAATATTGATTCATAATTGGATTTCGTGACTCCAGTCCAAAAATGAAAAATATTGTCGTGAACCAATCTATAATTTTTAAAGTTAATTGGTATTCCACTGGCATCCTCTGCCTCTGTGGATAGTCTCAGTAAAGATTGCACTTCATTTTTAGTAAAGGAGTCACTAAATTCGAATTGGTCTAAAATGTCCCAGTCATATACTGTGCTATGCATTTGACAGATCTTTGCATTTTCTGTTACAAACACTTTTTTCGATTGGAGGATTCTCTTCTTTAAACATAGAGGCACATTCAATCGTTCTGGTTCTGTGCAACCTGGTACAAAGCAGTGTGCACTTGAATGTGTTGTATGAGTGAACTCATCTAATTGCATAGTTGTTTCTGGTACTGCGATAATATTGGGGTTCTCTCGTAACTCCTGGACCATTCTCCAGCACCCCATACAAACTAATGCATCCGCTGGAATCTGAAAACACAAAATTATTACCATATCTATCTATACTATTATAAAACACTGAAGATATTTTCGAAAAACTAATAGGGATCGACTATTTAGTGGATTCTGAGCTAAAAACGATATTTTTGTCACCCGTATATTAGAACGAAGATATGGCCCATAGTGTAACAAGGCAATTATATAAAAAGAATTTTGATAAATGAAACTACTTACTTCTCTTGAAAACATTCTTTCTGAGATTATATTTCTCTCAGGACCATCTCCCAGAATATGTGTCCGTCTGTGAAGCAAAGATGATCTGCACCACACGCAAACATTTCTATTATACGTGATTGCTTCATCCTCGCTCCTATCAACAATTCCTTCCTCTATTTGCCTCACAGCATTGTTTGCAGCTTGTCTGCGAATATTTCGCTGAGCAGCAACCCAACAAGCATAGCAAACACGTCCATTATTAGGTATCTGTTAACAAAGAAATCATAAAATGTAAAGTAATTTTTTTAAATTAGATCACTCACTTGTATTTCTTGATAATAAAACTATGAAAAGATACCTGTCTTGGACTAATTCTTCTCGCGATTTCATTTCTTTCGGGACCTTCTGACAATGCATGTGATCTTCTCTGAATTAAAGACCTTCTGCACCATACACAGGCATTTGAGTCCTGTGATGCCAAAGTTCTAGGAGGCCTGGGATTTGGACCCTCATTTTGACTAACGAGGCCACTAAAGTAGACCCAGCATGCATAACATACTAATCCTCCTTCAGGAATCTACAAAAAAGATTGTAATTCAAATCAGTAATTCATAAAAAAATCTTCACTTTAATTATTACTTCAACATGAATTTGTATTATGTATTAAAAGTTAATCAATACCTGTCTAGGATAAATTCTAGCAGCAATAAGTTCTCTCTGAGGTCCTTCTGAGATAGAACGTGTTCGTCTTTGAAACAATGCTGATCTGCACCAAACGCAAACATGTTCTCGGTGGCTAGAAGCTTCATTTTCAGTTGATGACATTCCTACTTCTAGTATTGCGAAACATGGATGACAAACTATGCCATCAGTGTCAACCTAAAATACAAAAGTTTGTTTTAAACTAATATTTATTTTGTCTTCTTGTGAAGAATGTGTTAGGTTCTAATTATTAGGAAAATAAAAATGTAACAAAAATAGTTTTACATAAATACTACATTCAATAACAACTAACCTCATGTCCAACATGTTGTTCCAAGATCATTAGTAATTCTATCCCCAGATTAGATGCGAGATAATGGTTTTCCGAACACACATCTATCTGTCCATCACACATCACACAAAAAGAAGACATTGTTTGTTGGCTGAAATAGATATTTTATTTAGTTTATTGTATTTTACTTTGATTATAGTTATTTCAATAGAGCACTGTAAATATTTGAGATCAATTCCATTACTGTCATAGATAACTGAGTTGGTTCGGAATCTATTTCCTCGAAAAGAAGTGTTTAAAGCATTTTATTAATTCTCTGGTAAATGCCTAATTAAAATACGAAAAACTCACCTGAAAACAACGAATGTAGTAGCAACAATGCAATGGTATCAACAGTAGCAGGGTCAAATGCAAATCGAAGTCCGGGATAGCAGGCAGAAGTCAACAAGTGAGGCAGCAAACAGAAGTCCAGGATAGCAGGCAGAAGTCAACAAGTGAGGCAGTAAACGGTAGCAGGTAATCGGTCCAAATCAGAATTTAAAAACAGCACAGCACAAAAACACAACGACTCAGAATCCACGTAAAAACGGAATGAAAACAAAACACCGGTTTTTTTTTAAATCATGGTGACAGTTGCACTTTTAATTACGTTTTTTACAGCTTTGGACACTTGTGTTTAATCTCAGAAAGACATCTCAAGTTGCCAGGTTATTAAAAATTATGTTTCATTTTTTTATTCTTACGCAAAAATGGTAAAGCATATCGGAATATTAAATATATCAACTAAATACATGTATTTTATACTATTTTTTGAGTAGGTGTACATGGTCCTGGCAAAAAATTAAACATCTCCTTTACATCAGATAATTATGTAAAGGTTTCAATTTCCACAATATCATACAGCACCACTACAGTACTCTAGTAAAAGTCAAAAATTGTTTAGGTAAAACAAAGTCAAACTATAATTAATAATACTAAAAATAAGATAAGTATGCAAGAGCAGACCAGCCTCCACAGGCGGCACCCGTTCACGAGCATGACATATGAATCAGCCATCGCTTCGCTCAACCATATTTTAGAGAACGTAATGACCCGACGCACATGCCACCACCGCAGAGACAGTAAAGAGAGCATGACACACTCAAGATACTCTAAAAAAAAACTTAATGATGTATTTAACGCAACGCTGTTTGTTATCTGTAGGACAATGCTGTTAAAATAAAAAATGTAAGTTAACAAATTTACATCAGATAATTATGTAAAAGTTTCAATTTCCACAATGTCATACAGCACCACTACAGTACTCTAGTAAAAGTCAAAAATTGTTTAGGTAAAACAAAGTCAAACTATAATTAATAATACTAAAAATAAGATAAGTATGCAAGAGCAGACCAGCCTCCACAGGCGGCACCCGTTCACGAGCATGACGTATGAATCAGCCATCGCTTCGCTCAACCATATTTTAGGGAACGTAACGACCCGACGCACACGCCACCACCGCAGAGACAGTAAAGAGAGCATGACACACTCAAGATACTCTAAATAAAAACTTAATGATCTATTTAACGCAACGCTGTTTGTTATCTGTAGGACAATGCTGATAAAGGCTGTCATATCAGTATAAAAAGTATAAAAAATAATTTTAATAAATTGATTCAAATATAATATGTGATTTTTATTATAACCAGGCTGTTTTATCATCTAAATATTCTTTGACTGTATAATAACCTTTTATAAGTAATAAAGACTTCACATGTTTTTTAAACTTATCTAAAGGTAAATCTAGTACAGAATTTGGTATTTTATTGTAATAGTGTATACCTTGCCCCAAGAAAGAACCAAGTACCTTCTGTAACCTGAACAGTGGCATTACAAGTTTTGTCTTATTTCTAGTATTGAAATTGTGTACGTCACCGTGTTTAGTAAAGGAGTTGATGTTGCAACGTACAAAAACTATACAATTATAAATATATTGAGATGCAACTGTCAGGACATCAATCTCCTTAAAAAGATTTCTTAGGGAAGTTCGTGATCCTAGTTTATAGATTGCTCTTATTGCTCGTTTCTGTAAAATGAATATAGTTTCAATATCAGCCGCTGTTCCCCACAGTAGGACGCCATACGACATGACACTATGAAAATAACTAAAATAAACTGTTCTAGCAGTTTCAACGTCTGTTAACTGCCTAATTTTTCTAATGGCATAAGCAGCAGAACTGAGTTTACCGGCCAATTTCGATATATGAGGATTCCATTGAAGTTTTGAGTCAAGGGTAACGCCTAAAAAGACGTTTATATAATTTTTAACGCAAATTTTGTTGCGAACAAATTACAAAAACACAAATGTTGAAAAAAATGACGGTAGTTGTTAACATTGAATGGGCGCCTTTGGCTTTCAAAGTAAAAAGTAAATAGTGTTGAATAATTTCGGCGGGCTGGTTAGAACCACGATAGCTCAACTGGAAGAGCACCTGACCCGGTATGTCAGAAGGGTGCAGGTTCAAACCCTGCTCGTGGAAATTTTTTCAACATTTGTGCCTAAAAAGACTGTAGAATCTACCAAATCTAATTGATCACCGTTTATTCTAATATTGGTTGGTTCATTTCTGACATTTGGTAATATAAATTTAATACATTTTGTTTTCTTAGCGTTAAGCTGTAAATTATTAATAGTAAACCAATGGAGTACCTCTGAAAGAGCTTTATTTACATTTTCATAATTAGTCCTACACCTAGTCACATTAAAAATGAGTGAAGTATCATCTGCAAATAATACAATTTCACAGAAATTCTCTACAAAGAATGGTAAGTCATTAATATAAATCAAGAACAGAAAAGGACCAAGAATCGACCCTTGTGGAACTCCCATTTTTACATGAGAACCAGATGATTTAGTACCATTTATATCGACAGTTTGAGTTCTAGAGCTGAGATATGACTGTATTAAATTTAGTGCAAAATCTTCGAGACCGTAATAATGTAGCTTCAACACCAGAGTCCGGTGCTCAACGCAATCAAAAGCCTTGGACAGGTCGCAAAAAACTCCAAGAGCATTTTGAGACTTCTCCCAGGCATCAAATATATGTTTTATTAGAGCAACGCCTGCATCAGTAGTAGAACGACCCTTAGTAAAACCATATTGCTTACTATGTAAAAGGTTGTTTGTGTTAAAATATGACATCAACTGTTCGAGTATAATTTTTTCATAAATTTTACTTAGCGCTGGTAATATTGAAATGGGCCTATAGTTACTGGGGTCTTCTTTGTTTCCTGATTTGAATAAAGGTATAACTTTACTAAACTTCATAAGATCAGGAAAGATTCCCTTATCGACACAGTTATTAAAAATTTCAGCAAGATACGGTGCAATAGAATTAATAATATTCTTAATTACTTTAATAGATATAACCCACAAATCACTCATCATCATCATCATCATCATATAAAGTTTATCTACTAATGAATTTAAGAAACTAATGACGTGGCAGCATTGTCTATGACCTTAGCCGGTTCCTCAGGGAACAAACAAACTACACTTTAAAAAAATATTATAGTTTAGTGATGGGACTTGGAATCACATTTGATTCGATTGATTCGAGTCATGATGACGGTAAGAACTCGACTCGAATGTGATTTTATGTTGATTCGAATCATCGATAGATTCGAATCGGTAAGTTATTCGAATCTTTATTGCACGGAAAGTTTACCTTATCTAAATAAGAAACAACTTTTTTTTTCCTTTTAAACTAACTTGTTCTCGCAAAGAAAAAAAATATTTTAAAAGAGTAAAGTAATGAGTTTTTAAACATTTTTATTATGATAAACTCATTTATTAGTTTTTTTAAAAGTACTTTCTAAGACTTTACAAATACTTTGTGATTGTTTTACCCACTTTCTTAAAAACTAATGACTAAGTTCATCATAATAAAAATGCTCTAATAATAATTACATTCGTAGATACTTGGACGCCCACTGTAACCACAGTGCCATAGAACAATTGAATTTCAATTGTGTCTAGTTTAAGAGCGTTTACGCCGCACACTAGCGCCAAATAAAAAATCAAATTATGCTCAACAAACTATTTGAATGAAGTAATTGAGCATTTTTACGTCACCTAATGAACACCTGACATGTTATGGTTTATTTAAATATGGCGTTATAGTTAAAAGTGGTTGTAACGTCTTATTTAACTAAACCATAACATGGCATATGATGAAATATCATTCATTGGCGGCGCTAGTGTGCGGCGTAAACGCTCTTAAGAACAACTAAGTCGCTATCCTTCTAAAAATATTTTTTTTTACGAGGAATCTTTTTTTGTTGTTGTTGTGCATGTGAAGTGTAGTGTAGGCGTTTGAAGTGTGAAATGAAGTGATCTTTAGTGTGGATAGTACAGTGGACTTTGTTATTTGTTTAACGTTTTTACAGAAATAATAACAACTAAAAAAAACAAGTAAGCGATGCATAACAGCATCGTAACGTTATGCTGAGTGCTATCCTGTTTGGTACAATAATGAGTTTATTTGAAGTTTAATTTTTGGTTCATGACTATATTTTTGCTTTACGATCAATACCTACGTCTAAGTAGCAAAATGTCCAACTTACAATATATAAAACAAACCCTGTACGATCTGAAAGGTGTTATTAGGTATCGAGATTAGGTTCTATTGACTTAATCTTTTTAAAATTATAAGTAAACCAACTTTACTCCGATGAAAATTTAACAAAATTTTATTAAATGAGGACACCTACATGGCAATACAATACAAGCGGCGCGGGCAGTGACTCTCTTAACACAATAATATTATATTAAAATACTCTTGATTAGAGTAAGACATTTCGCAAAACACAATCACAACAACACAGAACCACTACTTGGAAGAAATGCTTGCGCGAAACTGACCTAATAAAGAAAGTGACCAATGACATAATGTCGTGATTTGCACGTGCCGGTGGCGGCGGCGGCATCGTCAAAGGCGCTTTGTTATTGATATTGATATACCTATGTATCTTACCCCTTAGCGATGGGACAGGGATTTTTTACAAATTGTATTTATATTAAGTATATTTTTGTATCTTAAGATACGATGCGATGCGATGATTCGAATCGCATAATAATATCTCGATTCAAATCAACAATAAATACAAATCTAGGGTCAACTCGATTCATGACTTGAATATTTTAAGTGATGCGAATTGGTTCGGGTTGTTAAATTTCGATTCGAATTCCATCACTTATAAAATAGTCGTTTTTTAGTGATGTCAAAGGGATTCAGTTTACACAGCCAAATGTTTAGCTGTTTTTAGTCATAGACTCGACCCTGCTATAAACTCAACTCACCCGTCGATGATCTTTGGGATCCATAGAAATCAAAATCATTGATTTCTCATTACTAGAATTTATTCATCTCAAATATAAATTATATAAAAATATAAATTATAATCTTAGAGCATTACCGCATGAGCAGATATGTGAATACATATATCTACTCATGTGGCATTACTGTGAACTTTACCAAAGACAATTACAAGTAAAGGCCGCTGGCGGGCGCTGACTTATGCAATCCTTGTAACGATCGCGAAAGTTAGGCTTCCTTGGGCTGCTCTAAGATTATAATACATCACTCTCAAAACTTAATAGCCATGATTCTCTTGACCAAAACGATACAACGACAATACAATACTACCATTTTTCTTTTTAACAATACCTCAGAACAATAACTAAAGCTAATTAAATTATTCTTAGAACAATACCATCAATTTGAATACATGCCTACATACATACAAACTTTACTTTTAAAAAATTTAAATCAAATAACAGCCAGCAACAAACCATAGATACAACAACAGACCCACTCATTTTTGAACACGATGCGCCAAACATCCTGTATAATATTTATGGACTGACAACCGCCTAGTGAAGAGCGCAGCCAAAATATTAGTTTAAACCACAGTTTTAAACCACTTTGGATGTCTCAGATAGTGTTAAATTGTTTTTTTTACAAATGCACTTTTTAGCTTTTCTGAAGAACTTTGAAAAACAAAAAAATAAGTTAAATGGCGCGGTAAAAAGAACTACATTTAAAAAATGTTACAAAATGAAGCTAATTTATTTTTGTTTGTATCTTCTATCGTCAGTTACTTGCTCATGTGATACATGATTGCTTTATAAATGAAATCGTTTGCGGTATATTCTATGGAAAAATAATAGGTTTAAAAAAAAACGGAACTTCCGACCCGCCCCGCCCGGAGGGCGCGTGGCGGGCGGCGCGCCGGCGGCCGGCGCAGTGAGGACTAGAGATGTAAAATGACTGAATCTGACCAGTCACGATTGTCAAAAACCATATTTGACCGGTCATTTATTGTCAAATTCAATCAAATTGACTTAAGCATATTAATAATTCTAACTGTTAAAGTGACTAAATATAACTAGTCACAACTATTTACATTACTGCCAATTCCGCCAACATCGCGACACGATTTCAGTTTATTTAAAAAAAACAAAATTGTTATTCTGTGTTCATGGAGGAGTACGTTTCTATGATGTTTATATCACGTTTCCAAAAAAGTAGTATATTTAAGTATTTATTAGATAAAGAAAATTCAATTTACTATTTGTTTACTCATACTGCGGTGGTGCAAGTCGTGACAAGTATCAACTGCGCGTGACGCGACGTTACAAAAATAAATCAAATCAAATCAAAATATTTATTTGCATATCTAAGTGTATCATACAAGTGGAATATAAATTTTGGTAGCTTTACAACTTAGTGACCTTTTGCAGGTATTACAAATATATATCTTAAAAAAATATACCTATATGTTTAAACTTATAGTTAAATTATACATAAAAATTTAATATTAAATGAATTAAAACAACGATATATTAGAAATTAAATTACATTAGAAATTAAATTACATTTACCAATAAATAAAAACATCAATTAATAAAAAATAAAAAACATCAATTATTAACATTAAAATTAAAATATTCATCTACAGAATAGAAACAATTTTCAATTAGAAATAAATGTAATTTTCTTTTAAACACTACAGCACTTTTTCAATTTTAATATAATTTGGTAATTTATTAAACATATTATAATAATTTGAAACCTAAATCTAGCTAAACACTTTTTTTACATTTTTATTCAAAATAAATATTAAAAAACACTAAAGATCATATTGACCATATATGACCCTTTTTGATAGTAAATGACCGTTTTTGACCAATTTGACCGTAATTGACGGTCAGTCAAATTCAGTCACTTTGGTCATTTTCATCTCTAGTGAGGACGCTAGAAGGTCCTGGGTTCGATTGTATGATTGGTTGTTGATAAGTAACTACTTATTAACACCAACTAGGCTTACCTACACAAATACACTCATAATAATTAGAACTCATAAAATTATATCATAATTAATTTACCAGTTTGACTTCTATTTCGTTAGCGTTAGGTACTTCTGATTTTTTTGTCACACATACTTGGACTGATTTATCTTTATTTTTTAGTCATATTTGTTGAGTTTCTTCAATATTGTGCTGAACTGAAAAAAATACCTTATTCAATTATATTTTAAATGATATATTGTACATTTAAATGGATAAAGTTAAAGTAACTGAGAACAATACTGAGGGGTCTCAGTTAGTAGCTCAGCGGTCAGAGCATAGGAACGGTTATCCAAACGGTCGTGGGTTTGATTCCCACTCAAGCTTCCTGAGGCTGGTTGTTTATAATAATAGTGGTGTGAAAAAAAATATTAAAAATAAAACGTTCGGAATCGGTCTACAAACAATTGAAGTAAAGTATAATTTTAACAAACTGTCAGCGCATCACTAATGGTTTTTTTTTCGATCAACTCAACAAATTATTTGACGTGTGCGGTGCGAGATTTGCGAGTCGCGATGTCTTCAAAAAATATTAATTTACTTGTGTTATTAGGTTTATCATCAATTTTAGTGCTTGTTAATACACAGACGGTGCACAGACGATTTGAATATAAATATTCTTTCAAGCCACCATATTTAGCACAAAAAGATGGATCAGTTCCTTTCTGGGAGTACGGAGGCAGTGAGTATAACCATTTTTTTGGTATATAAACTAGAATGACGGTGTATTTTACGGGTTTTACTAATTGTAAAACTGAATTCTCTTCGTTTTGAGGTGCAGAATGTCGTTTTTATGTTAGAAAAATTCAATAAATACGATTAAACAGTTTGTTGTTACGCTCTTTACATTTTGACAGCGACACGTCAGTGAATATTATCACGACAGAGAGAGATAGAAGTATGCCCGAGCTCATACGTGTGAAAGGGACATGTTGTACTTGTCAAAAATCATGTTTTTCGGTTCCACGACGGCAGAAAGTACCTAGTGATCTCTTGAAAGTCTTCAAACTGTACAATTAATTTGCTAATGACTGATTGTAAATAAGATTAAAATTTTACTACCAAAATCAAAGCTAATTATGTAGTTTTCCGTAAATTATTGAGATGATGAGAGTTTTTTTAGTTTATCCTGCATTATTTTGTACTTTATTATAATATTTATAGCTTATAATAACTATTATTATGCTACTCTTGATTCATTAGACTTAACTAAGTCTGGATTTTTTTTATGGTCTCTTGCAAAGCTCTTAAAATTGTTAAACACTTAAATTTCTGTTTTTATCTATTATTTTAATATGTTTGTAATAGTAGCATTTTGCAATACTACAATAAAATTGATTAATTAGATACAGCTTGATAACCAGGTGTGTTAATAAAAATATAATCCCTTAAAATTAAATCAAAAGAAGAGAAGAACACCAAAATCATAATTCCTCGAAAGTCTACTTTTATAATTTTGTTTAACTTACTAATCAAACTCCTTGAAATGCAAAATTACCATTTTACATGTCATTGAAATATTAACCTTCCGTTCATGCGCTTAAGGCTTTAAACAAAAAAAAAATGTCTAGCGTGACTAATCAGCCCATTCAGCTTTGTGTGAATGCAATTTTAAATATTCATCTTTTGATGTTAAGGTGTAGAATAGCTTGTTACTGTTTCATACATATTGGTGTTACATGTTAACATTTAGGTATTGCTTATCGAACACTTAACTTATTAATTTTCTTTCACATGACTCAGTTAACTTTAAAATGTATGTACCTATGTAGGTTAACATTATGTTGATGCAAGTGGAAATCATACAAGCATAAATTAATTTTTGTTTTAACAGCATTTATACTGTTAACTGTGTTGTTAGGGAGCTAGTAGACACAGCAGCTGGCACGTTTGAGATGCATTATGGTGCATGTAATACAACTTTTGAAAAGAAATTAAAATCATTTGTTTGAGTCACTATGACCTACAAGAATGTTTACAAATAGTTTATTTTTATACAATAAATTATGTCTGTATGGCACAAGTTTTTGCAATGCATTATTAACTGACAGGTGACCCATTTAATGATCTTGCTACTTCATGCTTCATTAGACTGTCGGTCCCAGTTGTTGATATAAGACAGCAGTTGTTGAAACGCATTAACTACAAATTGACTTTTATAGTTTTACAGCCGAATCACTGAAGTTGATGGTGATTATTAATACATTAAATAGTGCTAATTGTAAATTAATTGTTAACCAAAATTAACGTGTTTAGCTATGTAGGCGAAAAATGACATATAATTTTGTAATAATCGTTTTAGCCGAAACACTGTAAAATAATGATATAACTATAATTACCTCTATAGTACAGGTGTTTGATCTCAAGAGGATCCCAGGACCATTCAAGAGGTTTCTCCAATTGATGAGAGTATTTTTATGCTTGTTTTAACCCACCTGATCCACTAAGCACACTTGCTTATGCCCAAGACACCGTACTCATAGAACAAGGGCACAACAAGTTGGTCAACCGCTGATCACCCCCCGGACCCGTAAAGTTCAAAATACTGCCTAAGGCACTCCGCAAACTCTCCCAAAAAAAACTTTAACTTTGATTTCATTTATGACTTTGTTTATGACGTCATCTTGCCACCTCGCATCACCTATGAAAGCAATATCAAAGGCTATAGCTTTCACTAATTATGTACTATCAAGAAACCAAAAAAAAAAAAAGTAGTTTATTTTATAAAATATAAAACATAAATGTTACAATTATACAAACAACTATAGCTAGACCGGAACCCCGGCTGCCAATAGCGCACAATATCACCAAGGGGGTAATCGGCCACAGAATAACATCAGAAACCAACCGAAGATGGAGGTCCTCGAAAGGCATGAGACAGTCGAAGATCTTCATCAAAGGAATGGATAAGAAAAAGACTAGCAAGCTAATGGGACTCTCCAGAGAGAACACGAGGCTAGTCACAGAAATCATAACAGGACACTGTCGGCTGAATAGACATCTGACAGTGATAGGAGTGAAAACCGACCCCTTATGCCCGGAGTGCTTGGAAAGCGAGGAGACCAGCCTCCACTTACTAGCTGAATGCCCCATGTACTCACAGATTAGATGGGAGCTCTGGGGGTCGGACACAATGCACATAGAGGACCTAAAGGATCTGAAGGTGGAGCAGATAGCAAGATTTGCCAGAGAGACCAAAAGATTTAACGGGGCGCCGTGAAAGCTGGATGAACCTTAACTCCCTCATACAGGGAAAACGGGGAAAAGGATGAAGTGGCCTGCAACAATGCGGGCGGATCGTCCGTCCGGCTGGCGACGTCCCCATGAGAAATAATAATAGCTAGACCGCTTAACTGAGTCCTCGCCTGCGGAAGGTACGCGGGGTGGGAGGTAAATAGAGCCTCTGCCACGAGTATGTACGAGCGTTTTGCGACGCGGCGAACGTATTTCTAGTTCATTGCGCGTTATACTAGGGCAGTCTTAGTCAGCAGTGATAGAAAAAACGCAATGAACTAGAAGTCCGTTCGCCGCGTCGCAAGTCGCTCGTACTCGTGGCAGAAACCCTACGTACCTCCCGATCCGCGTACCTACCGCAGGCGAGGACTCAGTTAAGCGGTCTTGCTATAGGACAATTCAAGTCTAGTAGATATACATACACTATAAGGACACCACAATCTTAAGATTAAAATGTTAGTAACTTTATTATTATATTACTTGTTATTAATATTGACAACATTTCAATGACCATAGAAGCAGCTCTAGAAACTTAATTTATCTGATACAAACTACAAGTCGTAAAATCATCATCAATGCTGGCTAGCTTATCTGTAGATAAGTGATCAAATATTTTATGGCTTTCCCAATATTTTATGATATTATTATTCATGATAGAATTTTACAAAGTTATGTTCATAACTTTTAGATTGGCTCTGTCGTTTATAACAACAAAACAACGACCCCTCACCTGATCGTTAATTAACGACTGCCAATGCAGCCGGGACCAACGGCTTTACGTGTTTTCCAATGCATGGAGAAGCGACTACTAAAACAATTTTTGGTCAACCATCTTTTGACCGGCATATGCGAAAGTTGCTTAACCTTAGCAATCGCAGAACAGGCGCGTTAACCACCGCGCTATCGAGCTCCCTATATTATATCATCATCATCATCATCATCATCTCAGCCAAAAGACGTCCACTGCTGGACAAAGGCCTCCCCCAAGGATCTCCACAACGACCGGTTTTGTGCTGCTCGCATCCAGCGGCTTCCCGCGAGATATATTATATGTCATTAATTAATTAAATTCAAAATGGTTATTCAGCATAGCATGTGCTTTGGTTCTAATAATAAAACATGTGATGCTTCCAGATGCGATTGCCTCAAGCGAGAACGTCCGGCTGGCGCCGTCGCTGCGCAGCCAGAAGGGCGCCATCTGGTCCAAGAACCCCATAAACTTCGACTGGTGGGAGGTGGACATCATGTTCAAGGTCACCGGTCGGGGCAGGATAGGCGCCGACGGTTTGGTATGAAGTTATTTTTATTTGTTTTCAGCTAGGGTTTTCAGCTAAAAAGAACTATAACGAAGCTGAAATGATGCATAATGTACATCAAACCAACTAACATTAAGCAGAAATAATTTACTAGAAAAAACATTACTAAACAAAATCAACCAGCCAGCCACGAACGAGAATCGAACCCACGACCTTTGGATAACCGATCCAATGCTACCGCTGAGCTACCGAGGCAGTAATAATTGCAAGGTAATATTTACTTTTATTATTTATTTTAAAAAACCGCTGTTATCTGTAGCACGCAATGTAACGCGCGCAACATACTGTGCATACTTGTGGGAATGTGCTGGGAATGTCTGCGTTCGATGTTCATTGTGCTTTGGAAATTCAAAAGCTCATTGTCTAAGAAATATCGAAAATTTTAGTAACGTTTGTATGAAAGAAAGTTTAATACTGTTTTTGCAAAAAAAAAAAATTAGAAAAATTGTGACTGACTGTTCTATATCTTCAGAATGAGACGGTTCCCAGGTATGGCTCAGTACAGAAAAATCATTGCAAAGATAGGACGAATACGTGGCTCTCGGCTTCGTTTAGGGTTTTTTCACACCCTGCGGACTTCGGTACTATGTCGGTCGTAACAACTTCGGCCGCAGCGACTATAGGTAGCAGTATCTAACTCTTTAGTATGAGCTTCGCTGCTATTGACATGTACTAAAGTCTTTATTTATTTATTTAAAACTTTTGCAACATATATAATTTATATATACAGTGGTGGACTTATAATTAGAAACACTTCATATGAATTATGCAAGTTTGAATCCACAATATTCGTGAAAAATGTATAGATTCAATATTTAATAATCATGCAACAATATAGGCACTCAATTAGAACACTCATAAAATACATTAAAAAAACAAAACTATCTAAACTTCAATCACAAAAAGAGTTTAAAGCATACATAGCTTATTTTCTGTTACCTACTGTCCGCTTGGACGCCTAATTAATTAGAAGCACTAAAAAAACATACACGGCACATTCCATTTTTGAAATTGAAAAAATAAAACTTCTTTCTTAGCTATTTCTATCGTTTTGGCGGCAATTGAACATCAAAATGGAATTTCGTTTACGAATTTCCAGTTTTCTAAGTCTTTCTAATTAGGCGTCCAAGTGGTCAGTAACAGAAAATAAGCTACGTATGCTTTAAACTCTTTTTAAGATTGAAGTTTAGATAGTTTTGTTTTTTTAATGTATTTTATGAGTATTCTAATTAAGTGGCTATATTGTTGCATGATTATTAAATTTAGAATCTATAATTTTTTCACGAATATTGTATGCGGACTTCAAACTTTCATAATTCATATGAAGTGTTTCTTAAGATATATATATTACACAAAACAGACCAAAGAGATCAGACCACATACTACAGCTATGAAACAAACACAATACACTTTAATGCTCTAAGAAATACACATTAATCTGAGTGTATAAACAAATGTAATGTATATTATTACATAAACTACTTTACAAATATACTACAAATAAAAACATAATTTATAATACGTTACTGAGATGATTCTGCCAAGGTTTCATAAAAAAAAAGAGCATACGGACTTTCTTTTTAAAAGCGTCACGACTCGTAACCATCCTGATTTCAAGAGGTAGCGCTTTCCATAGGAGAACATCATACCTACATCTTCATGTGTACTATGAGGGTCTCGAAGGCTTTACTGGTTTGAAGAGCAAATCGCGTGCACGCGCATCGCTGTCGCCGCAGTGGCTTATATTAAAAGCGAGTGACGCGGTGCAAAGGATTTTCGCCTTTAGACTGGTAAAGCGTATGTGGCCGCCATAGTACATGTGCATAATTAGACCTACCAATGTTACCTCTGCACCACCCTATGGTTGACTGGTAGAGAATGCTTCAGGATAATGACTGAGGATGACTAAGTCCGCCATGTAATGTATGAGAGGCCTTCGTTTGCGAAAATTGCTTAGCCTTAGCAATCGCAGACCGGCCGCGTTAACCAGTGCGCCAACGAGCTCCTCCGAGAAACGGATTCCCGGGTCTAGCATTGTTCCCAGGTTCAAAATTGAATGTTTTCCAGGCGTTCTGGTACACCACCTCCCGCGGGGACTACACCGGCGAGGTGTTCGGCTCCTCCGACCGCTGGAACGGGCTGGCGGTGATCTTCGACTCGTTCGACAACGACAACAAGCACAACAACCCTTACATCATGGCCGTACTCAATGATGGCACCAAGGTCTTCGACCACAAGAGGTACAAACATGCTTACATATAGGGTGTTTGGTGATACCCGTATAATTCCGAATGTGGCAGATAGGGCACAGGGCGTCGAACCCCAGAGAATTATAAAACATCATCATCATCATCTCAGCCAAAAGAGGGATATTTGCCGTAATCGCCACGCTTGGCAGGCGGGTTGGCGATCGCAGTAGGTGGATGGTAACCTCAGAGAGATGCTGCTGCCCATCCTCTGGAATAGTCCCTTAGTCGGCTTTTACGACACCCACGGGAAGAGAGGGGGTGGCGCAATTCTTTGTCCCCGGCACCACACAGGGGGTTAAAATTCAAAATTCAAAAAAAAATTCAAAATCATTTATTCAGTTTAGGCTACAAATAGCTCTTATGAACGTCATTTTAAGCCATCGGTTCGTAAGTCTATCTACTCTGGGCGGGAGATCTTGTACTGAGAAGAACCGGCAAGAAACTCAGCAAGTGTCCAGCTCTTTTCTCCCTTACAGCGTCATAAATATTGGAAAAAGCCCTATCATAAAGGACACTTTCCATCACACACTTGTGTTTTTCATTTTCAGTGATTTAAATGTTTTTATAATATCCATTGAATCAATATATTTAAATTGAAAAGAAACATTACATTTTGGTACATATTTTTGGAGTAATGCTTGTGCAGCTTCTGGTGATGAATCCAAATTTGAGGTTGTCAGCACAGGTATATTTACAAAAAAATCATCAAAAATATTAGCAATATGTGAATCTGAATTGACTAAGTTGTCGTTTACTTTTAAAGTGAAAGTATTATCCCGTGGTTTAAATTTACCTGTTTCACGGTTTATAATGTCCCAAGTGGCTTTAATTTTATTGTTGGACTTTTTAATTTTTTCTTTAATATAATTAGATTTTGTTACTATACATACTTTCTTAAATATTTTCGAATAATTCTTTACATATTCCGTAAAATTAGAATTTTGGTTATATTGTTTTAGACTATATAAATCATACAATTTATTTCTACTTTTATATATACCAGTCGTGGCCCAGTCACAGAACTTAAGTTTATGAGTTATTTTGATTGTTCTTTGTGTAAACACTTGGTCATATTCAGTCTTTATGAAGTTAAAAAGATTAGTATATAATACATCTGGATCATCTTGTCCAAATGGCAATGCATTAATTTTACTCGATATATTATTTTTAAAACGCTCTACTCGCTCCTTTGTAACTGGTTTACAGTTCACTATTTTTGGCTCATCCTTAACATTAAAATCATAGGTCACCTTTAAACCGCAATGGTCAGACGTAAGCTTACTAATGACTGACTTAGAAACAGGGTCATAGTCTGTAAAAACATTATCAAGACAAGTGGCTGAATGTGAAATTATTCTAGTGGGTTCGAGAAATAGATTAATGAGATTAAAACATTTAAACAAGGCAACAAGACGAACACTCATTGAAGTGTTTTCTAGAATATTTATATTAAAATCGCCACATACAAAAACAAATTTATTTTTTAATTTTAATTTTCTTAGTACGTCTTCCATTACAGATTCGAAAATACCGAAATTGCCCGATGGGGGTCGGTATACACACACTATTACAAAGCTATTAAACTCCACACATGATAGCTCAATATTACGCTCCACTGATAAGCCTACAATATCGTTGCGATCTTTATATTTTATATTACTTCTTACTAGTATTAAAGAACCACCGTGAATAGCTGAGCTTCGCACGTACGCGCTTGCTAATTGGAAATTATTTACATAGAATGATGTGTCATGACTTCTTAGCCAATGCTCAGTTAAACAAAATATATGAATTGTCTGACTTTTTGCAAATAATTCTAACTCTAAGTCTTTGCCAGCCAAACCTTGAATATTTTGATGTATAATAGTAATTAAAGAGAACTTGGCTTTTGTCTTAGACCTCAGTTTAAACATGAGGTTGTTGTTACCTTATTACTAGTTGTAGATGTTGCATTAGTAGAACTACTAATGGTTACGTTGTTATGACGTAAAGACTTAGTTATACCATTTATAACTGTATCCTGTATATTATAAGCTAACAATTTAGCTATTTGGGTCCTACATTTCGTAGAAAGATACATAGTATCTGACGTCAAACTAAAGCTATTAATAAATTTATTTATATCAAAATATAAAATAGTGTCACTATGACGACAAATCAAATTAAACAATAATAAATTTAATTCATAAATGCGCTTATTTTGTTCCCAGGTCAAATTGGTACAATAGGGGTTATAAAACATACCTGAACCATATCTCGACCTCTTCGGTCGAGTGGTTTGTACACCGGTTTTCATGGTGTCGCCATCTCTGAGGTCCCGGGTTCGATCCCCGGTTGGGTCAATTTAGAAATTATTGTTTTTCTAATTTTGTCTCGGGTCTGGGTGTTTTCTAAGTATAATAAGTATGTATTTAAATGTTTTAAGTATGTTTATCCGTTGTCTAGTAACCATATAACGAGTTTCATAACGAAGCTTCTCCTGGGCTAGATAATTGGTGTGAGTGTAGGAAAGTTTATTTATTTATTTATGTTACCCGCAAGGAATGTAGCTTTGTATCAGTGAAAAAAGGTTGTAATTGGACCAGTTGCTTCAGAGATTAGCCCCGACACACAAACAAACAAAGCCACAAACGTTACCTCTTTACTGATTGCCTTTCAAATAAACAAAGAGTAAGCTCCGAATAGTTATTCCGTGTTTTGTTCCTGTCATGTAAACGTCATTTGAAGTTAGAGTAAAAAAGACAAAACACGTAATAACTATTCGGACCTTATTCTTTGTTTATTTGTAAGGCACTAATAGTATAGACGTATAGGCTTCTGTTGTAATAGGCGAAACAAGTTTAAGCTAAGTAAAGGAGATGTTTCAATTTGGGCCGAGTCTATGAACAGTACTTCATAAAATAGGAAGAAATACAAGGATTCTCAGAAAAATAAAAACATTTCTCCGCTATGATGATTGCGAATCTTTAAACGGTAGCCTCATTTTTTTTGACATTTCCTGGCTTCAACCGCAAAATCGCATGATTTAATTTAAAAACTTGTCATTTTTTTTCTACTAGTGCTATTGTATTTATTTTTAATTTTCTTTAAAGATAAAGAAATGAAGAATTAATTTGCGATTCTTTAACTGTGAGTTATCATAGTAGAAAAAATAATTAAAAATTCACAAAATTCACGTAACTAATAAAATTAAAAATTTTTAGTAGATAATTATTTTTAATTAAAAATCTAAATCGATATCATATCGTTTATTGTTATTTAATTTAAAGTAAACGAAATAAGCTTTAATTTGATACAAAAAACTTATTAGTTTCTAATTTAAATGCAGCGTAAAAAAATATTTTAATTTCGGTATAAATCTCGTTATATACTTATCTTGCCGCAAATTAATGAGTCAGGTTTATGATTTATTTAAGAATAATTTACGCAATGAAGTACCAAAATATAGTCATAAAAAAGACGAGACACTAATAATCTTTAAATAGAATGCATATTTGTTGGAATATAATAATATTTTAATAATATATAATATAATAATAATATATTCGTAAAATAGCGAACTCGTGAAAAAACTAATGATCTTTGGATTCAAAGTGGGATTTGTTGTTCATAAATATTAAATAGGACTTAAATATAGTTTCAATCTGATAGATTAACAAACACTGAGTATTTTGAGGTATAATACTAGTAGAAATACATCAATTTGAATACTTACGGCATTTTAAAAACACTTAGCGGAATTTCGCGCACTAACTTTTGAAACACTTCGCAATAAATGCAAAAAAAAAAATTTCTGTTGTGTCTAGACTGCTGAAACTTTTTTTAGATGTTGTCAGGTTGGTATTCTGTATTTTGGACACAGATTATATCAGATCTATGCAACCATCTACAGATTAAAAATCAAAAATTACATACACTCATTTTGGTAACCACAGTTACCACAAGCAGTTTAGAGGTGCGCAAAGTTGGTAGGTCTAGTTACCAAAGTCATTTTAGTGGCTAGTAAGTTTTTGGTTCATAAATGTTGTTGTGACGAATTTAGACCATATTTAAAACACGTTCAAAAACAGAAATAAAGATTAAGCTTTCTTTTAGGTTCTAAGAGATCGAATCCGATCGCGGGTAAACTTCCGCTAAACCACAAGCGATCGAATTCGATCGCGCTAGCCACGCGACATAAAAACTTAAAAATCGTCTATTTAGAGCCTACTTTTGTATGAAGAATTTTAGCCATAAACAAACTAGGATAGGAGAGTTTGAGTTAAGGGTGCGCCGACCAAAAAATGCCAAAAATGCAATTACGGTTAAGTAGATATAATTGAAAATACTATCGTATTAAATGAACAAAATATATATTTAGTATCATAGGGAACGTGTTTACAATTTGTCAGAACCATAAATTCATAACACGCTATAGTTTTTTCTACAATATCATTTAAAGTTGGGCAAAAATCATGAAAACGTGGCGGCGTTTAGTAGATTTCTTATAGTTTATCTAAATTATTGTACCTTTGATTTTGTCTAAACAATCATCAATGGATAAACTACAAATTAGCTAGACTACATTTTCGATTCATCAAGTGGTTATTTAAATAATTATTTTTTATTAAGCACCTCAAATTCCCCATACAAAATTAGTATGGCCGCGCAGCATCAAATAAATATGGACGACGACATTTCAAATAAAACATATGACACTTGTCACTTACGGACGGCGCACCCTTAACCCAGTGTCCATATAAACATCTCCTTTGTGCGAAAACATTTTGGGCGTTTAGTTTGTGTCAATGACAATTAGGGCTTCAAACAATTAGGCGTTCCATTATACAACCGTAATGAGCTGATGATGATGTTGATGATGATGGTGATGCCGCAGCGACGCGTCGACGCAGCTGCTGTCGGGCTGCCTGCGCGACTTCCGCAACAAGCCGTTCCCGACGCGCGCCCGCGTCGAGTACTATCTCAACACGCTCACCGTCTACTTCCACAACGGTAACGCATACGCAAAAGTTAACGCTTTTTATTTACAATTTATGTAAATTAATTATTTAGTAATTTTATCGTCTTCAGGATTGTCGAATTAATTTAAACACTAAACTAAACGTAGTATTAATTTTTTTTTAAACTTCGGGACTTACCGTAATAAAGTTCAGTGGTTATGGTTAATTATATACAGGGTTATTGGAAATACGTAGCGATCCCTTTAAAGGGTGATAGTACGGGTAGTGGGGCAAAAATTTACCGATTTCGAAAAAAAAATATTTTTCTCTTTTCTTTTTTTCTGTTCTTTTTTGTATTATTATTACTTATTAGAGTGTTAGCAAACTAAAACATCTAAAACAACCATTAAATACGTAAGTCCTTTTTTAAATCTGTATTATTATTACGTATTAGAGTGTTAGCAAACTAAAAACACCAAAAACAACCATTAAATATGTAAGTTTTTTTTAAATCCACTTTAAAGTAGCGTGACCCACTTTTCTTTAAAAAAATAATATAATTAATATTTATTTATTTTTAAATCGGTACATTTTTGCTTCATCTACCCGAGGGCAATTTGATAGCTAATGATCTTTACTATCACCCCTTAAAAGGATCGCTACGTATTTCCAATAACCCTGTATATGCATTCATCACGCTATATAGTATGTAGTTAAAAGATATAATTTTGCTATAATAAATCAACCAGTCCCAGGAAGATCGAGGTGAACTTTCAATATGCGGGCAACTTCAGAGTGTCGTAATACCGCTGGAAAAAATTAACTAATCTTCTGAGGTCTCGGTAGCTCAGCGGTCGGAGCATTGGAAAGGTAATCCAAGGGTCGTTCGGTTCGATTCCGACTCGAGTTTCCTGATATTGGTTGATGTTTTCTATTTTTTTTTTACTTAAATTTTATCTTATTGTAAATAATTTTTGAATTTGAATCTCCCTGCCTCCACCAGGCATGACTAACAACGACGCCGACTACGAGCTGTGCTTCCGCAGCGAGGGCGTCACCCTCCCGCGCGGCGGCGTGTTCGGCCTGTCCGCGGCCACCGGCGGGCTGGCCGACGACCACGACGCTATACACTTCCTCACCACCTCGCTGCACACCACGCAGCAGCAGGGTGAGTAGATGGAGTGGTAGTGTGAGGAGACAGGACGACAAGATCAGCTCGCTGGCACACCACACAGCGGCAGGATAAGTAGAAAGAGTGGCAGGGTAAGGAGATGGGGCGGGCTGGCCGACAACCATGATGCTATACACTTCCTCACCACGTCACTGAATACCACGCAGCAGCAGGGTAAGTGGGAGGAGTGATGGATGAGGAGATGAGAGCAGAGGAGTCAGGACGACAAGATCAGCTCGCCGGCACACCATACAGCAGCAAGGTAAGTAGAAAGTAGGGCGAGGAGATTGGGCGGCTGGCCGACGACCATACGACATTGTACACTTCCTCATGACATCGCTACATATTACGTAGCAGCAGACTGAGTAAGGGAAGGGAGGCAAGGTGGGGAGATGAGGAAAGACAAGGCAAAAGAGAGGGCGGCAGGATAAGGACACAAAGCGCTAGGGCGAGAAGACAGGGTGAAGTGAGGAGACATACATTTTCTTACTAGCTTGCTGCATACCACGCAGCAGCAGGGTAAGCAGTAGTGAAGTAAGGGCACAGCATGGTGAGGAGCAAGGGTAGGTGAAGCTACAGGGACCTTCCTCATTACCTCCAAATCATGCAGCAGTTGAGCAAGCAAATGGAGCGGGGTGAGAAGACAGAGTGGCAGTGTCAGGAGACGTGGGCAGGGTGGAGAAATGAAGGTAGCAGAAAGAGAAGGCAGGGTGAGCAGACGAGGCGATGACCATGACGGTTTTGTGCTGCTCGCATCCAGCGGCTACCCTGCATACCCCTAGATTTGACAAGACTTTGTTTATCATCATCGTAGTCATAAGACGTTCACTGCTAGACGTGTGCCTCCCCCAAGGATCTCCACAACATTTTGCTGCTCGCATCCAGCAGCTTCCCGCGACCTTCATCATATCGTCGATCCACCTTGTTGGAGGCCTGATCGCATTGCGTTTTCCGGTACGCAAAGAAACTTAGCTCATGTCCTTTAAATTATTGGTCTTTAATTATGCCACTCAATGCTGTTTAGTGTCTGTACCGTTTCGATTTGCCTGCGCAGGCGCCGGGCAGCAGATCAGCGCGGACGAGCAGCAGAAGCTGGCGCTGGAGTACCAGGAGTACCAGCAGAAGCTCGAGCAGCAGAAGGACCAGTACCGGAAGGAACATCCCGACGAGGTCAGTCCACAAACACACACACTAATGTATACTCAGAATTCAAGTCATTGATGCAACATTGCAAAAGTCATTGATTTCACCAGTGCATGTCGTGGCGACCTATAATTGGGACAGCATTTAGCTTTAACATATAAAATTATAGCTTCTTTCTTGTTTTAATGTATGTATTGTTGGTTGTCCTATTTAAATAAATAAATATATAAATAAACATAAGTAATGAACAATATATTTTATTATTGACACGGTTAACATTTTTTATTTAATCATTGGCTAACAATTCAAGCAAAAGTAGGATTGCGTATTTATTTATTTGGGCAAAATATAAGATTAGTAACAGTTTAATATTACAAAATGTATCAAAGAACAATATTGATAAAAAAAAGTGAAGAGTCGGTCTATTTTTTAATAAATTTATAAATAAAGAAATGTTACCCCATCTCGATGGCGCAGTGGTGAACGCGCCCGGTCTGCGAGTGCTGAGGTTAAGCCACTTTCCCAAATGAAATATATTTAATTTGCGCTTGAGAAAGGTACATTTTTGGTCTTATTCTAGCTTTCCTCTCTTTCTCAGCTGACAATGTAGCATGCAAACAACTTTAAACAACAATTACTAAATATTCTAACCAATTACATACATATAAAAATACAAAATCAACACTCCAAATTGTCAAAAACCAATTAAATAACATTATAATAAAAATACAAAATTAATTACTAGAAATTGTCCCTATTCAAAAATATGTCAAATCAATATTATAATGTCAAAAATATGTCAAATCAATATTATAACATTAAATCTATGTATTATAACCACAGCGCAGCGGCCAAACTTATAATCTGTGGAGCTTGTAAACTTCACATCTCTATGGTAGTCCATGCCATAGAGGAAAAAAGAAAAGTTTGTGAAAAGTTACGCAGTTGTCAAAAGTTACTAAAATATTTGCAATTCAAATAAAATAATATACAGAAATAAAATAAAAATAAAAGTCAAATGATTTATCACATATTTACTGTCATATTTACCAAAGGCCGGTCATCGGATGGGTGACCTATCCATCCATAGGGAAGGCTCGTGCCCCAGCAATGGGGACATCAATGAGCTGATGATGATGATGATGATGATGATACCCCACCTGTCTCGCTCTCCCCCCAGGTGCGCGACAAGGATGGCGAGTTCGAGGACTGGTTCGAGTCGGACGGCCAGCGCGAGTTCCGCCAGATCTATCAGGGCGTCATGGCGCTGCAGGACACGCTCCGGGACCTCAACAAGAAGGTCGACGAGGTATGTACCACCACCACCATTACAACCACCACATTTATCATCACTATCTTATCTTATCTTATCTTAGTGGGGCTTGCTGAGGTTTCCCTCTCGCAGTAACACTTCGACCCATCGGGATCTTTTGTGCCACCCCATCCTTTCATCATTCCAAACTTGAATATGGAGATGGCACTGATTTTTTTTTCTAAAACAATCAACCAATTTCAGGAAGCTCATTTGGAAATCTAACCCACGACCTTTGGATAAACAAAGGATAACCAATTATTTTATTTTATTTTATTTATTCGTATTTTGTTTAAAAAAAAATTATTCATAAATTTTCGCACAGCGAAGCGAGCTAGTTTTATTAAATGATGATAATAATGACGCTAGACTCGTGTAGACTACCTGTAGAGTCGTAAAGGTTGGGTGATGACGATGATGGTCTGCGGCAGGTGTCCGGCAAGCAGAGCAACTCGCTGTCCCTGCTGTCGGCCGTGTACCAGCACTCGCAGGGGCAGCCGCAGCTGCCGGCGCAGCCCGGCCAGCCCGCTCAGGTACGGTCATTTTTTTCTTTAGTTGATGGCTTCGTGCGTTTAGCACATTTAGCCAGTGTCAAAGTAATTTTGTTATAAGTTATATTATAATATTTATTTTGTTAAGATGATGATGAATGATAATAGTAATGAGAAGTGAGAAATGATATACCCTTAACCCCTCGAGTAGTAAAGATGTGGGGCTTCACTAAGTCCTCAAGCGGACTTCTTGAGAGAATTTGAAAAGTGACGTTGCACTGTTCTGTTTCATATGCCAACACTCGTGCACGCTCACGGACATTTAATAATCCACCATTATTTCACATTATTAGATATAACACAAATTTGAGAAAATAAAACAAAACCGCAGATGTGACTTTCCACTTTCCCGTCTAAGAAGTCTCTACAGGTACACTATTATGCTTATTAACTTTATCTAGTGTTGCTCGATGTATATCGATATATCGAATCAAACCGATATTATCGAATAATCAAATATTGATGTATAAACAATCGATATATTAGCAAATGCCGATACAAATACAAATACTTTATTTGCTATTAAATGGGGTGGTTACAATGTGGATGTTATCAAGATATTATGTAGAGTAACCTATTTAGTCATATATATAATGACATGCAAATTAATGTAACATTTTCATTTATTACATTATTATATTACATTTATTAACATTAATATTCATTTTCATGTTTATTAAATTACAATACCTTTATATTTGTAATATCATTATTGAATTAAATTAAACCGGACTACGTATAAACTAATAAATAAATAATAAATCACTAAATAAAAACTAATAAATGCATCGATTTCATTAAAATTATATTAATATTCCCCTCATTTATAGGTTAAACATTCATTAATAGAATAGAATGCTTTGTCAAGTAGCCATCTACGCAATGATTTGTAGAATATGTTAACTGGGAGTTCTCTAATGTTATCTGGTATTTTATTATATATTGTCTTACACATAGCATAACTATTCTTCAAAAAACGCTTGGTTTTTGGAACAGCATCTAGGATAAGTTTGTTAGGGTGTCTAAGACTTCGGGCTGTTATTTGTTTTGCTTGTAGAAACAAGTGTCCGTTGCTTCTAACGAATTTCCCAATCTCAAGTATATAGATACAAGTAAGGGTCAATATTTTAAGAGTTTTAAAGTAAGGTTTACATGAGATATAATTTATTTGATACAGAAAATATCGTATCGAAATTTAATATATGAATCAGAATCGGAATTATTTATTTCTGAGATGTAGATACTAACCTACAATATAATTACAATCATGAAAATAATAAATTTATTCACTACATTCCACTACATTTCTACCTTAGATAAGGAATATAGTGAAATACAAATAAAAGTTTTAACAAAATGCCTATCTTAAATAAATCAATTATATATGGTTCACGTCGCGAGCGGGAGATGGCCAATTAGCGATCAACTTAACAAAATAAAGTTCATTTAGATGCAAGTAATAGTCGACAATGAAATTGCTTTACCAATGTTTATATAATTTTTAACGCAAATTTTGTTGTTTTTTTTTTTTTTTTAATTGCTTTACCACCTTAGAAGTGAATTTTGTTTGCATATAATAAAACAACAAGTTCTAATTTTGTTTAAAATACCAAGTGACAGATACGTTGTCATTATTGACAATGAGCCTTAGCGACATTTTATTGTAATGGTCAAAAGTGATAAAGCAATTTCATGGTCGACTACACATACTGCACTTACTTTTAATACTTTTTCTTTCTTAAATAATTTGGTGACTTCTTGGCGGGAAAGTGAAGCGTCATGTCTGCGGTTTTGTCTTATTTTCCAAAATTTGTGTTATGTCGAATATTAATGTGAAATAATGGTGGATTATTAACCGTTAAGTGTTCGTGAGTGTGCATAAGTGTTGGCAAATGAAACAAAACAGTGCAACGTCATTTTTCAAATTCTCTCAAGAAGCTCGCGTGAGGATAAGTCCTCACGCGAGCATATTTCTTTTACTAAGGTAAAGCCCCACATCTTTACTGAGATACTGGAGGGGTTGGGGGGTATATCATTTCTCACTTCCCATTTTTAATATCATTCATCATCATCTAAGGAAATATTGTTTATTTATGTATTACTTGTACGAAAAATTACTTTGACACTGGCTAAATGTGCTAATCGCACGAACCCATCAACAAAAAAAAAATAATAATAATAATTTGGTATTGAAAAAAAAACCAACTTAAATACGATATAGCGCACAATAAAAGAGACGGAGAGTCCAAAGTACCAGGCTACCATAGCCCACAAGGAGGTAAACCTGGCGCGAGCTATACTTGGGGTGAGGCCGTGAGGTGGTTGAAGTACCAGGCTGTCATGAGCTATAAGGAGTTACGAACTGGGACAGCGTGGTGGTTTACGGCGCGTTCTCTCTGCGGTGTAAACATCCTTAAGGAAGGTTTGTGCCCCAGCAGTGGGACATACAATTAGCTAGAGAGAAAGAGAGATAGAATCAAAAGTACCAGGCTATCATAACTCACAATATATATACCAATATATATACAGTATACCTGGTGTGAGCTATACTTAAGGTGGTTGAAGTACCAGGCTATCATGAGCTTTAAAGAGTTACGCACTGGGCTCGCGTGGGGGATTACAGTCCGTAAGTTGCAGTCCATCCTTTTTTTGCTGATTATCTCGGACGGCATTTTCAGCTTCACCGGGCTTTTTTGGGGGCGGCGAGATACTTAACCTTTTCACCGCCCAACTATCCTGCACGCGATGTCCCGCTGTACGCCAACGTATAAATGTATTTTAATAAATTAGGTACAAAGAAGAACTTCTATAGAAGTGCTGGCGTGGACGGCACGAAAATCTCGAACTTCTATAGAAGTTGTTGGCGGTAAAAAGGTTAAAGGGTTCCTCAAGCCATATGAAACGTAACACCTTCGGAGGTTTTCTAGAGGGAACGGCATCACGCACTAGTGCGTGTCCCCGTGCTCTACTAGTTTCTCCGAGGGGTTTGGTTCGGATCGGGAAATTTTCCATCCATAGGGAAGGCTCGTGCCCCATCAGCGGGACTTTTGGAGTTTTCTGTTTGTAATGACAAGTTTGCCTGTAAGTAATGAATGACTGTGTGTTATCCAGCTGCCGTCGCTGCCCATCGGGCGCCACGACTGGGACGCGCTGGTGACCAACAACCAGCTCATGATCAACACCATCGCCGAGCTCAAGTCAGTACACCCCCACACTACACAATACGACCATATTGACGACCTCCTTGGTCGAGTGGTTTGTACACCGGTTTTCATGGAGTCGCCATCTCTGAGGTCCCGGGTTCGATCCCCGGTGGGGTCAATTTAGAAATTATTGTTTTTCTAAGTTGTCTCGGGTCTGGGTGTTTTCTATGTATAATAAGTATGTATTTAAGTATTTTAAGTATGTTTATCCGTTGTCTAGCAACCATATAACGAGTTTCGTAACGAAGCTTCTCCTGGGCTAGATAATTGGTGTGAGTGTAGGAAAGTTTATTTATTTATTTATTATTTATGTTTCATATACACAGCGCTCATATATTGCAGTTGAAGAAAAATTATGTTTAATTATGTAGGGTTTTTTTTTAATTTTTTTATTAAGTACACAAAACAGAATTACAACAAAAAAACATGATAAACGATTATGTAGTAAATTTGAAACACTGGTAAGTCATAATTCCACAAAGATGTGCACACAGCATGTTCATCAACAAATACAACTATGCTAACTGAATTATGAGAATTATGAGAGATTGCATTAAATTGCAATACATGTTTATGCATTATTCATTTTTGTAACATCTTTACATACCATGTTTTATTCATATAAAGATACATTTTTATTATAATTATTTATAACTAGCTGTCCCGGCAGACCTTGTTCTGCCCTATTTCTCTAAAACAATGTTACATTGATTTTTTTATGTTAATAGCTGGGCAGCTACAGATTTCGTTCTGTCAAAAGTTATTGGCCTGTCGCAGTCTAATAGAAATAAAATAACATTGAAAGACTTTAGTAATATCTAATGTGATGATATTTTTATTGTAATGCTTTATGGTACACGATATTTTTTGTTTCATTACATACTTGGCGCGTAGATAAATAAATCTGACCTCTAATCAACTTGAAGGTATACCAAAGATAATCCTAACGCGCCTTTGTTTTGTTTTGATTGACGTCAAATGTTTGACGGCTGGGGACAGAGTGGTTTGTATGGGAAAAGAAAATTGTTGTTTTTACTATTTTCCTCGTATTTTTTACGTTTTTTCTTTCCTTAAAAACCTTTCTCAGACTTCATCTAACACAACAAAAAATAAATCAGCCAGATTGGTTCAGCCGTTCTCGAGTTTTGGGATTAGCAACCCATTTAGAGATTAATTTTTATTTATATAGATAAATGAGTAAATTTTGTGTCTCCGGATAGAAATTTAGTTACTTATTTGTTTTATTGGGTCTGCCGCTATTTTTTTTACACTTAAAAACAAACATTTCCTTTATGAAAATAGGTTCAATTAAAAACCAATTATAGATGTCGCAACAGGAATTTTTGATTTATAGCTATACAGATTAGAAATAACGTTACATATAGAAATAGTTGTTAATCTACTTTTATAATGGTCTATTGTGTTAGTTAAGTTCTCTCTCAAAATATTTGAGTTATAATAATTTAACAATATACATGCAGATCAAAATGTTGACAAAGATGTGAAAACTTGGTTAACCAGATCAGGAAATGTGTGTAAAGTAAAAAGTAAAGAGTAAAGTTTAATTTATGTTATTTAGAAATTATCTTTGTAAACGGAATTATAACTGGAATTCATTATTATGTCAAAGCGAAGTTCAATTTTAGTATTGTATTTTAAAAATTATTGGACTAAAAATTTTAATTAATGTATAAAATGACACATGAAAAATCGACCTTATTGTCTTCACCAGAGGGTAATTATTAAAATGTCACTCAATTAAAAATCGTCCTTATGATAGGGTATATTTTGTAGTACAAATGAAAATGTTCCTTATTCCCTTGTGCAGAGGGTTCATAATCGAGGTGTCCCGCAAGTCGGACGCGCTGATAGCGGCGGGCGGCGGCGGCGCGGGGGCGGCGGCCGTCAGTCCGCAGTTCGTGGCCGAGGTCAGGGACTCCATGCATCAGGTGAAGCAGGCCGTCGCCGGCGTGGCGCAGAGGTGACTCACTATACATATTTCTTTTTACTTACCTACCTTAATGTTTATAAAATTAAATGTTTTTATAATAATAATAATAATCATTATTATTATTATAAAAATGATTATTATTATTATTGTTGTTCTCATCTTGCTAACGGCGAGTATTTGCACAGACAACCTGGTAGCTAGGATTATTCACCAGCAACTTGCTCTTCTATACGGTCTTGTGGACTTCGAAATGCCGTACTACAGGTACACACCTGCGCCGGTTCTCGAAAACGGCCGTGCCACGCTCTATTGGGATCGAGCTGTCATCACGGACAGGACTATTTTAGCTAATAGGCCTGACATCGTGCTGATAGATCGATCGCAACGCCGGGCAGTGCTTGTCGATGTCACCATCCCACATGACGAGAACCTTGTAAAGGCCGAGAAGGATAAGGTCAGCAAGTACCTTGACTTGGCTCACGAGGTAACCGCCATGTGGGATATTGACTCGACAATCATTGTGCCGATAGTCGTGTCTGCGAACGGTCTGGTAGCGAAGAGTCTCGACCAACACCTTAAGAAACTCTCGCTCAATGGTTGGATCAAGGGTCAGATACAGAAGGCGGTACTCTTGGACACGGCGCGAATAGTCCGAAGGTTCCTGTCTCTGCAGCCCTGACCACCGGCAGCATGAGCCCTGCCCCGTTGCCGGCGGTACCCTAGGCTAGGTTTTTTATAATATTTTTATGTTTTGTATGTGCTTTTGTATTTTACTTTTATATTAATATTATAACAAACCTAGGCTAAGAAAAAAAAGAAATAAAGAGATAATAATAATAATAATAAAACATTTATTCGGCTTTTCAACACATTAAAGACATGAAAAAAAAGTAACACAAAAGTTATAAAAAAAAATTAAATTAAAAAAAAACATTTATCAATAACAAAAATAAACAGAAATAAACAAATACACTAAAAGCCGAATGGGCTGACCAGCTCAGCTTAATGTTGTGGCAAATGCCTCAACGCTGCTATTCTGCTGGACCCATGACAATGAAGGAGCTTAGCTTTAGAGCTTTATTAAATACTAATTCATGTAATTTTTTTTTTAATCTAATTTTTGCGATTAAATTTGATTTATAAACGTTGAGTGTACGGTGTTAGTGAAATAAATACCTATTCTATTCTATTCCCAACTTTATAAAAATATATAACGAGGTCGACTACTAGAAATAATCTTTATTTGGTACAATACATCACACATACAAATACTCCTATTAATAATTATTAATATAGAGAAAACCGGCTTCTAGCTTAGAAAAAAACACACTAATAATAATAATAATACATGAGGTTGTCGACATGTGGAATGTGGACTCGGCTGTCATCGTGCCGATTGTTGTTACGGCCAACGGCCTGATGGCCAAGAGCCTCGATCAACATCTCATGAGGCTCTCGTTAGGCGGCTGGATCAAGGGCCTGATTCAGAAGGCAGTTCTCCTCGATACGGCACGCATTGTGAGGAGGTTCCTGTCTCTGGAGCCCTAATCACCGGTAGTTTGGACCCTGGTCCCGATGCCGGTGGACCCCTATTTTTTATATTTTTAAATGTTTGTTTTGTTTTTTAGAAAATATTTAAAAATGTAAATTAATATGTAAAAAAATAAATAGAGAGATAATAATACTACTATTATTACTGTTTTACAATTTTATCCCGAATTTAAACATAAATTACTATATTTATTTAATGTTAAGAATAACCGATTGTACACACGGCGGCAGATCAACCTACCCAAAACTGTCAAATTTCTACAATCAATTTTGAACTTTATTGTTTGGTTATAGGGATCAATATTCATTGGAGAAATTTGACAGGTTTGGGTAGGTTGATCTGCCGCCGACTACGTTTGTTTTGGCAGCACCTCTTGCTTCCACCCATGTTAGGTCACTGCAAACAGTACTCTATGGCCATAGCAATAATCGAGGAGCTCGATGGCGATGGCGCAGTGGTTAACGCGCCCGGTCTGCGAGTGCTGAGGTTATGCAACTTTCGCAAAGGCCAGTCATCGGATGGGTGACCGTAAAGCCGTCGGTCCCGGCTGCATTGGCAGTCGTTAACAACCACCAAAGCATTGGGCCCGCGTGGTGGTTTACGGCCCGTTCTCCCTATCCACCCATAGGGAAGGCTCGTGCCCCAGCAGTGGGGACGTATGTGAGCCGGTGATAGCAATAAGGTCCCCCTCCCCCCCATTACTTCGATATGCAATAGTTCTGTGGGGAAATTCTTGTTACATTAATAAAGTTTTAGTAGCACAAAAGGCATGTATAAGAGCAATTTATAATGTAGACATTATGACATCATGTAGGCCTTTATTTAAGAAATTTAAACTTTTAACAGTCCCTTGCATGTATATTTATGAAATATCTGTGTTTGTTCGTTCTCATCTGAATTTGTTCACGAGGAATAAAGACCAAAATAATAGTTATAGTAGGCGTTATCCCAATAAATTAGTATTACCTTCTATCACAACCACATCGTATGGCAGGAATAGTTACGCAATGGCAATCAAGATTTTTAATAGACTGGATGAGGATATTAAATGGCTGCCTTTACAAATTTTCAAATATAAATTAAAAAAATGGCTAGTCGAAAATTGCTTTTACTCTGTCAATGAATACTTTGAACATTTCATGTCTCATTGACGTTGTTTTATATATTTTTTTATTTTTATTGATGGCTTCGTGCGATTAGCACATTTAGCCAGTGTCAAAGTAATTTAAGTAATACATAAATAAACAATATTTCCATATATGATGATGATGAATTATATTAGAAATGAAATGAAATGAAATGATATACCCCCCAACTCAACCCCTCGAGTATCTCAGTAAAGATGTGGGGCTTTACTAAGTCCTCACGCGAGCTTCTTGAGAGAATTTGAAAAGTGATGTTGCACTGTTTTGTGTCATTTGCCAACACTTATGCACACTCACGAACACTTAACGGTTAATAATCCACCATTATTTCACATTAATACTCGACATTACACAAATTTTGGAAAATAAAGCAAAACCGCAGACATGGCGCTTCACTTTCCCGACAAGAAGTCATTGACGTTGTTGTAACTCAATCGAAATCTTTATTATTCTAAGATTATAATAGTTTAAATAGTTATCTCTTTACTTACCTAGTTTAAATTAAATTTTGCATGCCAGCTTCTGGTAAATTGTGTGAAACCTTTTTTATGATAAGACCTTTTGTACCACATTTAATGAAACCCCCCCCCCCCAGGTTGACGGCCGCCCCGCTGCCGCAGCAGGCGGCGTGCCCCGCCGTGTCGTGCGTGAGCTTCACGTCGCTGCTGGTGGTGACCGCCGCCCATCTCACTCTCATGTTCCTCTACGCCATGTACAAGTCAGTAAACGTCACTGTTACTATTATTCAGGGTGTTTGGTAATACCTGGCTGTATAATCCCGAATATAGCAGATAGGGTTGTTTGTTGTTTTTTTTTGCTCCTTTGTTATTTAAGTTGTTTCTAACAGTGGAGACTTTTTAATGACTTTTCTGTTTTACTTATAAGGTTGTAGCTATTCATTTATTGCATAAGTCGATAGTCTTCCTAAGATAATAAATAAATAAATAAATAGGGTACATAACTGAAATGCACCACATAGGCGAGATATTGAGGTTCTTTGTTAGTAAGTAAAACTGTAAAGTGACAACCCTAGGTCGAGCTGATACGTTGTTCTTGGTCATCAACCTCATGGTCGAACATAAACTGAGGCCTGTGTGTACGTTTTTACAATAAAGTTCCAAGTCCAAAAACTAGATATTATTAATAAATTTAAAATCGCTATTAAAGAAAAGCTTTATAAAAAAGCTTATTATAAAGTGTCTGATTACATTGAAGACAAAACAGCATGAGTTTAAAATGGTCCAATCACTCCAACAGGTATTTGTAATCCAAAATATTATTAAGGTTTTCTAAACTTGTATAACTTGGTAACGTAACGGCATATAATGTTGTAAATGTCGTTACATATTGAATTAAAGCTGTGGAGTTTCTTGCGCCCATTCTTCTCCACAGCTAAAATATAGACGTCCTGAATGGGTAGTAGGTAAAAAATATATGGACGATTCAAAAGCACTTTTCTAAAGTTTATTTGAATAAAGAATATTTGACTTTGACTTTGAAACAGAAGTCGAAACATTGCAGGAATGTACAAAAAAATGTTTATAAAATAAATTTGAGTTTTTTAATGGAAAGTAAATCTACGTAAATTTGATTTTTGCATGTTATCACAGTGTTCTTTATATCTGGTTGCATGGCTATGTTTCGGGAATATACACCTATTACCAAAAATCGTGTATGTAAAAACAGATCCGCCCGACCGCCTAACCGATCGCTTTGACTACGTGTGTGGTTTATGACGTCATCTTGTCGTTTTGTGCCGCCTATGAAAGCAATATCGAAAGCTCTATAGCTTTAGGGCTATCCCTAAGCCTATAAGCTTTTGATATTGCTTTCATAGGCGGTGCGAGGTGGCAAGATGACGTCTTATACTATACGCGTAGTCAAAGCGATCGGTTAGGCGGTCGGGGGGCAGGAGTAGAAATGGTGCCGACCGAAATCGGTGGAACCAACCATCAAAATGAAAATAGTTATTTGTGCAACAAAGAGAGCAAAGTCGTTTTTTGCTGCGAGTGCTGATTTTGAATCCTAAGTGTGGCGAGGGATTCAAAGGCACGAGATGCAAAAATCTTTGCTCTCGTGTAACACACATAACTTTTCACTTCAGCAGCGATAACACTTTAGGAGATAAAATAATAAACAGGAATAGATTGAAATAACTATTTATTGTGAATCAAAATATATTACGTAACATTATTGAAACTAGAAATAAATATTTACAGGTTAAAATCAGTTTTATTTTCAGTAAATACTTATTTTCGTTTAAATACAATACTTAAGTTAAACAGTCAATAAATTACATTAAAAGACATAAATCTTTTTGCAAAATTTCTTTAGTTAGTACGAGATTCCGAACGTCTTTGAGGTCGAATTCAAAATTGGAACTACGAAAGGGCTGGTCTTTGTCTCTCTCTTTTTCTAATGGCGGGAAAGAGATAGAGTGTGAATGTATTCCGAATTCGGTGGGACCAACCATCATTATCATATGAAAAAAAATATACAACTTGTAACAGAGAGGTGTACTTAATAAAAATGAGAATATTCAAACTGTAACCGATCTAGATTACAAGATCTAGCAGAGTTACTGACATATTATTATTAACTTTAATTTGTCATGCAATTGTAAATTAAATATATTTATATTAGTGAAGTCATGCGCGTCGGGCGTTGTTTATTTTGACGTCACAATAAAAATATTTCATTAAAAAATACCATTATGTTTTTGTTTTGTTTATATAATTTTTAACGCAAATTTTGTTGCGAACAAATTACAAAAACACAAAATGTCGAAAAAAATTCCATGAGCTGGATTTGAACCTCAACGGGCTGGTTAGAACCACGATAGCTCAATTGGGAGAGCACCTGACCCGGTATGTCAGAAGGGTGCAGGTTCAAATCCTGCTCGTGGAAATTTTTTCAACATTTTGTGTTTTTTTTTAAAATTACCATTTAAGTTAATAATGATGCCTTAGTAACTGTGCATACAAGATCTAGATCGGATACACTTTGGATATTTTCATTTTTACCATTCCTTTCTGTTACACGTATATATAATTATGTACTATTTTTTTTTCAGTAGCGCGTGTGACAGGCTTTTGAAAGTGACAAAACAAACATTTGAATAACGCATTTAAATATTTTATAAACTATGTGAAAGTATTATCTTTGAACCTCATTTAACAATACAAAAAATGTTCCAACAGGTTGGGTTCCATAGTAACAAATGAATAGAATAATATAAGTTAATGAAATGTAATAATATTTTTGATTGGCCGGCACTTTCAGTATTAGCCCAAAAATGTATGGACGGTGAATGATGTCCTTTGACGGTTTGTGGCAGTTTGATAGACTTCTAGCGAGATCTCTTTAAATATAACTTTAACTCAAATCTTCTTTAGAGACATTGGACAATAACAAAGTTATGTTTACAGAGAAAGGAAAGAAGCGCAAGCGAAGAAGTTCTTCTAAAGCGCGCCGCGACGCCGCCGCCCGGACTCGAACCCGCACTCGCCTCCCTCGACCCCCGCAAACAGCCAAGTCACACACAACTTCCCAGAAACACTTTTAGATCGTATTACGATTGCTATAAGGTAGAAATCTCTTAATCAAGTTGCAATATTTGACATCAGTTTTTTGTTGTTTTAAAAATCGGTGCTCCCGGGAACTTTGTATATCACCATAAGCCATTTTCGGGCCCTTTAACTGTCTCCTAGCAAAAATCATCAGTGGAACCGTTGTCTCTTATACATATTTATAGGTGGGAAGTCCCTAAAAATATCAAATTAAAGTAGATCTCTTTTCGAATTTGTCTTTGTCACAACACCATACTATTTAAAATGCAGTAACAATATTTGAAAATTTTTTTGGGTCAGGATATTTTATATAATCGCACTATACAGGTTGACTTTTTTATCACCGTGTCCATACCTTCCGAGACGACTCCCGTGATACAAACGAACAACTCTTACTATTGGACCAACTCCCTAACCCTTAAAATGGCGGATTTTTTTCAAAATGGTGGATGTGCTGAGTACCTTCGTAGTGGTCGCCGAAAATCGCCACTTGTATAATATAAACAATGTTCTCGAAGTTTTCTTGTATGGAAGGTAGGGGCTGTCGTATCTTTTGAAAAGATTATAAAATGCGCTAACTGATTAACTGACAATAAATGCAATTGCACTTACCCAAAATTTTCTACTTTACTTTCAACAAAGGTCTAATGTTTTTCTGTTTGTTTGTACATAGTCCCCAAGATAAATTAAATTAAACCTGAATTTTATTTTCGAGTTAATTTTTCGTAATCATTTATTCATTATAAGCTGCAAATACCTCTTATGTATGTCACTATGCCATCGGTTCGTAAGTCTACACCTATTTATTACACGACACTCAAAAATAAACGTTTCACAAATATAAAGACTTGCAATTAATAAAAATTTAATTTTAAATTTAGACTAAATAATTAATAAGAGAAGTCATCACTAAGCTAATTTTTGTTTAAGTCATCTCCCGATTAAGGCTCTAATAAGTTTATAAAATGAAAAGAATAGTTATCTTCATGACACGTTAGGATTTATTAAAAAAAAACACATTATCACAACAACATTTTACAATGTTTGTGGTTATTTTTTAGGCTGGCAACAAACATAAAAGTTATGACAAGTTACATTAATGATCATATTAACCAATTTGGCTCACGAAAGGAGTTGTACCAATAATAATATCCAAAATTAAGTGTTTAGTATTATTTTTAAAGTATTCTGAATAAAATAAATTGCCTGCGAGCAGTGTGGGTGTGAACGGAGCGCTATCTAGTAGTGTTTAAATTTTTTACCAACTGAATGTAAGGAATAATATAACATACTGTACATACATAAAACATATTATATTTATTTTAATTATTTGTTTGTTAATTAATGGAATCAGGCGTTATTTTGCGGAAATCCATAGTACAAAAAAATGTAATTTAAATAATATGTAGTGTTAATTCCGCTAACTCTAGTTGAGTAACGCTAACTTGAGTTAGCGGAATTAACACTACATATTATTTAAATTACATTTTTTTGTATTTGTTTGTTTTTTTATAATTATGTGCGTGTTTCTCGTGATGGAAGCCGAATTTATTTTATTATTATTTTTTGTTGATCTTCAGAGTGTGATTCGATGTAAAAAAATGGTTGTAAGTAGGGCTAAATATTTTTCAATACTTGTGTTTTCTTAGTTAAAAACTTCATTCACTTTCTGTCGCATTTATTTTTCTTATGTCATTATCTGTGTTGAAAACTCTTTTTACGAAATTAAAATGAAGTATGAAGTAAAAAGTACTTTGTCTTCCGTCGTTGATTTTTAAAAGTATCACTTTATTGTTATCCAATTTTTTGGAAGTTATTATAAAGTACTAGGTACTTTTAAAAGTACTAAAATCTACCATTCTATTTGACTGTAAACATTTTTACGCTGGCAATATTAATGTCGCGTTGCGGCAATACTCAATGTTCGCGTTCGTTTCCGTTTCCCATATCGAATTTGTAAAATAAGAATAATAATAAAAAGATACATTGTTTATTGTTCAACAATAAAAATTTGCCAATCAAGTTTTAGTTTTATTTATACGTATATCTATACTATACAGTGTGGCTTTTTTATCACCGTCCAAACCTTCTGAGATGACTCCCGTGAAACAAACGAACAACTCTTACTATTGGACCAACTCCCTAACTCGCAAATAAAATTCAGCTGTTCCATACATTTTGGTCGAATGAATATTGATGTTTTGTATGGAACAGCTGAAGGTTTAGATGGTGATAAAAAGTGACCCTGTATACTAAGACCCTTACAAATAAACAGAATAAGCTTCGAATAGTTACTTCGTGTTATGTCTTTTTTACTCCAATTTGAAATTAAGTGTACATATCGGGAACAAAACACGGAATAACTACTCGCAGCTTATTCTCTGTTTATTTGTAAGGTCCTAACAGTCTTCAGTCTTAAAATAATTAATTGGTCGGTACACTGATGTACACGTTTATTCACAATATCAATAAGCTTCATGTACGCGATTGTACATTTACTATGGAAAAAAAAGAAGTTGAAATAACTTTTCATAGAAGCACCGACAAATTATTGGTGTAATCAGATCTTCGCTACGACCTGTAGTTTCAGAGATACAAGGCGAGGTGCATGGTAGAGCATGAGCGCTCATCCTGGCGGGGCCATCTTGAACCCCTTATAACTTTTGAACGGTGGTGGACCGACTCCGACAAATTATTGGTGTATTCAGATCTTCGGTTTCAGAGAAAAAAGGTGGCCACGCCAAGATGAGCGCTCATACTGGCGGGGCCACCTCGAACCCCTTATAACTTTTGAACGGTGGACCGACAAATTCTGAGATTTCACAACAAATTCCGACAAATTATCGAAAGTCAGATTTCCAGTTGGAGATGGTAGCTACGCTAAGATGAGAAACACCATAATTGAAGCGAAGTCGTTTACATTGGCGTCTGCAAACATGCGTGATGCGCTGCAACACCGTGGGAGCCTCAACAGATCCCTTATAATGTGACCCACAAACTGGCCTACAAAGCGCCCGTGTAAAAGCTTTGACAATACGCTTTAAACAGCGTTAGCTTTATGTCAATGGTACAACGAGCGAATCAATGCTCCAGCATGTTACCGCGAACCGACAGTGCCCTACGCTCACGTTCGATATCATCCTTTAAATCCTCTGTCACAATGTGACCCAAGTACTTAAACTGTGCAAAACGTTTCAACTGTACTTTAAGCAGCGTATACAAACTTTTGAAAACCAAATATCTTCCCAAGAAACCCTTCTTACCGCCCCCAAAAAAGTCAATGCTGTCTGAGGCTATCAGCTTCGGAATAATAATAGCTTTAGTTATTATTATTCTGAGTTATCCAGCAAACTTCAAAAAGTCAGCAGTTTTCTAGAGCCAATGATGGCATCACGAAAGCGTTTCCGTATTCGATTCTTCGAAAGGTTCAAATCAGATCGGGGCTAGACTTATCTCACTTGTTGTAAATAATAAAATTAAATATCTTATTTTTTCGCATTTTAGACACATGTAATTTAAAACACGTCTAAAGATGTATAATCTATTTCATTTGCCTTATTGACGTTTTCACATAAAAAGTACAATATCAAATGTACCTGTTGTTCAATTTCAGACTTTTTCAATAACAGAAATAAGACTTAGATTACCAGTAAAAACTTTCAAAAAGTTTGACAGCTACCGTCAACATGCCGGCAAAATCAAAATTTTCCCTACCTAGCATTTTCAAAGTTATTTTGAGTGAGTTACTTTCTTGTTTTTTTGCGAAATTTTACGTATTTTAGATGGAAATACGCTGTAAATTTCCGTCGCAACGTTAGATTATGTAACATGACTACTAAATACAAATCGAACACCGCCGAATTGATTGCCATCTATCGTTTGGAGTTTTACAAGAAGCAGAAAAATTGGAAGTTTTGTCATGATGTGTGTAAAAAGGTGGACCCGAAGCCAGAGCCACAGCCAGAGCCACAGCCAGAGCCACAGGCAGATCCACAGCCAGAGCCAGCAAAGGATATTAAGTAAGTAGCTAAAATGTAGTGTAAGCGGCCACATTCGTAGAATGCCCAATATCAGATACAACAAACAGCTGCGCAACAAAGTCTCAATCAATCCATCTTATTTTTATTTAATACAGTAACTAATGTTTATTTGTTTATCTTTTACGCGTCATATACCTTCCATGCATCCGATTGCCATCAAACTTTGTTGTTGATTATGTAGCTGTTTGTTTATTTGTTGAAGGTTTCTGTGTTGGTGATAGATACCATCACAGGTTCGGGTGTCAAACAAGCACGGAGTCACACGAGGGCTGCTAGTTATTTATAAACTTATTACTTCTTGAGCTAAAACTCTCGATAAACATTCTAAGAAATAAATCTAAAATAATAATAAATAGTTCAGTATGAAATGTGTTTGTCTGAAATCATTTAAAATAATAATAAATAGTTCAGTATGAAATGTGTTTGTCTGAAATCATTTAAAAAGCCATTGCATAATACCTAGAACTGTTACTATATTGATCTTTGTAGGACTATTAGGTATATCTTTATTTTTGGGTGGTGTACAGCATGTAGTTACTTTTTTACTTACTTTTGAAAACTTATTCAACATGGATTTCAATCCCTCATTTTACTAGACTCCAATAAACTTTCTTGAAGAAAGTTAACACTAAAACTTATTTAATAAGATACCTAGCTAAGTTGGTATGTAATTAAATAACTTTCATGATTAATTTCATATAATACAAACTTTTATTTCCATTTGGTACCTAACAACAGTTACAAAAACAATGCATCAAATGCATACAATGGTTAGTAATATTAGTAGATTATTTAATAAGCTCAACTACTAGACTAGTGACCTTAGCATATAGGTCATACACAAGAAGGATGTTGTCCTTTATATACAATATAACTTTAATATACATAATTACTTGCTAAAGAGTTTTAATCAAAAACTTTTGACTTGCAGATCTGATTTCAATAAAACCTATAGTGTTGATGCTGACCTTGACACTAATAATGCATCTCCACTGAACCATGCATTTCTAGAGACAGACAATGTAGGTAAGTTGTAAGCCTGATGGAGGTGATGATTAGCTCTTATAAAGCATTTTTTATAGTGTGCTCTTGGCCTACATCTCACCTGAAATTAAGTGAGGGTAAGGTATGGTGGAAGCACCTGAAATCCTCAACGACAGCCACTGGCTATCTTATCTCTAAATGTTAAAACACAACAATGCTGTTATATCTTTAATAAAACTTCTATAGTTATAAATAAGTTTGATTTATTAGAGTACAACTGTACAGTCACAAGTGTTATCATGTGCACTTTTTATTAGTTTTGACTCTTATTCCATTGTAATAAGTTTTATTATCATGTCAGGGATGCATGCTTTTAGGTAATGGTTTAGCATATAAGCTTTTCATAAAAATTTTGCTACTTTTTTTTAACTGTTGCCTGTTATGTGTCCTTATAAATAAATAAATAAAAAACATTGTTTTTACATGTTAATGCTTGTGACTGTACACATTATCTTGGTGGTCCAAGAGAAAGAGAGCAAGAGAGAGATATCTTTGTGTTCATTCAGTCAAGGACTTAACATTCCATAGACATTGACTCAGGGAGATTGCAGACTTGTGACCCATAGGGTAAAGCCACCAAAGAGCACATACTACCAAAGAGTACCACAGTGCTACTAATTAAATAACTTATATTAAATAATAGCGGCCGCTCGCAATTTCACCCGGTGGTTCCCGTTCCCGTGGGAATATCGGGATAAAAAGTATCCTATGTGTTAATCCAGGGTATAAACTATCTGTACGCCGAATTTCATCCAAATCCATTGAGTAGTTTTTACGTGAAAGAGACCCTATGTAAGAGTAATCCTTTTTAGCCAAATACCCTGCTGAGTTTCCGCCCGATTCCAACGACGGTACCGTCTGGCCTGAACACTTTATGGAGCAGCATTATAAAGCGCCGGCCCAAGAACAGGATCTCAAGTGGGAGCCGGAGCGGTGCTCGCCTGAGTGGGTGCCGCGGGAGGCGTGGCGGCCGCCAGCCTCGCCGCCGGCCTTATGGCGAGACGCGCCACAAGTAAGATGTGATTTTGTAGTAAGTAGCAATTAATTTATTTTAATAATTATAGGTACAGGATTATTCCCAATTACATAATTATGAACAAAAATCTAAATTGTTACAGTAAAATATTCAAAATCATTACAATAATAAAATCATTTCATCATTATAAATAGACATTCTAAAAAAACTATTAAGAGCGTTTACGCCGCACACTAACGCCGGCAATGAAAAAAAAACTTATCTAGTAATTAAAGATAGAAAATCAAATTATGCTCAACAAACTATACTGGCCTGCAAAATTAAGTATCACACTTTTAAAATTGCAATAACTTTTTAAGTACACAAGATATACTTTCGAAACAAAAAGGAAAAATGTTACTAATGTATAATTTACTTTAGTTTCAAAGAAAGCTGATAAAAATTGCTGCAAAACGTTTTTTATTTAAAAATCTCTAACTTCTATAGTTTAGAAAATAAATAAATATTAAAAGTGTAGTACTTATTTTTGCAGGCCAGTGTATTTGAATGAAGTAATTTAGCATTTTTACGTCACCTAATGAACATCTGACATGTTATGGTTTAGTTAAATACAGCGTTATAGTTAAAAGTGGCTGTTTTTAGCTGTAACGTCTTATTTAACTAAACCATAACATGTCAGATGTTCATTAGGTGACAAAAAAATGCTTAATTACTTCATTCAAATAGTTTGTCGAGCATAATTTGATTTCTATCTCTAGATATGTTTTTTTTCATTGGCGGCGCTAGTGTGCGGCGTAAACGCTCTTAAATATAAACTAAAAAATCTCTTAATTATAAACTAAAAAATAACATTTTACATAGAAATATATATTTAAATTTTACACATTTACACAATACTTCAGACATTTTGACAGAAACGATTTCATATTATCAGCAAATACATGCAAATAATAAGTAGGAGTTCAGTGAAACCGGCAAGAAACTCAGCAAGTGCGTTTGTTGCCGGTTCTTCTCAGTACAAGATCTCCCGCCCAGAGTAGACTTACGAACCGATGGCATATTGACATTCACAAGAGCTACTTGTAGCCTAAACTGAATAATGATTTTGTATTTAGATGGCGCAGTGCTCGGTGGCGTGCACTTGGAGGAGCCTATGTCCAGCAGTGGACTAGTATAGGCTGATGATGATGATGATGATGATATAAATGTTATTACACATAGGAAGTGTTAATGGAAGGTGGACAAGAGTTCTATGAGCAGCAGGACTACAATGCGAACTGCGCGGGCGTGGGCGTGGGCGTGGGCTTGGGCGTAGGCGTGGACTGGCAGGCGAGGACCCACGCGTGGGCATTGCGCGCCGCCCACGCGGACCCGCCCGACGAAGGTAACATCACAACGGTTACTGCTTTATCTTTCAAACTCGGTAGCTCAGCGATTAGAGTATTGGACCGGTTATCCAAAGGTCGTGAGTTCGATTCCCACTTGAGCTTCCTGAGGCTGGATGAATTTTTCTAGTAAAATTTTATTTTGTTTCCATTTTCTATCCTAATTAAAAGTTAAAAGTGACCGTTTTTAGCTGTAACGTCTTATTTAACTAAACCATAACATGTCAGATGTTCATTAGGTGACGTAAAAATGCTTAATTACTTCATTCAAATAGTTTGTTGAGCATAATTTGATTTTCTATCTCTAATTACTAGATATGTTTTTTTTCATTGGCGGCGCTAGTGTGCGGCGTAAACGCTCTTAAAAGTAAGGAACAAAATTTGCATGCAATTGCTAAATAGGCTAAAGATGACCATTTTGAAGGAATATAACACCTTGTACCCTATTTAATGCGAATAAATGAATATGATTAAAGCTGACTAGTCGTTTGTGTGTGGTTTAAGGCGAGGCGGCGGGCGAGCTGCTGCGCGCCGCCGACCGCTGGCTGCACCACGACCGAGGGCACCACGTGAGTACCACGCATACGTAACATCTACACGCACGCACGCACGCACGCACGCACGCACGCACGCACGCACGCACGCACGCACGCACGCACGCACGCATGCACGCACGCATGCACGCACGCACACACACGCGACGACGGTCGGGAAATCCGGGATTTGGTTACCATACATTTTAATCGCAAATGCAGTAAGTGAGCGATAATAAATGCGATTTGCGTCCGTAATGCCTATTTAGCAACCGCAACTAGTCGCAGTCGCCAAGTCATTGTACAATTCAAATCAAATCAAATCAAATATATTTATTTGCATGAAAAGTGGTACAAAAGATCTTACATACATTAATGTTGAGTCGCTACTATTCACCAGAAACTGGCATGCAAATTTAATAATATCTCCACACAATAATTATTGAAAATTAGGCACCTTCATAGTACCAATAAAGACATTTAATATATTTTAGATAAGCCTGATTTCCTATCGTCGTTTTTTACAGTAATCTATAAATTCCTTAATGGAGTAAAAACAGTTCTCAATTAGCAACTGGTTGCGATTTTTCGGTATTAAGCCGGCCGGAAATGAAATGCCTGTATCTGGCAACCCTACGCGCACGCTACGTGCTTACTATGCTAACAAAATTGTTTATCCTTAATTGCATTAATAATATTAAAGTCATGCTAAGCCTATACTACAAAAAATGAATGACAGTTGAGGTTGAGTTAACATTGGATATACAGGCAACTATCAGCTGTTGTACCAACTACTGGACAAAATGGCTTATCATTTTTATCCGTAAATGAAAAATGACAATGTAAGTAATAATAATGTTTTAGTTTGCAGTTTTATTTATTATTATTTTATGTCAACGTAGTTACGTTTGTAACATTCTGTTTGTATTTAATTTATGTTGTTATGTTAGTGGCATAATGTCTTTAAACCTAAACCTAACTCCTGCATTAAATATTTAACCGGGAAGGCTGACGTAAGCTTTTTGTTTTTTAACTGCTTTTTAGCGGCAGAGTGCCATCTATCCAACGGTTATTGCAACCGATGGCTATGCAGACTCATCTTTACAGGTGAAATATCACGAATTTGATAACACAACGCTAAAGTAAATGGCTGGGTCGGGAAAGCATTTAATTTTTTCACTGTATTTATAAATATTTAATTCAGCTTCAGTGCAGCAATTAGCACTTAAAAATAAAAAGTAAAAAAGAACTCCTGCACTTCAGTTATACCAACTGCCAGCCTGCTATAATAATCAGAGGTCGGAATTGGTAGAGTTATTTATGTACTTGCATCGAAATTTTGATATTAATATGGATCTTCCCGGGATTTCTAATTGAGTCGATACGGCGGGAGTCGATACGGTGGGAGTCGATACCGGGAGAAGTCGATACCGGGGGAAGTCGAAACGGTGGGAAATCGATACCGGGGGAACAAATCGCATTTCCGCTATTGCGTTCTTTTGTTCTCACAAGCTATGTTGTGCGAACTACAAATGTGGCAACATCGCGCGTGTGCGCATTGGAATTTTGCAACTTTGGACATCCGATGTCGTTGAGGTAAATTTGGCGACGTCGCACGTGCAGTGGTTTAAAATGTTAAAAGTAAATAACTTTTTTATTTAATAAATCACGGGATTTTTCTGCTCTTTAAAATTAATATCGGGATTTGAGACATATCCACTTTATTCTTTCGCTGTATGAAATCAGTGTAAGTACAATAACTCTACCTAATTCCGACCTCTGATAATAATGTGTTCCCGTTAGGAGGCGTCGTTGGAAAGCTTCATGCTGGGCGCCGCCGCCGCGCCGCACTCCTCCGAGCTGGACCTGCTCGCGTGCTCGGGTCGGTAACCAAACATGAGCCGTACAGTTTCAAAGAAAGAAATCAAATACATTTACTTTAGCTACACAACAATAAAAAGTACAACATATTGGCTATAAAATAATTATTTGAGCAGTTATGTTAGCAAAATCGTCTGTTTTAAATGAAGCACTTAAAGAGACCCCAGATGATAAGCTGTTTTAAGCAAAACACACACAGATTCACAGATTCTTAACCACCTCTGTGGTTTAGTGGTTTAGCCCAGAGGTTCCGGGTTCGATTCCCAGCGGGGGCTACATGTTTGTGTACTCGGTTTGTTAGTGGTAGGGCTTTGTTTGTCCGCCTGGCTAGCTACCACCATTTTATCTAAATATGTCGCCATAATATCGATGTTTGTAGCATTGTTGTGTTCCGGCAGCCAGAGATAATATAACCTGTGCCTCACTAGTTGAGGATCCCGGGTGAAGTGCGCTTCCATCAATTGGCCTTATCATTACTTAACATCAGGTGTGGTCGAGGCGCTGCTTACCGCATAAAAAGAATCCGGTGTTCTTCTCACTTGGTTGCATGGCTATCGGGATTATACTATATTATCCGATCCGATCCGAACGCCTCGGAAAATCTAGTAGGGAACGGGGACACGCACTAGTGCGTGATGCCGCTCCCTCTAGAAAACCCCTGATGGTGCTTCGTTTCACATGGCCGGAACCCTTCAAGTTTCTCGCCGCCCCCAAAAAGTCCGGTGAATCAATAAACTCTCAAAAAAGAAAGGGAGTATACATCTATTATGGTCTATCCGGCGGCGTAAGGGCTAAGAGCCATAAAGATAAGCTAATTAGTCATCTATTGTAAAAACAGCATAAGTGATTACTATATTGTTATTATTACTTATGTATCCTTAAAGCTATCGTAAAATGTTTTTGTTAAGGTTCAATATCGAACGACACGACTAAAATTGCAAATATAATAACAAACATTGGAGGGTAGGGTTGCAACAATCTGGAAATTTCTAACTAGTATTACGTTGGAACTGATTTAGTGATTACGTGTATACGGTATTTAACTGTTTTTCTAAAAATGTTTCGTCCGTGGGAAGATAAAAAGGAAATCGGCTGTACAAGTGTTCGGATTTATTTAAATAGTGAAAGTAAGCAAATAGTTAAGAATGTGTACAATGTAGTAATATTTATGATGTATTATTTTTACTCTTGTTACATTTTTGACAACCCTATGCAGAAGTGAGGATGTCTTTTGTTTAAGAAAAATTAAAGCATTTTAAGCTTTAATAGAAGGGTTTTTGGGTCGAATCTCATTTCGTCGTATTAAGACTTATCACCTTTCGAAATAAAAATGCCATTGTAATAAGTTTTATGGCTCCTAGCCCTTACGCCGCCGGATAGACTACCAAAAATCCTGTACTTTCTCACTGCTGAATTTTTTTTCGTTCGAAAACTACAATTCTTGTCTTGATTGTAAAAAGTCAATTAAAATTGTGTTTGTCAGTTTAATGCAATCATGAGATTCTTTGCCCGTGGTACGTGGATCACGAGCAAAGAAAGTATGAGACGGAAGTAGTCTAGTTCCCGGCAAAATATCACTCTGACGAAGTCACAGGCAACAGCTTGTACGGGGATTGAAATATTGAATACCTACCTATATTAAGATGATACATCACTAACAGTCGGTGGTATTAAACGAAATAGTGATTCCAAACGACACCACCGGTGGTGTCAAGTGGAACGAACGGATCAAAGCCCTTTTGATGTTTGATGATAACGAGATTTTAATAATGGAGATCGTTGCCCAGCAGTGATACAGAGTATAGGCTATTTACGTACGTTGTTGGTGTTTGATTAAATAAATAAATAAATAATAAAAGTGTCGGTACCAGGCAGCGAGTGTTCTCTGACCGCGAGCTGCGTCTCGACCTTATCGGGATCTCAGTTAGCGGCGCGAGTCGGCCGGCACGCGGCGGCGCTGCGGCTGCTGCTGCGGGAGGCGCGTGTGAGAGACCAGGTGAGGGTATACCAATACCTCGGAGAATCGGGGTGGGAGAGATTAGGTGGAGGTGAGATGCTGGTGGCAAGGAGAGGTTTGGGAATAGTTTTGGAGCGTTTCTGAGCTTGGACGTGAACCTCGGAGAATCTAGGCGGGAAAGGGGCGGTAGTGGCGTGATTCGAGTGGTTAGGGAAGCTTTGGGGATGTTTACGGTTCGCTTCTGAGCTTAGGCTTAAAATTTCGAACATTTAGTAGGATAAACCATTAGGCCCTCTCGCATGACGGGAGAGCACCATCCACAACGCTAGCCCAATCCATGGTAGGTTTAATCCGTCGTCTGCCGTCGTAAAACCTTTACCTTTGCCTTTTTACGACAATAACCGGAACCAACGGCTTAACGTGCTTTTTATTTTAACTTTAATAGAAAAAACAATACCTACATAAAAATGGGTGAAATAGATTCATTACATGTGTTACATATTGTAGTTGTATAGCTATAACTAACTTATCTACTTATCCCGTTTTTATAGTATGTATATAGATCTGTGGTGATCTGTTTCCCACAGAACTATGCTAAGTAACTAAGCGGGGCGCAAAGAACACAGGGTGCGCCGTCCGTAAGTGACAAGTGTCATATGTTTTATTTGAAATGTCGTCGTCCATATTTATTTGATGCCGCGCGGCCATACTAATTTTGTATGGGGAATTTAAGGTGCTTAATAAAAAATAATTATTTAAATAACCACTTGATGAATCGAAAATGTAGTCTAGCAATTTGTAGTTTATCCATTGATGATTGTTTAGACAAAATCAGAGGTACAATAATTTAGATAAACTATAAGAAATCTACTAAACGCCGCCACTCGTTTTCACGATTTTTGCCCAACTTTAAATGATATTGTATAAAAAAATTATAGCGTGTTATGAATTTATGGTTGTGACAAATTGTAAACACGTTCCCTATGATACTAAATATATATTTTGTTCATTTAATACGATAGTATTTTCAATTATATCTACTTAACCCTAACAGCATTTTGGCATTTTTTTGTCGGCGCACCCTTAACAATCTCGCATAACTCTAATGGAAGCCTTTCTAAAAATGATTTATTTGATCCCCTCAGCTCGGTAACAGCCGCCAGTCCCTGGAAGAGCCCACCCGCGACCCGGGCCCTTGCCCCCCTCCCCCCCATTCCCCCCTACAGCGTCAGGACACCTTCGTGAAACAGCCCTGCGTCAAGGACTCCTTCGTGGCGGGATCCTTCAAAGCCTCTCCTGAAAGTGTAACGGGTAAAGGCCGGGGCCGGCTAAGGGTCAGACCGGGGGTCATTGGGATTGGGATGGGGCGGCCATATCGTTTGTAGTTGGGTCTATGAGTGAAAGCGAAATTTATCAGAAGCGATGCAAAGGTTTCTGCCTTCAGAAGGAAAGATTTGTATTTGTAAGTACTTTTTGAATATATGCAATCTTTTGGTAAATATTACTGTTTTCTTCCTAGATGAAGGTGTTAAAAATTTTGTTGTTAAGTAAATCATATCTGTGGAAATTTCTACAAATGTAATATATTTTTTTCCTAAATCCAAAAGTGTCAAATTATAAAAATAGCTTCTTAATGTGTTGACCTCGAAATCGGACTAAAATTCATGTAAGATTTATGTTTAGTAATATGTTTATATCATTCCGAATACTTAAAAATCTGATCGAGTTATCTGTAACTAAAATGTTGTAACATAGTTAATAAGACTGATTTATGTATAGTCGACCACGTAATTGCATTATCACTTTTGACAAAAACTTCCATTACAATAAAATTTCGCTAAGGCTCATTGTCAGTAATGACAACGTATCTGTCACTTGGTCTTATAAATAAAAATAGAACTTGTTGTTTTATTATATGCAAACAAAATTCACTTCTAAGGTGGTAAAGCAATTTCATTGTCGACTATACTTACACCAAAACGTCCAAAAAGCTGCATGTGAAGTTTTCACTAAAATTAAGTTAGAAGTAAAATATTACCTATATTATAATATAGGTAGGTATATTGTTTTGTAATTTTAAGTTAAAATTTTTAATTTTTTTCTCTATTTCTATGACAAATATTGCCATTTCCAATGAGAGTAGCTGCTAGGTGGCGCCACTCGCATCTCGTGTTCAAAGCGAGATAAAGTTTAATTGATTTTCTAATATGTATCATGTTCTAACCGCCTATGTGGTCTCGTGGTTAAGACCACCGGTTTGAAGAGGTCCCGGGTTCGATTCCCTGCGGGGGTACACCTCTGAAGGCGCTTCGTTTCACATGGCTTGAAAAAAGCCCGGTGAAGCTAAAAATCAGCAAAAAAAACTTGTTGAGATGTTAGTGGCTCCGCCTAGTGATCACAATCAAAGACAAACGCCCCTACGATAGGAATTAAAGCGGACAAGTCCCACATCGAGGACAGACGCAAATGACAGTACCACGAGGACAGACAGCATTGAATTGAAACTGCAAAACCAATTAGCGGCTCATGTCGAAAACTGATGGCACCGGTTTTCAACATGAACCAGTGATCGACATTCTTTCATTTAATCGTTAAAAGTAGGGGTCGGCAACTAATTTTAGTTTAGCAAACATTTTAATAGGCTACCTGTTTCCTAGTTCCTATTTCAATAACTACCAATGTTTTTTTTGATGTGTAACATCTTTCTGATCGCTTTCTATATAAACAATTTGTGGGAGTAATTTCGTGGAATGTGACGGATGTATGTGTAACAGTGTGTAGAGGCTTGTACCGGAGCGGAGTGGCAGAGGAGGTGATTAAAACAGCGGTGTCGATGATTGTAATAATGTTTGTTAGTGAAACGCCCGCATATTTATACCGCTGTTGGATAGGGTAGGAGAATGAGCATCTTCCGTCTCGCTCCAACGCTGACATAAATATATCGAGTGAGCGACGGCCGCGCGCCAGTGACGACGAGGCAGATGCGCGCGCCGGACGTATGCATGGCTCCCATAAGTATAACAGGAAGTCGGGGAAGCGCGCGAGCCCGCGCCATTTTGTAAATTTAAAATCGTTATTATGAACATGACATATTGTGTCATTTGACTATCAAAGGTCATTTTGATATGTCAAATGTCTTCTAATGAGTATTTACTGCATTCTATTTATGATTTATAAAAAATATACGCCATTGCTAATTCTATTATTCTATTTTCTATTGTAATATTAATTTTTCAACCATTTCGTGTGTATTAATAATAATGGTGTAATACCTGACCTCTTTTTTTTAGAATATAATGTTAAAATTGCTTAATGCTAAGGTGAGATGTCAAATGACTGTAAGGCTTGCTCGTTTTTTTTTAACTTATCAAGGGCAGTCGCGATCAAAAGTATTAAAATAGATTTTAATTAAAAAATTACTGGATGTCGGTTAGAAAGCAGGTGGTCTGTATTAAATTACTGGATGTCGGTTAGAAAGCAGGTGGTCTCTATTAAATTGTTGCTAATGACTAAAATTAGTTGGTAACCCCTATTTTCAATGAGTAAAGGACAGAAGTGGCGGTCAGTGGTTTCTGTCGAACGCTGGTGCGTAGTGACGCAGTTCCTTTGCTGGCTACAGCTTGCAGCTATTGCCCTTTTTGTCTATTTGTAAGGTTCAAAGTCCCTTGTTAACAAGTTTGATTGTTTAGACTTTTTATGAATAAGGGTCCACTTATATTTTTTAACTATTATTATTAAAAATGTTTAAACTATTTTTGTACTGTATGCGCTACGTAAACCCAGACCCTTTATGATACAGATATAAAGGTTTAACAATATAGCTATAGGTGGCAATATAGATGCCACCATAATTTAAACTTTATGTGATTGCAATAAGATTGAAAATCAATATTTTTCATATTTGGAAAAGTACGTAAAACACTTCCAAGTAGTTATTTGTTCGCAACAAAATATGATCTACAATTTTTTAGAAATAATTTTGTTGTTGACTTCTTGTGACCTGTGAACGGACGTGTTTTTAGGCGGCGAGAAACTTTAAGGGTTCCTCAAGCCGTTCGATCGAAACACCCTCTAGAGGGTTTCTAGAGGGAGTCGCGCAAACTTGTACTAGATTCTCCGAGGAGTAGGAGTTGGTATGAAATATCCACAATGAAGAATATATTCCTTGATATACTTCAGGGCTAAAGTATGTTGGTTTGCGTAGCGCATATTAAGTTTGATCTTTAAATTGTTAGTAAAATTGTAAGTACACATGTTGAAGTTTGTGGAGGTCTATATGATGTTATATAGTGTGCCATTTTCATTGTGATATAACCATTTTTGTGATTAATCTTGGCGTTTTATTTAAATGTCACCCTGATGCCGTAAGTCCAAGCCACGAGAACGAGCGCCCTGCGACGCGGCGACCGGTTTTTAGTTCATTGCGCATTCATTTACATTCAAATTCTACTTGTATTACATTACATGTGGAAGGTGTTGGTATTTGGTCCTATTCGCATTTGGTCATGCACTCAAAGCGTCAATGTGGATGAGCAAAATGAAAATGCGTTTAAAAAATCTGAAAATGTTGCGAACAAATACTGTTTACGCGTGAACGCAGCCAGGCGCGCTGCTGTTGGCATCACTGCGTTGACACGCCGAGCCAATGAGAACCATTGATGGTGGAGAAGAAACGTCAGAGGAGGAAGCGCTGCTACGCGTACGCGCCATTACTTCTTTAGGCTTTGCCCTTCACTGACAACTATTGTTTGTACCAAGTGTGATCCTTTATATTAACATTAAATTAAAGTTTGTTATTCCTCAATACTTCTTTACTTACTTTACTTTGTTTTATGTTCCTGCGGTAACAAATACCACAAATCAGTTAGTATATTATAAACTAATTTCCCTTTGCCACCTTTTGGATCAAGTGTGACCTAATTCGAATATGATCATATATTGGTCCAGGCCTAGTCATGAGGGAGAAAGAAAACTACACATATCGGTCATAAATTTTCAACTCATGAATTTGATTATTTTTTAGTTGTTTCTTTACAATGTTTTGACACAATCTTCGTTTTGTGTTGGAAACTGAAACCAGGATTGTTGTGAACTAAAAAAAACTGCTTCCCAGCAAAGATTACCGCGATTCTGAAGCAGCAACATACAACTTTTTAAACTATCGTGTGCACTTACCATGTTAATGATTTTTAAGTGTAATAGATGTTTCTGTACAGTTGTATGTGCCATGATCATAATAAGCATGGTAAGAAACCTATTATGAATTCCTATAAAGCAACCTACAGGTAGTTGGGCATGGTATAAAGGATTGCAGAAATAAAACTAAAAGAAGTCAGTCTTATAAGTTTATTGCAACTCTCCAGAACAAATGTACACATCGATCGCCGCGCCCGCTCCGCCGCACCAGACGTGCTAAAATATTATTTACCTAAGATGTTTTTTATTCATCTAGAAATATAAAGTAATTCCCTAGGATTTCCCCGTAGATCTTGAAAAGGCTCGCTTCTTTTTCTTATAGTCTATAATCTAGTACAGTAAGTAATATATGTATTTAAGTTTTGGTGACCAAAATTAAAAGAAAATTTTAATGTAACTAGCATAAGGAAGACACACAATCTAGACAAATATAAATAATAAAGTCAATAAGTATAAATATTTTCAGCGTACAATTGCATCCTAAAGTGTTACGAGGAAACATTGATGAGACGGTCAGAGCATTCAAATAACTAATTTTGAGAAAACTCGCCGTTAGTGACCCGAAGCCACGTTTAGCATAAAAGTGTACCTTACTATAAAAGCGAACTTTATTCAAAAACGTCTCTGCGGGTAAATGTAGGCAGCTCCAAGGAATACATAGAATTAATGACCAACTCATCATAAGTTAAGCTGTAAGCAGATAATGTTCTCACAAGATATAGCGCCTTTTATTGATGTCTGGGCACTTTATATGGCCAATCATTCATACAATTGTATGATCTAACGACATCAGCTTTATTTATGAATCTATGGAGCACACATTTATTTTTGAAGTATTTGGTGATGGCCGGCTTACGGCCGAAATTAACCTTTTTACCGCCAACAACTTCTATAGAAGTTCGAGATTTTCGTGCCGTCCACGACAGCTCTTTTATAGAAGTTCTTCTTTGTACCTACTTTATTAAAATACATTTATACGTTGGCGTACAGCGGGACATCGCGTGCAGGATAGTTGGGCGGTGAAAAGGTTAATAACCGATCCTGAGATAGATAGATTCCCCGTCATTTAAAGGTGAAATGACGGGAAATAACAACAGTTGCTTAGTAACAAATCCTCAGTAGGCTATCTCTATCTCGGGATCGGTTATTAATTTCGGTCAACGGGCAACCGGGTACAGACGACGAGAAACGTACTTTTAAGATGATCTATTAAACCCTGGACGTTGTCCAAGAGTTCGTTCAAACATGCAAGTGTGTCCTCATACTTTAATAATTTCTTGTATCGAGAGGCGAGTATAGTTTATACCTACTTATTTAAAATGTTAAAAGTTTTAGTCAAAACATACTCTAATAATATAGATGTAAATTCAATTTTTGCTTAACGCCAATCTATTATTACTGCTTATATACTCTGTATTATTAGGTTCTAATTAGACGTGCGTTGCTCCATGGATTCATATAGAGATTGGATCAGCTTGATCAAGGACGATGACGATCGGGCGGACGATGTGTACACGATAACCTTAAACGATATTCAAACTAATACTTAAAACACTCTTGTGCAATACATTATCTGTACATTGTATATACTCTGCACTGTCACAGTAAAAGTATATTGGTGTCGATTGTGGGTATCTACGCCACTTCTTACTGTGTCAGATAGCCTATCCATGACTTACGTGTATTTTAAACTTGCGTCATGCGACAGAAACTAAACTATGCTAGATGGTGAAACTGGTGATTCTTATTATTTTATGAGATTTGTATTTATAGGTTTTTGTGACTGGTGATAGATTTGATTGATTGACATTACTGAGCTATAAATAAGTATATTTATTTAAAACGTATTAATGTTGTTCCCTTAATTTTCTTAGATGAAAAGTGACTTCTTCTAATTATTTAAATATATAATGCGTCTGTTACCTCCATAATAAGAAAAATGTCATAGGATGGACGTAACTAGCGTCTATGACAGGCTCGGCCTTGTATTGATGCTAGTGATCTTATATATAATCCTATAAAAATTGTTATATTTGTTTTTAAGTCCATGTATTTTTTGGTCAATAAAGGTATTTTTATAGAGGAAGGGGTCTTCCTCACACTAATGCAGTTTTTTCTTGTACAGGTAGGTACATAATATACATACATACATACATATAATCACGCCTCTTTCCCGTAAAGGTAGGCAGAGACCACTTTTTTCCACTTGTACATAATATATTACATTAATTTCTATAGAACGAATCTGGGAGAGAGGGGGATAACCTCAAATAGATATAACTATTCCTAGCTCAACAATGGAGAATAATCAAATCTATTGACTGAGTCAGAAAACCCTATAAATACAATTCTTAAAAAATCATCAATATCACCCGCAACACCATCTAGCTTAGTTTAGTTTCTGTCGCATGATGTAAGTTTAAAATACACTCAAGTCATGGATAGGCTATCTAATTTATAGTATATAATAAATATAAATTTGTGCCCGTTCTATTTTAACATTATAGTAACTTAAATATCCATGTTTCGACAAAATTACAATATATTTAATAATACTCTTGCTGACGACAGTACACACACCGAAAGAATAGAAAAAATATAACCATACTGTGCATATTTCGTTCAAAGCAAATTACAACCGCCGTTGTCGATGTTATAGCGCGGGCCGTTTTTTTTAAATGAAAATGTTATTACATTAATTATATTAGTTATACCATACTTGTCTTCAAACACTTCCTATTAAAAATTAAACAAACTTATATTAAACAAATGCTTTTCTTCATCTTTTTATTAACATACCTATATATATATATATAGATATATGATATAAAATTATACGCATTGACTCTTGGACTCCAAACTTAAGCTTCTGCTGTTATTTTCCATATAAAAAAAAGTTAAACGTTTCCACACCAATTCATACAACTTATTGGATATAATTCGCTTTAAATATCTTTATAGCAACAGAACTAGGAACAAGTTTCGCCTACGCTACATCTAGCAGAACTAAAACATTATTAAAACATAAGTCGGCTAAGTGATTCGTCTTTAGGTGCTTTTATAACTAATAACCGCTGCTTAAACATATTTATTCGCTATGTATACATATGTCCGTAAACTTAAACGTACGTATACATTGCGTTTAAGTAAACATATAAATATTTCTATTGAGCTATCATTACCCTCAGATTCTAAGCTAAACTTTGAGCAGATAAGAAAACATAAAGAAAAAATTTTATAGAAACAAGATCGTAAGATTAATAAAAATAAAAAGTTAATAATGTACCGTCAAAACTTGATTCAGTCTAAACTTGCTTTGACTAGGCAATATTGAAAACGTTTATATAATTTTTAACGCAAATTTTGTTGCGAACAAATTACAAAAACACAAATGTTGAAACAATTGGGAGAGCACCTGACCCGGTATGTCAGAAGAGTGCGGGTTCAAATCCTGCTCGTGGAAATTTTTTCAACATTTGTGTTTTTGTAATATTGAAAACTCCAAGCATATAATAATAAACGCAGTATACTTACTTGATTCCAGAACAGTTTTTTATTGATCGTTTGAAGCGTTAGAAACTATAACAATCCATAGCTATGGCTAGTCAAAACATGTTCTGACTAAAAACATGTTATTATGACAGTAAGACGCACATATTACTCTAATTACTAATATACAAATTCTAGAACATTGCTTATCCCTAATGGACGAAATATCGAGGCCTTAATCGGTATGATAGGAAATACAAGAAAAAAATACTACTTATCTAACACATTTTAGAAAAATAGACTCTATTACAAAGACATAAGATCTGTCTTATTAAAGCTACCGTTTGTGAAGACATTTACTAGTCTTCAGAATACTAAACGTAAAATGAAGGAATCTCTTACTCTAATAAGTACAATGAGCACCAACGTTTCATTTCGGTACAACTCGCATTGAGAAAAATAACAATCCTAGAATATAATAGAATGGAAAGAATAGATATATTTATAGCCATTTTTTTTATCATCATACAACTAATACAGAAAACATTGTTTTTGACATTTAAATAATCAAAATTGTGACGGAATTCAATTTAGAAAAGAGTTGATTTGTAAAAAATATGTCTCATTTAAACTTTAATAGAATTTGAAAAGCGCCTGATAACTTATTAACTTGGTTTGACAAATTGCTACAGCGTGACGTAATAGTCAGTTCGCATACAATTTTGTGTCATAACTTATCATGGCATATTTTTACTTATCCTAATGACCCACGCCACGCCCATAACACAATTCTGCATGAATGTTTAGGCATCATTTATTCACTACAACAAATGTAAGCATAACAATTAGAAGACATATTATCTTAAAGCATACGCCCGAATAATTGTTAAATGTTTAAAATAAACCAGTCCCACACCCTAACCGTTACAGTTTAGTATCCATGGTATGATGCAGTGACAAATCCTAATAAAAATAATATGTCTATAGCGATTAGACGAATAATTAAGTCTAAACCTAACAATTTAGTCAAATTAGCCCAAATGATAGTTATGCCTATCTAAACAGTATGCCAAAAACGATTATGTCAAAGTGTTATTATGCCAAAATAGATTAGTAATTTAAAAATTATGCGAATCAAAGGTTCTATATCCCGTCATAATAGCTTTACTAGAAGTTAAAAAGCGCTTGTTTTATTACTAAGTTGGTTGGTCGCGTGCTAAGTGTCCACCTGTACTGCTGGCCGTGGCTAGTCGTGGCTATTTGTGGCTAGACGTGGATAGTTGTGGTTAGTCGAGGCTAGGTGTGGCTAGTCATGGCTAGTCACCGCTGCTGTCCGAGGTGCTGGACTCGTCGTCTTCCGCGGATTCGGTGTGCGCCGTTAAAACCCCGCTGCCGGTGCGCACGGGTTCCTCGTCGGCGTTCCCCATCCTTTCTGCGGCCGCTTCCCCCCCTTCTGCGGCGTCTGCGCCCTCGGTTGGAGAGTCGGCTCTAGGGCTGCTGGGGATGGCTAGCTCGCCTAGCAGCTCACTGGCAAAGCATTTTGCACGTTTACGACAAGACAAGTAGAAGAAAGTTGCAAAACAACCTATGTTTAATTGTAAAATCCCACATACCTACTGATTACTTAAGATGTTTGGAGGAAATATAATTTATCATTAAATCTTTCATTATTAATTTATCACTTATTATCATATATTAAGAATAATAAACATAATACACACACATAATTATGAATAATATATGGGACTTTAATGAGCCCTCACGTGGAATTTGAAAAGCGTGCAATTTTTTTTTTAATTAATTAAAGTAAGTATTTTACAGATAGCTCTAGCTCCTAACACGAGTAAAATAGTAAAACCAACAAAAGCGGTAACTCACGCGACAGACTCCGGCCGCCTCATGTTGAAGAACTCTTCGCCCAAGTTGAAAGTGAGATTGCTTCTCATCACCACCTTCAATTGAATGGAATAGATTTATTTATTTCAGGCAACAAATAATAGATTTCAAGGTGATAAATAAGAGGCCCATATAAAAGATACCTTACATACTATTTTTTTTTTTTTAATGATAAAAGGAGGCAAATGAGCAGGCGGGTCACTTGATGGAAAGCAATCACCGCCGCCCATGGACACCCGCAAAACCAAAGTAGTCGCGGATGGTTTGCTGACCCTGAGGAAGGAGTTGGATCTTGAGGAGGGAGTAGGAATTGGGAGGGGGGAGGAGGTGAGAGATGGGACATACTAACACTAAATTATATAATGATACTATTTTATTATTACTGTTTCTATCTTACTATATACAGAACACGTATATTTGGCGTGCTTATAAAAATTTCAATACATTATCTGAAAAGCTATACTTGATCTATTTAACACCAGCAACGCATCGGTATCTTAAGTATTTTTGTGTGTGTGACTATTTTTCTATTGAGTGCATCAGAATATTATTAATTCTGTTTTTTTTTTGTGAAAATGTATAATTGGCTTTCTGATATTAGTTTAGGAGTTAGGGAGTCGATCCAGTAGTAAGAGTTGTTTGTTGGTATCACGGGAGTCATCTCAGACGGTTTGGAGGGTGATAAAAAAGTCAACCTGTATACAGGGTGTTTCATATCGATATCGATTGTGTAGGGCTTAAGAGCGTTTACGCCGCACACTAGCGCCACTAATGAAAAAATAAACATATCTAGTAATTAGAGATAGAAAATCAAATTATGCTCAACAAACTATTTGAATGAAGTAATTTAGCATTTTTACGTCACCTAATGAACACCTCACATGTTATGGTTTAGTTAAATAAGACGTTACGGCCACTTTTAACTATAACGCCATAAACTCTTAAGCCGTAAATGACTATGAAACATGATGTCTAAAATTAATAAAATGCTTTGGACACTTGACGAGTTTGTTGCCGGTTCTTCTCAGCACAAGATCTCCTGCCCAGAGTAGACTTACGAACCGATGGCATAGCGACATTCACAAGAGCTACTTGTAGCCTAAACTGAATAAATGATTTTTGAATTTGAATTTGAATTGAATTTGCTTTGTTTTCACAAACTTTTATTTATTTTAGTAGGTGTTCGAAATGACCACCGTTTTTTTCAATACAATATTCAACACGTTTAGGTAACGATCTCACAATCGCAACAAATAAACAACCATAGAGACAATTTCGTAATATAAACTCGTCGAATGTAACGGTGGTCACTTCGAACACCTACTAAAATAAATCGAGGTATGTGAAAACAAAGCATTTTATTAATTTTACACATCATGTTTCATAGAGCCGTTCACCGCTCGAGCCCTACACAATCGATATCTAAATAGAAATAGTGTAAGTTTATTTTTTTCAAAACAACCGGGTTCGATTCCCGAGCCGAGTACAGGTTTTTTTAAATGTGTGAATGCAGTTTTTCTTCATATTAAAATCGATGACACGGTTCCTAAGAACAGATCTTCGTATGCCTTATAGTTTCAGACTTTCCCATACTGTCCGATTCAAATGAGACACCCTGTATGATGTATACCTTGACTGGGTCCCTGGCGCGCATGAGGTCCCCGCCGGGGCCGCCGCCGCCGCTGCCGGCGGGCCAGGTGCGCCAGGTGCCGGGGTCGGGGGCGGAGGCGGAGGCGGGGGCGGGGGCGGGGGCGGGCTGCAGGCGCTCGCGCCGGTGCTCCGCGCGTGCGTGATGCTTCTCCGACTGGTCCTCTGCGTGACCATATGCAACGTTCAAAAACTCTAAACTCGATCGTCGCCGGCTCATATAAGCGCCCGCCGCTGGGGCACGAGCCTTCCCTTTTTTTATTTTTTTTTTATACCTAGCGCGGCGAATAATAATAATAAACTAATAATTAGACTTTCCTACGCTCACACCGATTGTCTAGCCCGAGAGAAGCTTCGTTGTGAAACCTGTTAAAATGGTTACTAGACGACGGATAAACATACTTAACGCTCTGCAACTGAGGTAAAATTATTGTTTACGTTCGACTGAGGCGGTGTCTGTCAGACGCCATTTTAAAATGTAAATATCATAAAATACAATATACAAAGATATTATTTTATTTTTACTTTTATTTCCTTATGTGTTTTATGAAGAATTATTTAATAGAATAAAATGTAATATTTCAATAAAACGCGAAAATTAATAGTGTATTTTTTATTGGGATCAAAAATTTATATTTTAAGTACAATTTTTTTTCTCTTTTTGTTTACAAAAAAACTTTAAAAACTTAACATTTTTTTCTTTTAGTTATTAAACTAATAAACCTTAATAAAAAAAATCAACGCGATCGTATGATACGTGTAGGCACAAATCAGTCGTAAAGTTACAGTACATTTTAAGATTTAAAATTTACAATCTTCGCAGATCTGGGCCGAACATTGTAGACAAATAGGCTTCTTCCAGGCACAGCAAGTAAATCGAGTCTGACGTTTTATGCTGCTAGCACAAATGCTGCATACTTTTCTTGCTGGCGGTCCAGGTTCCAGCTTCTTCTTCCCTGACACTCGCTTGTTCACTTTCGCTCACAATTCTCGACCCCTCTGGCTCTTGCATATTTTCTATTTCAATGTCGGGATCTTCGACTGAATATTCGACATCGCTAAACTCCACATCCTCTTCTAACTTTTAAAGCCAATTTTCTATTTGCTTGTCATAAAATTTTGGTGTACCTTTAACACCTCGCTTGGTAGATCTACCCTCTTCACAACTTGAATTCGACATCTGCAACATAAGTATTCTTTATTAAGATATATTTATGTTCTTAATAGAATCACGAATGTTGCATCTAAAGAAGCAGCTCTAATGGCATATCACGGCTACGCGTCGTCATTGCTGAGGTATGGGCTTATTCTATGGGGAAACTCTGTTGACATCATCAGAGCGTTTAGGGTACAAAAGAAATGTATTAGGTCAATCTGTGGAGCAGACTTCCTAGATAGCTGTAAGCCATTGTTTAAGGCATTAAATGTTTTAACCCTTCCCTGTCTTTACATTTTTGAAATAGGAATCTTTGTTAAAAATATAACTATAAAAATATAACTAAGAATAGATCTGAATATAAAGGCAGAAAAAGAGAAAATCTATGTATACCTGACCAAAGATTAAAGTTATATTCAAGGAACGTTCATTGCATGTCAATTCGAATTTTCAATAAATTGCCTGGTGATATAAAAATACTGACATTGTATAAATTTATTTGAATTTCTAATGAACAAAATGTACTATACAATTAACGATTATTTAAATGATAATAGTAATTAATTAATTATTTTAATAAATTATTGACACGATATATTTTAATTGTTTTATCGTTAACTATGATTTTATTATAATTTGTAAGTAATTTAAGCAATGTAATATTGAATTGCCTCTAATGTAGTTTTAAATATTAGCACATGGTATACGATAGAATATGCTGGTTAACATTATTTTAAGAACATTTTTGTACCATATTTAAGCAAATAAATTTTTGATTGATTGATTTATGAGTCTGCATTCGACCAAACAAATTTACATACATATAATCACGACTATTATTCCCAAAAGGTTAGTCAGATACTAGGCAATAGGAACCACAAAAGCAGTCCACTGACACAGTCCACGTTCCACCAAGCAGCAACTGCACATGTGCTCAGCGTGACAGGCGGTGAGCCCGTCGCCGTTATAAGCTGTTGTATGTATGTGCAGTTTTAAATCTATTAGTCGCCTTTTACGATACCCAAAAGAGAAGATGGGCTGGTAGTATTATTTTGATGGCCGCCATCACACGGCTCATTACGTTACAATAAAACAAAATTAAAAAAATAAAACTGAAATAATAATTGAATTTAAATGATAGTTTATATATGTGGCTACGTCTGAGAGACGTTATGCAAATATACATATATTACTGAGGTTACGACAAAAAGACACTATGGAAGTTTGAATATTTTTAGAATAGAATAGAACACCCTTTATGTGTAACTAATACATGGTATGGTATGTGACGTCTAATAGAATCAACGCTTATTGCTGTACTTACGTCTGACAGACACCAGGACCCCGGCCAGCCACACGTGTCACCGCGCCGCCGCACGCGCCTGACTGTTCAATGGGTCGCACCATTTAAGTAAGGTACTGAGCGAGACAGACCTACATCACGCCATATTGCGAAATGGCAACGTCGCAATTGGTTGGCGGTGTCTGTGAGACTCAGACTACCACCTCGGTTGCAGAGGGTTAAAATACTCAAATACATACTTATTATACATAGAGAACACCCAGACCCGAGACCATATTTAGAAAAACAATAATTTCTGAATTGACCCGACCGGGGATCGAACCCGGGACCTCGGAGATGGCGACACCATGAAAACCGGTGTACAAACCACTCGACCGAGGAGGTCGTCAAAGACAAATGACAAATGACTCCATACCACCTGATGTTAAGTGGAAATGGAGTCCAGACGCGAAGACAACTGGTGCAGCGTGAAAACAACGCAGCATCAGTCACCCTCACTCTGCCGGCCCACAAGGTGCTTCTTCACGCCTCGTTTGAAGGACCCCATGTCATAGGAAGGAGGGAAAACGTGTGCTGGTAGACTATTCCATCTTTTGGAGGTGCGACAAAGAAACGAGTCACCAAATTTCTTTGTACGCCCTATGGATGGATGGGAAGAACAAGCGATGCGGGCGGTGTTTGTTAACGACTGCTGACGCAGCCGGGACCGACGGCAAGACCTGCTGACGAAGCATAGAGGAACGAGCTTCTACATTTTTAGTACAGTTTGGGCTACGAGTAACTCTTATGAATGGATGAAGAAGACTTGATGATAAGACCGGAAGTGCATTTCACCCGGAATCCTCAACTACTGAGGCACTGGCTATCTTATCTCTAGCTGCCGGAACACAACAATGCTACAAACATTGATGTTATGGCGACATGTTTAGATAAGATGGTGATAGTACACCAAGCGGACATACAAGCCCTACCACCAACCGAAACAACTACACAGACATGTACCCTTGCTGGGAATCGAACCCGGGGCCCCTGGGTCTGACACCGGTGGTCGTAGCCACTAGATTGCAGAGGCTGTTCGGTGCAATGTAACCGAACGCCTGGGCGAGCACTTTTCGCCCTAAACGGCGGCGGCGTTGATGACTCAATCCGAAATCAGATATCATACGCGACGCACATACCATTCATATAAACATTCAATAAAGTCTAATTATTAATTCACTGGAGTAAACTGACAAATGCTAATAATGTCACATTGTAAAATTATGTTGCCATATTTATTGTGCTAGTGATGTGTTTCGTTCATTGTCATTCAAATCACTCACACAAAAACACAAATGTTGAAAAAATTTCCACGAGCAGGGTTTGAACAAAATTTGCGTTAAAAGTTATATAAACATTCACTCACACAAAGTCAGTAGGAACCTTAGAGTATACATACAGTACGAACGTTTATTATAAAAAGGTACTTAATTAATTATAATATAGGTAGGTATATGAATGTCCTTTTGTACCGAGAAATTTCACCTGACAGTTTAGTTGTCAGTGTTTGTTTTGCTTTGGGAGCTGTTATTATTCGAAAATTTTGGAAGTATTTTAATTTTCAATTATTGCAATTTTTACATCATCCATCTTGTGAAAAAAAAATACATATTTAACCAGTGTGTAGGAGTACCATTTACTGCATAACAATTAAGACAAAACAGAATACTATAAATTTATTAATTAACTAATTCGAATTACTCATTCGCCTTTTCAAAGTTGTCATTTATTGGCCTATAAAGGTACCAATGCTAATATTTTTATATCGATTAAACAAAACTGGCCTAGGAGATTTTTTAATAAAGTAAATAAAATGAGTAATGTGATTTGATTCAGGAAGTAATGAGAATGAATGAGTGAATGATTGATGTCAATCTTCTTGTCACAACACTATTTTCTGTTCATCGGAAACTGGTAACACCGTAAACGTCAGATTACTCTAGTGAATTAATAATTAGACTTTAGTACCTATAGAGGTATTGCAATTGTATTATTAGGCGAATACGATATACATTCAGTCAAGAAAGTATTGGGAATGGATGATTTGTTTATGGTTCCAAATTAAAAAAAATGTTTTTTTGTTGTAGTTAGATCTGCACAACTGTTTTCCATTTTGGCGCGGAGTTTGAGTTGCATCTGTTATTTATATTAAATACAGTGCTGTTTTTAGTTATATCATAATTATCTAGTGTGTATTGCGAATTTCATAATGAACAAAAACATCGAACAAAGAGTTTGTCTTAAATTTTGCATCGCCAATGGAATTTCGTGTTCGGAGTCACTGAAAATGTTACAGAAGGCTTACGGTGATCGACTTTATCAAAAACACGTGCTTATGAGTGGTACAAAGCGTTCAAAAGCGGTCGAGATGTGATGGAAGATTTGCCTCGCTCTGGTAGGCCATCAACGTCTGCAACTGAAGTTAACATTGCAAAAGTGAAGGAAATAGTAACTGAAAGTCCTCATTCAACTGTGAGAGAGATAGCCGCCGAACTTTCTGTGTATCACGAGTCATCACTTGGGTATGAAACATGTTTCCGCTCGGCTAGTCCCAAAAGACCTGAATTTTCTCCAAAAACTCAATCGCATGAGAGTCGCTGAGGACATGCTAGAACGAGTCAACTCCGACCCAACATTCATGAAACGCATTGTTACTGGTGACGAGACGTGGGTTTACGAGTTTGACATGCAAACTAGTCAACAAGCTTCGGAGTGGCGCCTTCCGACTGAACCGAAACCGAAAAAACAACGCTAAAGTCGATCAAAAGTCAAAGTCATGTTAACTGTTTTCTTTGACTATCGCGGTGTTGTGCAATCGGAATTCTTGCCGGAAGGTCAAACGGTAAATAAAGAATATTATTTGAGCGTTATGCGGCGTTTAAGAGAGCAAATTCGACGAAAAAGGCTAGATTTGTGGAAAGAAAATTCTTGGATTTTGGCACCACGATAATGCGCTTTCGCACAAGGCCATCATTGTAAACGAATTTTTGTTTAAACATTCAACAAATACCATCGAGCAACCACCATATCCACCAGTTATGGCTCCAGCCGACTTCTTTCTTTTTCCTAAACTCAAATTACCACTTCGTGGCACCCGCTTTCAATCGGTAGAAGACATAAAAGAGAATTCGCGGCGAGAACTGAACTCAATTCCGGAGACAGCGTTTAAAAAATGTCTTGATGATTGGATTATTCGTTGGCGTAAGTCTATCGTCTCTAAAGGAGCATACTTTGAAGGTGATAAAATAAATTTGGATGAATAACAAACATGTTGTGTATTATTGATCTTTTCCCGGTACTTTCTTGACAGAGTAGTATATCAAAGGACTCACTGTGTATCGTTTAATTGTCATCCGGCACTAAACCGCTCGGAGGCAGTTAGCGTTGGTTCCTACAAGTAAATAAAAACAACTAGCGCCCCCCTCCTCCCCGCACCCCCCACTCACCTATATCGACGTGCTTGTGTTCGTGCCGCGTCTCGGGCTGCGCCGGCGGCTCGGGCTGCGGCTCGGGCTCCGACGGCTCCTCGCGGGCTTCCGACGGAGCGGGGACGTGTTCCTGCACCGAACACAGTTAGTTTACAATTATGAATAAATTAATAATTTACAAGATAAAATTTTACTAGAAAAAATCAACCGATCCCAGAAAGCCCGAGTGGGAATCGAACCGACCGACCCACCCACCCGCAAGGCCGAAAAGACATCGCAGCCGACTTAGACGGTGATGGCGGGACGAGTTGGACTCATTTTTAAAGGATTAATCCTGGAAAGCTGTTAACCGAGAATGTTGGAAAGAGGGAGGATTTTTCTTATTACGAATTTTTTTTTTAAATAGTCAAACTGCGTTTTGTGCTCGTGAGCGTGCTTGACAGTTGCAGTCACCAATCTGAAAGATAGGTACCTAATGGACTATACGTGTCTAGTGTCTACGGGGAAGGGAGGGGGGGGGGGGGGGGTGTCAACTGTGATGCAGACGATCCCTTGTGCGAGTTAGTTTGCTTGCTCTAGGTTGTCTGACACCTGCTTTGTGACCTGACGGTTGATAGGGGTTGTCAGTATAAAATATAAATAAACTTTAAGCCGTGTATGTTGATGATTATGATAAAGGTGGGTATAGGTGTGTATAAAAGTGTGTTTAGGTATGTAAAGGTGTGTAGAAGTGTGTAGTGGTGTATAAGGGTGTGTAAAGTTGGGTAGAGGTGTGTAGAGATGATAAAGGTGTGTTAAGGTATGTAGTGGTGTGCAAAGGTGTGTAGAGATGAAAAAAGGTGTGTCAAGGTATGTAAAGGTGTGGATATGTGTGTAGGTGTGTAGAGGCGTGCCGCTGACCTGCCGGTGGTCGGGGTGCGCGCGGTGGTGCGGGTCGGTGCACGTGCGGCGCCGCAGCGTGCGGAACCGGGACTCGCCTGGGGGCAAAAGTATGCTTCATTATTTTTTTGATGTGTAACATCTTTCCTCCCGCTTTCTAACAATTTGTGGGAGTAATTTCGTGGTCGTTTACGGAATGTGACGGAAGTGTTCAACAGTGTAACAGGAAGTCGGGGAAGCGCGCGACCGCGCGCCATTTTGTAAATTCTGTAATCGATATTATGAACATGACATATTATTAATATATATCTTGTATTTACGTGCATTGAGGCGAAAAATGTCCAAATCTTCAAAATCATTAGGGCGAGAATGGGCGTTGTATTGCTTTCTCAAAAGGCACCAAGAAAATTGAATTTTAAGCTCGTAATTGTTTTCGCATTGTAGCATTTTAGTGCCCCTTGCCACCAGGTGCCTATAGACAGCTCCACTCGCTCTACCCTAGGGTAGGCCCTAAAGCCAGCGCTGAGTAAAGATAAGACCTGGGCTGGGATGCGATTTTTGAACCGATGACTAATTCTCACGCTATAATACTGTGGCGACCGATCCGCTCCACATTTGCACTTGGGCAACCGCCTTACAATTTGGATGAAATCCGCTCCGCTTATGCGCCTTGGGCCAGCGGCCGCATTAGGTACTGCGCCTCCACCACGCGCGTGAGCACATAAGTACCTCTCTATCGCACGACCGTGCGCCCGCATGCAGCCTTCTCGCTCGCAACGCATCATCGCCGGCTCAGGACAATAGCCGATGATTTGGCAGTTTTCTTTTCGGTTGAATGCATCGCGCGGGTTAAACATCGTTTTATGCTAATCATAATTGTCTAGCTATTATTTCTTGTTCTGTGCAATATTGTAATCTGTTCTTTCTCAATACAATTAATATTCTTCGTTCTTCTTGTGTTGTGCTTTCTATTACCCGTCTACAGTGTTGTTTGTGCCGTCAAATCTAGTACTCATCGGGTTCGATACCCGATATTTTATGTGGGATTAATACAACTTGAATCCCACATCTGGTGACCCCGAAAGAACACAGAAAAACCTGTTTAGTTTAGTCGATTTAGTTAAACGATTTTAAAATGGAAACCAAAGAGGAAGTTTTACGTGTAGGAATAAGAATACCACCATTTTGGCCAGAAAAGCCCGTGGTATGGTTCGCTCAGGTGGAATCGCAGTTTGCTCTCTCTAAGATTACTAGCGATGAGACAAAATTTTATTATGTTGTGGGGCAGCTAGATTACCAATATGCGGTTGAAGTGAAGGACATTATCACCAACCCGCCTGCCACTGGTAAATACGAAAAATTAAAACTGGAATTAATCAAGCGCCTCTCAGCTTCTCAGGAAAAGCGCGTCAAGCAGCTTCTAATGCATGAGGAGCTCGGCGATCGGAAGCCCTCACAGTTCCTGCGTCACCTGGCTAGTTTGGCTGGTCCATCGGTACCAACGGATTTTATCGTCACGTTGTGGTCCAGCAGGTTGCCTCAGAATATCCAGACTGTGATTGCTTCCCAGATGGATCTGCACACGGACAAGCTTGGTGAACTGGCGGACAAGGTACATGAGATCGCGCCTTCTACACCACAAGTGGCAAGTACTTCTGCAGCTGTACCAGCATCCCCTCTGAACGAGATGGCGCAGATGATATCCGGGCTGACCAGGCAAGTGGCTATGCTTACCACTAGATTGGACAGCGCAGAGCGGTCACGCTCGAGATCTCGTTCGAGGCGGTATGATCGCTCCCGCAGCCGTTCTAGACCCAAACAACCACCAGTAGACCACCCTCACTGTTTCTATCACTACACTTACGGAGCCAAAGCCAACAAGTGCAAGAAGCCGTGCAGTTTCCATTCGGAAAACTCTCAGGGCAGTCGGAAGTAGCGGCCCAAGACTGCCCCTCTGCAACAGGCCGACTCTTCGTGACAGATTGCGCATCAAAAATGCAGTTCCTAGTGGACACTGGTTCCGACTTGTGAGTTTATCCGCGATCTGCCGTCAAGACGCCCTGCGTTAAGTCCAAGTATGATCTCGTCGCTGCTAACAACTCCATCATACATACTTATGGACCCGTACTTCTACACCTTAATCTGGGACTCAGGCGGGATTTTACTTGGAACTTTACAATAGCAGATGTTTCAAAGCCGATCATAGGAGTTGATTTCTTGAGCATTTTAATCTGCTTGTAGATTGCAGGTGTGGCGGCCTGCGGTCGCCACATAATTTCTTATCTTCACGTATGGTTAAAGAGTTTGTAAACGCATTCCTAATCGCGTGTAGATCTGATTAAGATAACACACGGCATCCTCCCTCCAACATCTACACAGTTTATATTGTATAAATAGTCTTGTAAGGTTTAGATAATAAGTCAGTCACAATGTAGTCACTGTAAATATACAACATCACATATAGAGACGCAGTCGTTATTTACCATCGCCATGGACCACTCCATCATCTTCACAACCTTCCACACGTCGACCCTACGGAACACTGCTCAAGCAACAAGCAACCTTCCAACGGAGTACCCCGAAAAAAACACGTGAGTCATTTGGAGTATTTACGTCAACCATGGCAGCAACATTCTATTCAGCAAAGGACACAACAAAATTTTCAAAATAAAATCACTACGCCGAGCCACACCGAGCTGCGACTGCGTCAATTAACATCATTCTGGCTCTCACAACTTTGGCTTCCCTTCCGGCACATCGTATCAAGAACGGTTCATCGACCAAAGCAAAGAAATAAGGTACCAAGAAAAACAATGCGAGATAGAATATACTAACGATTTCATAACTGCACACATATTATTATGTTAACAATTGTGCGGCGCAGTGAACGCGCAAGAATTTCCGACGCAGCACTTTTTGCCGTTTGCGCTACGCCTGCGCAAGGTCAAGATCACGGCAGAAAGAACACAATATGTTACTTATTCATTACGATATTTTTACTTAAAATGTAATTTGTTCACTATAATGAAAAATTAAACAAAAGAAGAATTTTGTAAAAAGCTGTGGATTGTGCTACTTATATATAAATAGAATCCAATGGAATAAGTTTAAATGTATACAACGAGTATTCACCCGTTTAACCGCCTCACCTTTACCGACTGACAAAGTGGTTTGAGGTATGTTATCCTTACGGGAAGAGATATTATTATATTCTATAAAGAGTAATTTACCTAATGCTACTAGCTACCTCCATTGCGAATTGATTTCTCCGGTTATCTGACAAAAAGCCAAGGAATACGCCGTCTGAGGATAAATATGAAGCTATAATGAAGTACTCAAAATGAAGATATTCAACAAGTTCAAAATATTTTTGATTGCGCAATAAGATGTTACAGTAAAATAAATAAGCACAAAAAATAACCATTTTAGGGTAACCAATGTAATAATAAGATTTTAGTACGTCCATTCTTTATAATTATATTAAATACAACATGTCGTAAACTTACTCGTAATGTTTAATCTTACTTTAATTATCTTGATTTTAGTTTTTTTTTTTTTTAAAGTATTATGTCTGTTTAATAATAGAATTAAATTAATAGACGATGGGTCTATAGTCTATTGTAAGAATAATCGTAATTTAAAGTTGTACTTGTCATTTAAAATTTAATCTGTGTAATAATCTTGGTATAACGTGATAAAAAATGTTAGTAAAATTAGGTAATAATATATGATGTTGAGAGGAATTTTATACATTTTAAAGTAAAAATCATTTGTGTAATCGGTCGTTTTTAAAAGATATATTATAAAAAATATTTTGTTCATATATGGAAGAATACAAGGAAACAGCTTTCATTAGCAGCATTCAGCAAGCCAGCCAGCCTCAAGGTTCCATCGCAGCAACGTATCGCTTCCTGGTTCCTCGGCATCACTCGACGGCCAAAAAGTACCGTCGCACTTCTCCACACGTCTCGACTCACCGTAGACTGGAGAACGCTCGTCTTCTCAACCTTCGTTGAGCTGAATTTGAGCACGCTCATCACGACTCACCGTAGATTAGAGCACTACTGGCATTTGCAAACGGAAAACGCAAAAGAAGCTGAAGACCTGAACGATTTTTTTCCTTTTCAGGAGGGGAGTACTGTGGCGGCCTGCGGTCGCCACATAATTTCTTATCTTCACGTATGGTTAAAGAGTTTGTAAACGCATTCCTAATCGCGTTTAGATCTGATTAAGATAACACACGGCATCCTCCCTCCAACATCTACACAGTTTATATTGTATAAATAGTCTTGTAAGGTTTAGATAATAAGTCAGTCACAATGTAGTCACTGTAAATATACAACATCACATATAGAGACGCAGTCGTTATTTACCATCGCCATGGAAACCTCCATCATCACCAACAACACATACCTCGACATTCGGAACACAGGAATCAGCACTTGGTAGATGGAACCACAACCCTCTCAGTGGCTGCAATTGCTTCTGGGACTTCTGACGACATCGCTTCTGTCAAGGTTGCTTCAGGCGAGACCGAGTTCCACAACATACTGCGTGAGTACCCTGAGATAACCAGACCCGCAGGTGTTCATACTCCACCCACGCACAGTACTCTCCACTTCATCAGGACGACTTCCGGCCCACCCGTTTCCTGTAGGCCTCGACGTCTTGACCCAGTTCGCGATCAGGCTGCGAAGAAGGAGTTCGAGGACATGCTTGCCTGTGGTACAGCCAGACGCTCGGAGAGTCCATGGTCTTCAGCTCTGCACCTGGTGAGGAAGAAGGAAGATGGATGGAGACCATGCGGTGACTACCGCGCACTCAACGCCAGGATTATTCCGGACCGGTACCCCATCCGTCACATTCACGACTTCTCTTACCAGCTCTCTGGGTGTTCCATCTTCTCCACCATCGATCTCATTAAGGCGTATAATCAAATCCCTGTAAATCCTGAGGATATACCCAAAACTGCCATCACGACACCCTTCGGTCTGTACGAATTTCCGTACATGACCTTTGGTTTGAGAAATGCTGCACAAACTTTTTAGAGATTCGTCGACGAAGTCCTTCTCGGGCTCGATTTCTGTTACGGGTACCTCGACGATATTTTGGTCTTCTCGGCCTCTCCTACTCACCACAAGGAGCATCTGCGTCAGCTATTCGATCGGCTGAAGCAGTACGGTATATTAGTCAACACTTCCAAATGCAAGTTGGGACAGCAAGAGCTTACTTTCCTTGGCTATCAGGATTCGGCAGATGGCACTAGGCCTTTGGAGTCGAAGGTTGAGGCTATCCAAGGTTATTCGCCTCCTCGCACAGTTAAGGAGCTTCAACGATTTCTTGGTATGATTAATTTCTACCGTCGTTTCATACCCAACGCAGCTCAGATCCAGGCGCCGCTGACGAACGTCCTCGCCGGTCCATGAGTTAAGGGATCGCAACCGGTTGACATGACACCGGATTTGCTGAAGTCTTTTGAGGAATGTAAGATCTCTCTATATCAGGCGACGCTACTTTCACATCCTGACCCAACTGCCGAACTGGCTCTAGTCACGGACGCTTCAGATTGGGCTATAGGAGCCGTGCTACAGCAACGCAAGGACGAAGGTTGGCAACCATTGGCGTTTTTCTCCCACAAACTCAGTGCTGCTCAGAAGAAGTACAGCCCTTACGATCGGGAGCTACTGGCAGTGTATGAGGCGATCAAATACTTTCGCCATAAGGTTGAGGCTAGAGAGTTTGCAGAGTTTACGGACCACAAGCCATTGACGTTTGCGTTTACACTGAACAGAGATAAGTGTTCGCCTAGGCAGTTCCGGTATCTTGACTTTATCTCACAGTTTACTACAGACATCCAATTCATACAACGTAGTGGCAGATGCACTGTCACGAGTGGAACAGATAACTCAACCTTTCACCATATATTCGTTGGTTTGTTTTTTTTTTGTTTTTATTTTATTATATTGTAAATTCAAATTAGTTTGAGTGCGTCTGTTTGCGACTTTCGGTTTTATGGCTTTTTTTTTCAGAAAGAGTCAACTCCATTAAAAATGTCAACTTTGCACAGGCATGCTTTCAAAGTATAAGTATCTTGAGTGTGTCATGCTCTCTTTACTGTCTCTGCGGTGGTGGCGTGTGCGTCGGGTCGTAACGTTCCCTAAAATATGGTTGAGCGAAGCGATGGCTGATTCATATGTCATGCTCGTGAACGGGTGCCGCCTGTGGAGGCTGGTCTGCTTTTGCATACTTATCTTATTTTTAGTATTATTAATTATAGTTTGACTTTGTTTTACCTAAACAATTTTTGACTTTTACTAGAGTACTGTAGTGGTGCTGTATGACATTGTGGAAATTGAAACCATTACATAATTATCTGATGTAAATTTGTTAACTTACATTTTTTATTTTGTTTTTTTACATGTTGTGGTTGTCTTATATATATTTTTTGTGTTTATTTGTAATGGAAAGTGTTCTGCTATGATAAGGCATTTTCCAATATGTTTGACGCTGTAAGGGAGAAAAGAGCTGGACACTTGCTGAGTTTCTTGCCGGTTCTTCTCAGTACAAGATCTCCCGCCCAGAGTAGATTTACGAACCGATGGCATAATGACATTCACAAGAGCTACTTGTAGCCTAAACTGAATAAATGATTTTGAATTTTGAATTTTTTTGAATTTTATATTTAAAAATTATATGTTAATTATTATTTTATTTATTTGTATGTATTTTAAAAAGTAGAACGTAATTAGTATTCAAAAATAGATCAGTTCTATATGCAAACTTTTTACTTTACTAGTGGCCAGTTTAAATTTTGAGGACTGCCTGTAAACACCTTTAGGGGAGCCGCTCGCTCTAAGTACTTTGCCTTTAAATATGAAAATGGGTGTATTATTTTCTAAAATCATGTGTGCGTTTGCGTTTTGATCCAAAATCATATAATTAAATAAAAAATCGATTCCGTTAATGGACACCGGAGTTATGATTTTTGTCCGTTTACTCTATACATTCGATGTATTGTGTGTCGTCTTAATATTATGTTAGAAAGAAGAAGGGTTTTAGGCCGGCAGAGTGAGGGCGACCGATGCTGCGTTGCTTTCACGCTGCACCAGTTGTCTTCGCGTCTGGACTCCGTTTCCACTTAAAGTCAGGTGGAGTGGAGTCATTTGCCGAGCTAGGTACAAAAAAAAGAACAGAACAGAACATTACCGACGTTCCACTTCTCAATGTCGGAGGCTGCAGCCTCCTCGATCGCGTGTTTGGCGCGGTCGGCCGCTTGCTCGGCCACTCGCTCGGCCGCTCGCTCGGCCACTCTCTCGGCCGCTCGCTCGGCCACTCGCTCGGCCGCTCGCTTGGCCGCTCGCTCGGCCGCTCGGTCGCCCGCATGCCGCACGGCGTGGTGCGAGCGCCCGGCCGCGTGGTCCGCCGCGTGATCCGCCGCGTGGTCCGCCGCGTGATACGCCGCGTTGTCCGCGTCGACGTTGTTGTCGTGAATCGTTTCGTGGCTGTTGGGTGCGGGGGCTTCCTCCGCGGAGGACGGCTCCACTTTCACCACCTCCTCTTCAGAGTCTAGCTTTTGCATCCTGTGATTACAGTAAAATTATTGTTATTACAGAAACTATCGGGGATCCGCGAAGGCAGGAAATTTTATCATTTCTAAATTGATTGATTTCTGTTTTTATTAAATTATTCACTTTGTTACATATTTATAATACACAGCGTTATTTTTAGTATACACGAATCTGCCGAAGATTTTTCATTTTCGTGAACGCTTAAACGTTCATTTACGAAAAATTTAAATATAAAAAACCACCATTTTCCTGGAAATTGCGTTTTTAAATATGTATAACAATGAATATTGTAAGCTAGATAATATTAATTCAGAAGTAGACATTTTCAGTAACTCCTTTACTAAATATAAACGCTTAACTTACGAAACCCTTAAAGGCAATGAAATTGATGAGTAGAAAATGTAAACAAATGTGTTATTTTTTTGTATTATGTTTTTTGTTTTGCTGTTTGAGTTATTTTGTTAGTAAGTACGATGTAATTCCGCGTCGTCGTTTTTTTTTACTTCATATCGGCACTATAGGTCTATATCATATGTAAAATAGTTAATAAGCACTGCATTCTGTAATTGACTGTTTGTTGCCAAAATAATAAATAATAAATAATAATAATAAATTATTTGTTTGCTTAAAACACGGTATTCATAGTCTCTATATTCTTTCTAGTATTCTAGTCGTAGGTACGATATATTTGACACCTGGGAGAAGTCTCAAAACGCTCTTGGAGTTTTTTGCGACTTGTCCAAGGCTTTCGATAGCGTTGAGCACCGGACTCTGATGATGAAGCTACATTACTACGGTCTCAAAGATATTGCACTAATTTAATACAGTCATATCTCAGCTCTAGAACACAAACTGTCGATATAAATGTTACTAAATCATCTGGTTCTCATGTAAAAATGGGAGTTCCACAAGGGTCGATTCTTGGTCCTTTTCTATTCTAGATTTATATTAATGACTTGCCATTATTTGTAGAGAACTTCTATGAAATTGTATTATTTGCAGATGATACTTTACTCGTTTTTAATGTAACTAGGTGTAAGACTAATTATGAAAATGTAAATAAGGCTGTTTCTGAGGTACTCCGTTGGTTTACTATTAATAATTTACAGCATAACGCTAAAAAAACAAAATGTATTAAATTTATATTACCAAATGTCAGAAATGAACCAACCTATATTAGAATAAACGGTTATCAATTAGATTTGGTAGATTCTAGTATTTTTAGGCATAACCCTTGACTCAAAACTTCAATGGAATCTTCATATATCGAAATTGGCCGGTAAACTCAGTTCTGCTGTTTATGCCTAAACAAAAATTAGGCAATTAACAGACGTTGAAACTGCTAGAACTGTTTATTTTAGTTATTTTCATAGTGTCATGTCGTATGGCGTCCTACTGTGAGAAACAGCGGCTGATATTGTAACTATATTCATTTTACAGAAACGAGCAATAAGAACAATCTATAAACTAGGATCACTGACTTCCTGACTGGTGTCCTGACAGTTGCACCTCAATATATTTATAATTGTATAGGTTTTGTACGTTGCAATATCAACTCCTTTACTAAACATGGTGACGTACACAATTTCAATACTAGAAATAAGACAAAACTTGTAATGCCACTGTTCAGGTTACAGATGGTTCTCGGTTCTTTCTTGGGGCAAGGTATACACTATTACAATAAAATACCAAGTACTGTACTAGATTTACCTTTAGATAAGTTTAAAAAACATGTGAAGTCTTTATTACCTATAAAAGGGTATTATACAGTCAAATAATATTTAGATGATAAAACAGCCTGGTTATAATAAAAAACACATTAAGCTCTATTTAAATCAATATAATATTTATACTGATATGATAGCCTTTATCAGCAGTGTCCTACAGCTAGCAAATAGCGTTGCGTTAAATAGATCATTAAGTTTTTATTTCGAGTGTCTTGAGTGTGTCATGCTCTTTTTATTGTCTCTGGTGGCGTGTGCGTCGGGTATTACGTACCCTAAAATATGGTTGAGCGAAGCGATGGCTGATTCGTATGTCATACTCGTGAACGGGTGCCGCCTGTGGAGGCTGGACTGCTAATGCATACTTATCTTATTTTTAGTATTATTCACTATAGTTTGACTTTGTTTTTCTTAAACAATTTTTGACTTTTACTAGAGTACTGTATGACATTGTAGAAATTGAAACTTTTACCTGATGTAAATTTGTTAACTTAGATTTTTTATTTTGTTTTTTTTACATGTTGTGGTTGTCTTATATATTTTTTGTGTTTATTTGTAATGGAAAGTGTCCTGCTATGATAGGCCATTTTCCAATATTTTTGACACTGTAAGGGAGAAAAGAGCTGGCCACTTGCCGAGTTTCTTGCCGGTTTTTCTCAGAACAAGATCTCCCGCCCAGAGAAGACTTACGAACCGATGGCATAGTGACTTTCACTAGAGCTACTTTTAGCCTAAACTCAATAAATGATCTTGAATTTAAAATTTTGAGTATATCATATATTTGTCTTGGCGTTGTATGTTTATTGTTTATTATTATTATTATTTTTTTGTTTATTTTTTTTTTTCTGATGCTGCGTTGTTTTCACGCTGCACCAGTTGTCTTCGCGTCTGGACTCCATTTCCACTTAACATCAGGTGGTATGGAGTCATTTGCCGTGCTAAGTATAAAAAAAAAAAAAAAAAATTGTTTTAGAAGAAGAAGCTCATTTGTGAGTGTTCAGTGCCTTAATCCAGCTGACCTGTTCTCGTCGTCCTTGCGGTCCCGCTTGCGATGGCGCGCAAGCTGGTACGAGGCTTCCCCCTCCGCGGGGGCCCGCGCCTCCGGCGGGGGGGCGGGGGTCGGGACCGACACGCGTATGCGCTTGCGCTTGCGACGCTTCACCATACGCTGGGGGGGTGGGACGTTAGACATTAGACATTTACTGGGGATCAAGTTTATTGATTCTATAACTAACTAATTCTAACTCTAAGCTAATTAATTAATTAGAACAGAGAGGAAAAAGCTTCTTCGCGAAATCAAAGCGATAAATAAGAGAAATTTCATTTCAAGTAAGTGTGGCTGAAAATCCTAGATTTCTTATAATATATCTCACAACGGCACAAGTTGAGCCACTCCAATTAGTTTCGTTTTTTATGTGTGTATTGTCATGGTTTTTATGTCTGAGTTTTTTATCAGGGGGCGATATATGAACTCGTAAATAATTCTCACGCTATAATACCAATTACGATTCTTGTCACTCTTATTTAAAATTATTGGTAACAAACTTTTGACGTCAAAAATTCTCGAAAATAATATTATATTTCATACTGTATTTCATGTCACTTCCAATTTCGAGATCACCAGTGAGATTCAAAAATCGCTCCGCCTGCCTGTACCCCTGTTATTTTGTATTGGACTTTTTTTATGTAGCCTATTTTGAGTCTCAGTGCTGGGCAAAAGTCTCCCCTCTGCGTCTCCACTCGGCTCATACCACTTCACCAAAAAAGTGGTAAGAACGTCAATAAATTCAAAAAATACGAAAGTCATTTAATTCACAAATGATAATGGACTGTAACTAGAGATGTAAAGAACTCGAGTCCTTTAGTCTTAATTCGATAGACTCGGCTCAATTTCACAAGACTCAGTGAACTAACTAAACTCGGAGTCTTAAGTCGAACCGAGCTTCAGTCCTTTCACGAAGACTCGAGCGCCAAAATATAACTCGTGTCTTAGATAGAGCTCGAGTTTTGAAAAGAGCTTGTGTCTTACAATGAGCTCGAGACTTAAAAGAGCTGGAGTCTTCTTCAAACTTAATAATCATTTCAATAAAATAATAAATTCATGATGATTAAAATGTTTTTTTTCTGTTAATAAACGCTTTTATTTTTCAAAATACTATTCTGGTTACAAATATATTCCACAAAAGTAACATTTTACGACCTGCATTAAAAAGGAAGACTCCAAACGGAAAGAACTTGAGCGCGACTCGCCGCGTGAAAACGACTCGAGCACTAAAAGAGACTCGATCTTCATGTTGCGATCAAGAACTCAATACAGACTTGAGTTCTCTAGTCTTGGAGTCTTGTTTAATGAGACGAGTCGTGTAATTTGTGAGCCGAGCTCAAAATTTAGGACTCAAAGACTCGAGTTCTTTACAACTCTAGCTATAACATTCGATTTTTTTGTTATTTATTAGTTACAGACGTTTCTAAAGCGCTCCACAGAGAGAGCAACTTCGGTTGCAGAAACTATCAATTTAGCCTAAACCACTAGACCACGAGGCGGTGGGTGGAACGGGCCTTATTTGGAACGACCAGGCGTTTGTGTGGCGTTGTTAATGAAACTCTAACCCCTTACAAATAAACAGAGAATAAGCTCCGAATCTCTCTCTCTCTCTCTCAAATAGTTATTCCATATTTTGTCTCTTTTACTCTAATATGAAATGACGTTTACACGACGGGAACAAAACACGGATACAACTAAAATAATAAATAATAAAATAAATAAACTTTCCTACACTCACACCAATTATCTAGCCTAAGAGAAGCTTCGTTATGAAACTCGTTAAATGGTTACTAGACAACGGATAAACATACTTAAAATACTTAAATACATACTTATTATACATAGAGAACACACAGACCTCAGAGAAGTGCCACTGGCCCCGCTACCGCCTTCAGCGGTATCGAAACGCCAAATTTGGCACTACTCGTCGGCAGATTGGGATGGTATGCGGGACTATTTCGCATCCGTTCCTTGGGGGCAGCGCTGCTTCAGCGGGAAGGACCCGACAGCTAGTGCAACTGCAATTGCTGATGAGATAGTTAAGGGATGGAATACTATATTCCGCACTCCTATCTCATCAGCAAAGGCAGGCGCAACCGATGGTTCAACCGCGAGTGTGCCAACGCTGCTGATAACAAGCAGGCGGCATACCGCGCTTGGATCAGAGGTAAAGCTCTTGAGGATCCCGAAACCCGCTCGCTGAAAGCAGCCTATAATAATGCCACCAAGTCCTGCAAAAGAGCTTACTAGAGCAGATGCCCAGCGCGTTGCACGAGTCGGCCAAGAACTACTGACGCATCCTACGGGCAGCCGTAGCTACTGGCGTCTGGCCAAAGCCGTGCAATCGAACTTCTGCCAACCCTCGCTGCCACCATTGAGATGTCCTGACGGAACTTTAGCTCACAAGCCGCAGGAGAAAGTCGATCTCCTGGCCAAACTCTTTGCGGCTAATTCCCGAGTCGATAATTATAATGTACAGCCACCTACAATTTTTCACTGTGACGCAGTGTGACGTCCGTGATTGCAGTCAATCGATGTCCGGAAAGCTAATGGCCCTGATGGCCTCCCAGCAATAGTCCTAACAATGTGTGCAGCGGAGTTGTCCCCCGTGTTAACGCGCCTTTACCGTCTCTCGCTCTCTTCAGGTTGTGTGCCGGAATCTTGGAGAGAAGCTAATGTGGTTGCATATGTGGTCCCCAAAAAAGAAGATCGGTCAGATCCATCGAATTACCGCCCCATAGCCGTAACTTCAGTTTTGTGCAAAGTTATGGAGCGCTAAAATTATGGAGCGCATTTTAAATAAACAACTTGTCCACTACCTAGAAGAACACTCCATAATTCACGATCGCCAATACGAGTTTCGGCCGAAACGGTCAACGGGTGATCTTCTAGCGTACGTTGCACATCTTTGGGGTGAGGCTATTGACAAGCGTGGTGAGTCGGTGGCTGTTAGCCTTGACATAGCCAAGGCTGTTGATCGGGTCTGGCATAAAGCTCTTCTCTCCAAGCTCCCGGCATACGGTCTGCCTGCTCAGTTCTGCAACTGGGTCGCTGGCTTCCTGCATGTGCGCAGAATCAGTGTTATATCTGATGGATGCGCTTCGCGGCTCATGTCAGTGATATGCTTCCACTTGGAAATATTCATTGCTATGCAGATGATAGTACGGTCCATGGAGGATATAACGGTCACCCCGCGGCAGGGCGGGTCGAAACCGAAGTGAATCGAGTGAATCTTGTCATTGAGCTCAATCGGGTATTGGACCTCATATCTAATTGGGGCACCAATAATCTGGTTAAGTTCAATGCCAAGAAAACACAGGTGTGCGCGTTCACGGCAAAAAAGTCACCATTCCTTCCCCTTCCAACTCTTCAGGGTACATCTCTACGCCTGCAGAGCAGTATCAACATGCTCGGTATGACGATACGCTGCGATCTGAACGAAAGGGCCTACATCGAAGCCGTGATCAAAACAGCCTCACGAAAACTCGGAATTCTGAAAAGTGCGGCGATTTTTTACGCCGGACCAGTTGTGCCTTTTGTACAAGACACAGGTACGGTCTTGCGTGGAGTATTGCTCGCACATCTGGGACGGTTCCGCAAAGTACCTTCTCGATGCCTTGGACAGATTGCAGCGTCGCGCTGAACGCATTATCGGCAATACAGAAGTGGCAAATACTCTCGAATCTGTGCAATTGCGTAGAGATGTTGCGTCACTCAGCGTGTTTTACCGCTTATACCATGGCGAGTACTCTGAAGAGCTCTTTGGCCTCATCCCACCCTCTCCCTTCCTTCATAGGAATACACGTGCTGCTCTTCGGAGTCACCGATTCACTGTCTCAAATATCCCATCGCGCACAAAGAAAGGACATCAGGCACTTTTGACCCAAAAAGGAATAAACTTATTTCTATTATCTCTAAGCACTATGTGTCATTATATACCTAAATCAGTATCACCTTTATTTTGAAACTCCTTTAATTGGCTGAAATTAATTAATCAGAAAAGAAAACAACGACTATGAAAATGACACTTTTGTGGCCGCCATCACTATTTTTTTGCGTAAGAACACTCTGAATTAAGGAAACTTCAGAGTAAGAACAAGGCACATTACATCAGATGACAATGACGTTGACAGAAGTTGGCTGGATTTCTGTATTTCTGAGGATCTGTCAGCCAGCCTGTCACTGACAATGTCAATCACTGTCAACTAAAGCGTTTGGTTACAACCACATGATTAAATGAACGGACACTCTCCATCAGTATCATGTTTTTTATTTTAGATCTTAGTGATCAACAAGAAAGCATTATAAATAATTTTAATTTGAATCGGTACGCCCACTTTTAGTCCATTTTTTCGAGAACACTGGTGTTCATTCAGCACTTAACGAAACGTTTGGCTTGAATTACAAGTGTTGCTATACTAGTATACCTAGTGTCAGTGTTACCAAAGAAAAATATTTCAAACGTGAATAACTCTTCTAATAAAAATGTTTGATAAACTCTGAATAGTGTCCACGATCCACTATTTATATACCTACATTGTTGTACAAACAGAAATGCTATACATTCTTGGGTCAATTGTCAAAGGAATTTGCCTGATGTCCTTTGGTGACTCGTTTCTTTGTCGCACCTCCAAAAGATGCAATAGTCTACCAGCACACGTTTTCCCTCCTTCGTATGACATGGGGTCCTTCAAGAGAGGCGTGAAGAAGCACCTTGTGGACCGGCAGAGTGAAGTTGACTGATGCTACGTTTGTTTCCACGCTGCACCAGTTGTCTTCGCGTCTGGACTCCATTTCCACTTAACATCAGGTGGGATGGTGTCATTTGCCGAGATAAGTATTTAAAAAAAAGACCCGAGACAATTTAGAAAAACAATAATTTCTAAATTGACCCGACCGGGGATCGAACCCGGGACCTCAGAGATGGCGACTCCATGAAAACCGGTCACAATCCACTCGACCAAGGAGGTCGTCCAACTATTCCGACCTTATTCTCTGATTATTTATAAGGCACTAATAGTATTATCTGTCGGGCTAAGTGGGATGCCGGTTCTGTCTGCGGACGCCTATAATATTCCAGCTAACGCTCCGTTTGTATGTGCCTGCGTGGCGTGGAGCTGACCTCGGGCTGCGGCGTGGCGGTGGTGGTGACCTCGACGAAGTCCTCGATGATGATCTTGTTCTCGGCCGGCTGCGGCGGCGGCGCCACGTGCTTGCTGCGCCAGCCGCCAGACTGCCGCCACACAAACACATCACTCATGAGTCCGGTTCACACGAAAGGGAAGTTGACAACAATTACGAAAACACAAATGTTGAAAAAATTTCCACGAGCAAGATTTGAACCCGCACCCTTCTGACATACCGGGTCAGGTGCTCTTCCAATTGACAATTAACAATTACAGTCATTAGTTACACACATACATACCTTCCGGAGGAGCTCGATGGCGCAGTGGTCAAGCAACTTTCGCAAAGGCCGGTCATCGGATAGGTGACCAAAAATTTATCATCTCTCGCTCCTCCGTGCTTCGTCGGCACGTCTTGCCGTCGGTCCCGGCAGCATTAGCGATCGTTAACAACCACCGCACCGCACTGGGCTCGCGTGGTGGTTTATGGCTTGTTCTCCCTATCCTTCCATAGGGAAGGCTCGTGCCCCAGCAGTGGGGACATAACAAAGAGCTGATGAGGATGATACATACTCTCACGTCGTTCATCCAAAAAGGGGTAAACCAGAACATCGAAATCACAAATTTTCAGTGTACTTGCTATTAGTGACCTCGAAGCCACATTTAGCATATTCGAAGTAGGGTTCCGAGCGAGTGGATAACACCAGTAAAGGGTTGCTACCCGAGCGCCTGATGTACTTGCATCTAGGGACCCTTGACCACATGTCGGCTCTTACGACTTGCAAGGGAAGTTAAGCAGATAATATATTATTTTCACATGGGACATTAACATGGGAGTAATTAGTTTCAGCTCCATCTTGGTGCTAACCTTGTCGGTGGGCGGGCGCGGGGGCGGTGGCAGCTCCATCTTGGTGCTAACCTTGTCCGGGGGCGGGGTGGGTGCTTACCTTGTCGGTGGGCGGGCGCGGGGGCGGTGGCAGCTCCATCTTGGTGCTAACCTTGTCCGGGGGCGGGGTGGGCGCTTACCTTGTCGGTGGGCGGGCGCGGGGGCGGTGGCAGCTCCACCTTGGTGCTAACCTTGTCCGGGGGCGGGGTGGGTGTTTATCTTATCGGTGGGCGGGCACGGGTGCGTGCGAGTTAAGGACGGTACACCCATCCAACTCAGCTTCATCAGCACTTCGAGCAACCAACGTCAGGCGTAATATCCAGGTCATACGTCAATGGCCAAAATGCAACATTAACATTAATTTTAGTATATAAATCGATTGTTTATAAGTAATATTGAATATTGTATTAGCTAAGTCTTGACTGTAACTCTGCTTGAATAAATATATTTTTTATTCGAACCAGTTGTACTAACTTAACTCGCGCGGGGGCGGGAGCAGCTCCATCTTGGTGCTAACCTTGTCCGGGGGCGGGGTGGGTGCTTACCTTGTCGGTGGGCGGGCACGGGTGCACGCGCGGGGGCGGGGGTAGCTCCATCTTGGTGCTAACCTTGTCCGGGGGCGGGGTGGGTGCTTACCTTGTCGGTGGGCGGGCACGGGTGCGCGCGCGGGGGCGGGGGCAGCTCCATCTTGGTGCTAACCTTGTCCGGGGGCGGGGTGGGTGCTTATCTTGTCGGTGGGCGGGCACGGGTGCGCGCGCGGGCGGGGGCATCTCCATCTTGGTGCTAACCTTGCCCGGGGGCGAGGTGGGTACTTGCCTTGTGGGTGCGCGGGCACGGAAGCGCGCGCGGGGGCGGGGGCAGCTCCATCTTGGTGCTAACCTTGTCCGGGAGCGGGGTGGGTGCTTACCTTGTCGGTGGGCGGGCACGGGTGCGCGCGCAGGGGCGGTGGCAGCTCCATCTTGGTGCTAACCTTGTCCGGGGACGGGGTGGGTGCTAACCTTGTCGGTGGGCGGGCACGGGTGCGCGCACGGGGGCGGGGGCGGGGGCAGCTCCATCTTGGTGCTAACCTTGTCTGGGGGCGGGATGGGTGCTAACCTTGTCGGTGGGCGAGCGCGGGTGCGCGCGCGGGGGCGGGGGCGGGGGCAGCTCCATCTTGGTGCTAACCTTGTCTGGGGGCGGGATGGGTGCTAACCTTGTCGGTGGGCGAGCGCGGGTGCGCGCGCGGGGGCGGGGGCAGCTCCATCTTGGTGCTAACCTTGTCCGGGGGCGGGGTGGGTGCTTACCTTGTCGGTGGGCGGGCACGGGTGCGCGCGCGGGCGGGGGCATCTCCATCTTGGTGCTAACCTTGTCCGGGGGCGAGGTGGGTGCTTACCTTGTCGGTGCGCGGGCACGGGTGCGCGCGCGGGGGCGGGGGCAGCTCCATCTTGGTGCTAACCTTGTCCGGGAGCGGGGTGGGTGCTTACCTTGTCGGTGGGCGGGCACGGGTGCGCGCACGGGGGCGGGGGCGGGAGCAACTCCATCTTGGTGCTAACCTTGTCTGGGGGCGGGATGGGTGCTAACCTTGTCGGTGGGCGAGCGCGGGTGCGCGCGCGGGGGCAGGGGCGGGGGCGGGGGCAGCTCCATCTTGGTGCTAACCTTGTCTGGGGGCGGGATGGGTGCTAACCTTGTCGGTGGGCGAGCGCGGGTGCGCGCGCGGGGGCAGGGGCGGGGGCGGGGGCAACTCCATCTTGGTGCTAACCTTGTCTGGGGGCGGGACGGGTGCTAACCTTGTCGGTGGGCGAGCGCGGGTGCGCGCGCGGGGGCAGGGGCGGGGGCGGGGGCAGCTCCATCTTGGTGAGAACCTTGGCGGGGGCGGCGCCCTTCACCAGCTCCGTCACCTTGTTGCGCTCGAACACGCGCCCGTTGTTGATCACCTAGCGAGTATTACATTACATACACTATGTTATAATATGTTGGAAAGGAAACGCTTTTTACGAACTACTAGATTTTTATTTAACTTATTATTTTATTTTGTGGTTTGAACCTTCCCTTCTATCTTCTTCCCCGTGAAATCCACTCCGAGAGTCAATTAAAATCTCCGAAGAAGACAGCGTTGGCATCACATAACAGGGCGCAATGTAAATTGTTATATTTTTTATTATTTTTGTTACATGTTGTATGTTTAATTGTGTGTTTTGTTATGTGATTCCAATAAATGTTTTTTCTTCTTCTTCTTCAAATAGAAAATGGGGATGATTTAAATTTGTCAATTTCAAACACGTTTTACGGCTCCCTCCCGCTCACGCCCGATTTTGTAGGACCGACAATCGGACCGATTTCTTCGCCGAGGTTTTATCATTTTATTTGTGACTAACTTTTTGGTGTGCGTTGCAAGGTTGCAACATAGAACTCTATACGTTTCATTTTCACCGACTAAAATATCGGTCACCGATTATCGGACGTGGGCGGGGGGCACTTATACTGGTTTTAAATAAAAGTCATGGCCATGAACACAAGCCTTTCAGCAGAAATTATTAAAGTGTTGTCCATTAAACTTAAAGTTTGAAAATTAATTTAATGAATCACGGTTTCGACTTTTGACCAAGTAGTGAAAAACAGAATAATTAATTACCTATTTTTGAGCAAAAATACTTCTAGCGATTTTATTTTCAACCCTATTAGTATTACCCATACAGTCCAAAGTCAATCATTACATACAGTATGGACAATTTTTTTTTTTTTTTTTGTATCCTGCTTGGCACAGCAATCTGTTTTTCCACATTTAGCTGCTACTGTGTTTGACATGTGTCTGCTAGTGTCTTGAAACTGTGAGGCCGGTCCACTGACCTCACTCACTTAATTATTGGAATCGGTTTTGGAGGGTTGGGACACTGTTCCTCCTTAGTCTTGAGAAAAGGACACTGCCAGTGCCTTTTAAGTCTGTAGCCAGGGTGTTGACATGGTTAGATAACTTATCCTGATACTTGAGACTTCTCTTTTTTATTTCCTGCTTTACAGTTGGTAGGTTCAGGTCTTGTAGGATGTAATTATTGCTTATGCATTTTGGGATGTTAAACATGTGTCTAATTGCTTTTGTCTGAAATCTCTCCAATATCTCGATGTTGCTGTTTGATGCTGTGCCCCAAAGCTCAATGCCGTATGTCCAGACAGGCTTGAGTATTGTTTTGTATACCATCATTTTGCTTTCGTTGGATAATTGCGATGTTTTTCCAATTAGCCAGTGCATGCTGCGTAACTTTGTATCCAGTTGTTTACGCTTATTCCATATGTGTTTTTGCCACGTTAGTCTCCTATCCAGGTGCAGACCAAGGTATTTGGCGCTGTCGGAGTGCGGTATGTGTTCTCCATTCAGGCTGATTGCGGGACAATTCCCTTTCCTAAGGGTAAATGTGACATGCATCGATTTGCTGTTGTTTGCTTTAATCCTCCATACCCCAAGCCACTTTTCAATTTCTGTAAGATGATTCTGGAGATTAGCAGAAGCCGTTGATGCGTTGGAGTTAGTGGACAGTATGGCAGTATCGTCGGCATACGTAGCCATCACCGTGTCTTCTTTTTTAGGGATGTCCGCAGTGAAGATAAGGTACAGCAGCTTTTTAGTATAAAGTAGAAAGAGTGTGGCAAGTATTTTTTTATCTTGAATAAAAGGCCTGTATGCCAGACCCTGTCGAAGGCTTGGCTAATGTCAAGGAAAACAGCCGAGCAGTACTTTTTGGATTCCAGAGTTTGACTGATGGTGTTAGACAGTCTGTGCACCTGTTCTATACAACCGTGCTTTTGCCTGAAGCCGAATTGGTGATCCGGGAGTATGTCACTTAGATGCAAGTGCATTCTATTAAGGATTATTTTTTCAAAAAGTTTGCTAACCAAAGGCAGGAGACTGATGGGTCGGTATGATGCAGTTTCCTCTGCTGCTTTGCCTGGTTTTAAGATCATAACGACTTGGGCAAGTTTCCATTGGCATGGGTAGTGACAGAGCCTGAGGCATGCGTTGAAAAGTATCACTAGAAACATTAGACCTTTCTTTGGTAGGTTAGTTAGCAGAGTTGCATCTAGTTGGTCGTACCCGGGTGCTTTTTTGACTGGAAGTGCTCTAATTTCTCTAGTGATTTCTTTGAGGCTTACTGCCTTTAATGGTAGGCATAGTTGATTAGGGGATTGCAAGAATTCCAGTATATCCTTGTCCTTTTCTGGGTTACTACTCGGCAGTGGGCTAAAGACGTCCTGTAAGTGTATGGCAAAAGCAGTTGCCTTTTCAAGATCTGATTTAGCCCAGCCATTATCGTGTTTTCTAAGGGGCGGGATGTGATCTTTTGGCCGCTTGAGGTTTTTAGTTGCTCGCCATAGTGAGTAGTTTGTGTCCTTATGGGGAGTTAGATTGGCCAACTGATTTTGAAAGCAGTGGTTTTCGTGTTCTTTGATTACTTTTTTTAGTTCATCTGAAGCTCTATTAAAGGCTGTTTTATCAGAGGGATATCTGGTCCTGTGCCATTCTTTTCTTAAGGTACGCCTCTCTTGGACTTTTTCAGGATGTACTTTGGGTATTCTTTGATTATTATTCTTGGCCTATTGTTCACTGTAGTTGAGTCTTTGGCTGCCGAGTGAACTGTGGAGTTGAATTTTTCTATGCCGAGTTCTATGTCCTCTTCAGTTTTCAATTTAATATTTAAGTCTGTGTTACAGGAGATGATTTCCTGAAACGTATCCCAATTAGTGTTTTTGTTGTAAAATCTGTTTGGTGGGTCTGTGTAGGTGGGTATTTTAGTTAAGTTTAGGATGACCGGGGAGTGATCTGATGAAAGGTCGTCGCATTTTTCGGCTTTTGTGTAGATTCTGGCAATATTTTTTGTTATGAAGAAATCAAGTAGATCAGGTATTTTGTTTCGATCAGTAGGCCAGTACGTAGGATCCCCGTGCGAGACGCATTCTAGTTTGAGATCTGATATTGCTCTGAAGAGTTGCCTTCCTTTGGGATTTATAAGTCTTGAACCCCAGTATAGATGTTTGGAGTTCCAATCTCCTCCGCTTATAAAAGTAGGGCCGAGCTCTTCAAAAAATTTCGTAAACTCCACAGAGGTGATTGAATGTCTTGGGGGACAGTATACTGCAGCAATTGCTGTTTCCGAAGTTTTATGTTGAATTTTTACCATGGTCGCTTGAATTTTGTCTGTTTCATAGGGGTTTAGGGAATAATGTTTAATGTTGTTTTTTATAATTATTGCAGTTCCACCGTGAGATCTCCCTGAGGGGTGGTCCGTGCGATAGGTTGTGTAGTTTTGGAATTGGATATGGGAGCGTTTGGTTAGTCTCGTTTCGGAGATCAAAGCCACGTCTATTTTCTCTGTTATGATGAATAGTTCAAGCTCCTGACGTCTGTCAGTTATTCCGTTGGCGTTCCACGTAAGTATTCGGATATTTAGGCCCGTGGGATTAGTCCTGTGATTAACTGGACCATTCGGTCCATCATGCTGTCTATCATGGTCTTCATGATTGTTTGAAATCTGGTAAACATGGCGTCCAGTAGGTTGGTGAGGTTTTGTCCTTGGTTAAGTGTGAGTTCTTGGTATTCATTGTTTAGCTGATTTTTGTTTGTGTTTTTAAGGGCGTCTGAGTAGTTTCTAGGTTGGCGTCTGGGGATTTCTGACCCATTTTGTGGAGGATTTGGTTCGATGTTTGACGTTTTGGCAGTGTTGTCTTCTGGTTTTGTTTTAATTTTAAGTATTCTTTCCTTGTATTCTTTGTATTTATTACATCCTCTATAGCTCGCCGGGTGTTTACCTTGACAGTTTGCGCATGTGGCGTCGGTATTTGGGGTTTTGGTACATGAAGTTGTTGGGTGGTCGTTTCCACATTTGACACATCTGAATGGTCGAATACATTGGTTTTTAGTGTGCCCAAATCTTTGGCATCTCTTACATTGGAGTATTTCTTTTTTCTTGTATGGTGCTTCTATTGATACTTTGGCGTGGTTGATATATTTTATGTTAAAAATATCTTTGTTATTGGGTTGGGGCTCCAAGTCAATGTAGTATATAGCTCTATTAACATATCTCCAGCAGTGATTGACTGGTTTCGTAGTTACCTGTCTGGGCGCCGGCAGCGGATTCGCGTTGATGATACTTTTTCCACTTGGGGCGAAATAACTGCTGGGGTGCCGCAGGGTGGCGTCTTATCTCCTTTGCTTTTCGCTATTTTTATAAATTCCATTTCCTCTCATTTAATTTCATCCTACCACCTTTATGCAGATGACTTGCAAATATATACTCAAGCGCCTGTTGACCAACTTTCTCAAGCTGTCAATATCATAAACACTGACTTAGCAATGATTAGCCATTGGAGCGGGTCATATGGTCTAATAGTTAATCCTTCCAAGACTCAACTCATCGTCATCGGCAGCTCTACGTTTACAAATAGAATTGACTGGTCCCATTTACCTGCTATTTCGTTTGATGGTGTTGCCTTGACTCCCAGTGAAACGGTGAAAAATTTGGGCGTGCTTTTTGATAAAAATCTCAATTGGGGGCCTCAACTACAACAAGTGAGTCGGAAAATGTTTGCTGCAGCCGGATCCATGAAAAGGTTACGCAATTTCCTTCCTATTGCCACTAAGACTGCGCTGGCTCAATCCCTTCTGCTGCCCATCCTGGACTATGCCGATGTCAGCTATCTAGATCTTACTGAGGAGCAACTGAATAAACTTGAGCGTCTTTAAAAATTTTAGTATAAGATTTATATTTGGATTACGTAAATATGATCGCGTATCTGAATTCCGTGCTAAGATCAAGTGGTTGCCTATTCGCCTTCGCCGGAATGCACACATTGTTTCCCTTCTTTACAATATTTTGTTTCATCCTCTCTCACCGCCTTATCTTAAGGAACGTTTCCAATTCCTTCATGAGACGCACTCTCGAGTTTTGAGGTCATCGGAGAGCCTGAACTTGGCGATACCAGTGCATTCCACAAAATTCCTTGACAAATCCTTTTCGGTTCACGCTGTCCGTCTGTGGAATGTATTGCCTGAAAAAGTTAAGTGTGCAAAATCCTCGGATACTTTTAAGCAACGAGTTAAAGAGCACTATCTATCTTTGTCGCTATAATGTTATTATAATTAATTACTTTGTCCATGTCATATATATTTAGTTTATATGTATGTATTCAATTTATATAGTAGTATTATGTATGTAGATATATTCATTGTATGTATGATAATTAAGTATATTTATATTGTCTGTAAATAAACTTATAATTTGGAAAGCACCATAAACCACCCACTTCTTAGTTTTTTTTGTCCAGTTCAACACATGGTTGCCTGGAAGAAATTGCTTTTTAGCGATAAGGCCGCCATTTGTACTTTTTCTTGTATTGTCCTCTTTTTGTATTTTGTATGGTGTACAATAAAGTGTATTTTCATTTCATTTTCATATAGTGGGAGTTTTTCTTTTGTTACTCGATGTAGTGCGTTAACTACTTGTCGTACTTCGTGTCCATTTGTTTGGAGTTCTTCTTTGATCGATAAGGTGTTTTCTGAGGCATGTAATCCTCTAACCACGACTCGATAGGGTCTTTCGCTTTTGAGTTTGTAGGTGTAATGGTTTACTTTGTTTGAAATGAGATTATCTCTTATTAATTTGTAGATTTGTATATCAGCAGGCATTAATTTGATGATATGTCCGGATCTCAGAGTGGTCATGGTGAGTTTGTTCATATCAGCTACCTTGCTAATGAGTTCCCGCAGAGGTGATATGTCTACTATGCCAGTCACAAAAATTGGTTCAGGTTTAGGGATGTATTCCTTTTTATTAATTGTTTGAGTAGTTTCGTCATTGAGGATGTCGAATTTGTTTTGAACTAGGATTGTATAGCTAGTTCTTGTGGCGGTGGTCCGCTTGTTTTGAATTTCGGTAGGACTATCTTGTCTTTTGCGTTTATTTTTGGGAACTTTATCTCGTTGCCATTCTTGGCTAAATTGTTGACTTGGAGTGTCCTTTTGACTTGCCAGGGTGGTAGGCAGTATATTGGTTGCGGATTGAAAAAGTTTTTCTTGGAGGGTGTCAGCATTGTTGGTCCGATCGACTTCCATGTTACTGCTTGGACATCCACTAAATGATGATGATCTCGGCCTAGTTTCGAGAAGGGCTTTGTGAAAAATTTGTTGGGTGTAGGTTATTTGTATTTTTGGGTTATTTTCGGTCATTTCATTTGAATTCCCACGAGTATGGACGAAGGGGTGGTCGCTCACAGGGTGACGCCTTCCTGTGAGAGGGCTATATACAAAGGTGTTCGCCAGGTTCACCTAGGTTGGCGCTAGTGACTGAAACCCTCAGCCATTCATCCTCTTGGCGCGGTCACCACCGTAGGATTGGGGTGAATTTTTATTGAGGTTTTCTACCTCTCAGCACGGGCGGCTAAGCCGATGCCCCCGGTTCTATGGAATAACGGGTGATGGTGATCATTTCCTAACTCCATCTGGCTGATGTTGGTCGGGTTAATTAACCGCCGCCCGAGACTCGGCGTTGACCTTTTGCGGCTGGTATGGTCGCGACACAGCCAACCCTCCTCCTTTTGCATACGGGCTTGGGACCGTCATCGGCGAAGTTTAAATTAAGTATGGACAATAAATGATTTTCTATTCTATTTATATTGCCTAAGAAAGTCTATATTTTAGAATGAGTTTCTTTATAAATATGTTCATGTATAGTATAGCATAGTTTGTAACGCCGGTGTTCCGAACTGCGTGACAAAATCGATAACATTTATTACTTTGTAATAGAGTTTATAATAATTGTAAGTTTATTGTTACATTGTATGATTTTGTAACGACTTACTTTTTTATCGTTGCAAATGTCATTATTTCTCTTAAAGCTGTGCTGTTTCTTGCGCTCATTCTTATCCACAGCTAAAAGATAGACGTCTTGAATGGGTTGTTAGTAAAAAATTGTTTCGACTATTCGATTTTATTTTTAACTGTAACTGTATTCCCCATACAGCCAAAGAAAACTGAAACGTTCCTTAAGATAAGAAGGATAGGTGGGATTAAACAATATGTTATAAAAAGGGAGGAAGGAGGAGGAGGAAATATAACTACAACCAGCAAAAGTAACTATGTAAGTACCTTGATGTTCCTCTCATTGAGTATGGTGACGAGGTCCCTCACAAACGAGTTGTTAGGGTACAGCTGTTTATGTTTACAATGCACATCAGCTTCCAGATGTTCGCCGGATCCGTTGGCGAGCGTGCGCTCCAGCCGCAGAATGAACTTGTTCTTGGCGCGGCGGCGACGGCTGCGCTTGCGCATGCGTTTCTTGCTGCGTCGCTTCTTGTGGTGACGGCGGATGGTGGAGTTTTGGGGGGCGTCGGTGGTCTCCTCCGCGTACGAGAGGAGGGAGCGGGATATGCGCCTGACAAAGACAAAGCCGGTGTTTATTGCATAGAAACCAGCGATCGACCCTTTTTTACCCTTGTTACCCACTACAAACTTTGGGGACGTTCTGCTGGTCGCAAATAGGAACAAGAGTCCAAGCACTCAGTGTTATTTTTTTTAGGTAATGTTTAGTACTGAGTGGTAATCATATTTATCATCATCATCAGCATAGACTAGTCCACTGGTGGGCATATACACGGGCCTCTCCACGCCGACGAGCACGATCCGAGGCTACTCTCATCCAGCTCTTGCCAGCCACCTTGCGAAGATCGTCGCTCCACTTAGCATGAGGGCGTCCTACACTATTCAATTAAATTTTTATTATAACTGTAGTATGGACTCACCGCTGGCCCCTGAGCTTGCGCAGCCTCTCTTCCTGGTCGCTCGGCTCCATATCATCTGCGACAAACCACGATATTTACTTACAGACTGTCACAAGCCATTTGGAACTACTTTTCATCTAATGTTGTAACATCAGTTACAGGTGACTCTAATATAATTTGATGATGATTGAAAGTCGAGTGTTGCTGGATTAATCGGCTAAATAAAACTAAGAATATACTCAAAGAAGCACTTCTTAATACTTCCTACGAAGATACAGAAAAGTTGAAGCGGGTCCCCCGTTCTTACTAAATTCTCGGAACTGTTTGGATCGGAATCAGGATCGGTACAAACCTATAAGGTTAGGACCTCAGCCCGAGATGACCGGGTTGTGGGGGTGGGGTAAAGTGTCCAGGTACATGTCTGTAAGTGGTATAGAGCTTGTGCAAACCGGGTGTTATTGTAACTTGTAACTTGTTCTACGAGTCTTGTCTTGGGTTTATACTAGTGCGCATGTTAAATCTCTTATCTCTATCCGTCCTTATTTGTAGCAAGCATGGTGAGCATGAACACGCTGGAGTTGAGGCGCAAGTGTGCTGTCATGGTTCACTATTACTTGCTTCTCAATAACAGCATAGATAACCCCACTACCCTGTCGCAGTGCTCTCTCATAGCGCCCCAGCGATTGCGGAGGGCGCACGCACGGCGCCTGCTCGCCGCCCCGCTGACGAGCAGGCGGGTACCTGATGGAAAGTAATCACCGCCGCCCATGGACACCCGCAAAACCAAAGTTATCGCAGATGCGTTGCCAACCCTGAGGAAGGAGTTGGATCCTGAGGAGGGAGTAGGAAGTGGGAGGGGAGAGGGGTGAGAGATGGGCCTCCGGTACTTTCACTCACCGGACGAAACACAACAGCAACGAGTGCCGTTGTTTCACGCCGATATTCTGTGAAAGGGTGGTATTACGCCGGGCGAGCCGGCCCATTTCGTGCTGCAACGCAGCGTGGCTCTACCACTTGTATGTATTCATTGATTTTTGTGTTAGTTTTTTAAGTTGTTAATCTGTACCTATGTATAATATATATATTTATGTTTTTAAATTGTAATGACCTGTTACACGTCTTGGCGTTGCTGTAAGTGTAGCAGGTATTTGATGTTTAAATAAAATAAATAAAATAAATGTATCCGAGGACTCTGACTTCTTGGCGGGAAAGTGAAGTCATGTATGCGTTTTTGTTTTATTTTCTATAATTTGTGTTACGTCAAATATTAATGTGAAATAATGGTGGATTATTAACCGTTAAGTGTTCGTGGAGTGTTGGCAAATGAAACAAAACAGTGCAACGTCACTTTTCAAATTCTCTCAAGAAGTCCGCGTGAGGTCTCAGTGAAGCCCCATATCTTCACTGAGATACTCGAGGGGTTTGGGGGTATATCATTTCTCACTCATTATCATTCATGATAATCATACATAAAGAAAATATCGTTTATTTATGTATTATTTGTAAAAAAAATTACTGCGACACTGGCTTAATGTACTAAATTGTTAATCGCAAGAAGCCATCAACTAGAAAAAAAGTGTATCTGAGTGCGTGGTACTCACTGCCGCTGCGGAAGTCGTTGTCCTGTGTGTAGTCGATGGCCCAGCGCTGGGCGGGCGCGTCCCCGCGGCACGCCAGCACGCGCACGTCCGCCGCCTGCTCGAACCCCGCGTCCAGGCACAGCCCGCTGACCTCGTGCTGCAGCTGCCCCGACGGCAGGTAGCGCCAGCGCTAGCGACACATCGTAACAGCTCATACACTGTCCCACTGCTAGCTAAACACTCTCTGAACCTGCTCGAACCCCGCGTCCAGGCACAGCCCGCTGACCTCGTGCTGCAGCTGCCCCGACGGCAGGTAGCGCCAGCGCTAGCGACACATCGTAACAGCTCATACACTGTCCCACTGCTAGCTAAACACTCTCTGAACCTGCTCGAACCCCGCGTCCAGGCACAGCCCGCTGACCTCGTGCTGCAGCTGCCCCGACGGCAGGTAGCGCCAGCGCTAGCGACACATCGTAACAGCTCATACACTGTCCCACTGCTAGCTAAACACTCTCTGAACCTGCTCGAACCCCGCGTCCAGGCACAGCCCGCTGACCTCGTGCTGCAGCTGCCCCGACGGCAGGTAGCGCCAGCGCTAGCGACACATCGTAACAGCTCATACACTGTCCCACTGCTAGCTAAACACTCTCTGAACCTGCTCGAACCCCGCGTCCAGGCACAGCCCGCTGACCTCGTGCTGCAGCTGCCCCGACGGCAGGTAGCGCCAGCGCTAGCGACACATCGTAACAGCTCATACACTGTCCCACTGCTAGCTAAACACTCTCTGAACCTGCTCGAACCCCGCGTCCAGGCACAGCCCGCTGACCTCGTGCTGCAGCTGCCCCGACGGCAGGTAGCGCCAGCGCTAGCGACACATCGTAACAGCTCATACACTGTCCCACTGCTAGCTAAACACTCTCTGAACCTGCTCGAACCCCGCGTCCAGGCACAGCCCGCTGACCTCGTGCTGCAGCTGCCCCGACGGCAGGTAGCGCCAGCGCTAGCGACACATCGTAACAGCTCATACACTGTCCCACTGCTAGCTAAACACTCTCTGAACCTGCTCGAACCCCGCGTCCAGGCACAGCCCGCTGACCTCGTGCTGCAGCTGCCCCGACGGCAGGTAGCGCCAGCGCTAGCGACACATCGTAACAGCTCATACACTGTCCCACTGCTAGCTAAACACTCTCTGAACCTGCTCGAACCCCGCGTCCAGGCACAGCCCGCTGACCTCGTGCTGCAGCTGCCCCGACGGCAGGTAGCGCCAGCGCTAGCGACACATCGTAACAGCTCATACACTGTCCCACTGCTAGCTAAACACTCTCTGAACCTGCTCGAACCCCGCGTCCAGGCACAGCCCGCTGACCTCGTGCTGCAGCTGCCCCGACGGCAGGTAGCGCCAGCGCTAGCGACACATCGTAACAGCTCATACACTGTCCCACTGCTAGCTAAACACTCTCTGAACCTGCTCGAACCCCGCGTCCAGGCACAGCCCGCTGACCTCGTGCTGCAGCTGCCCCGACGGCAGGTAGCGCCAGCGCTAGCGACACATCGTAACAGCTCATACACTGTCCCACTGCTAGCTAAACACTCTCTGAACCTGCTCGAACCCCGCGTCCAGGCACAGCCCGCTGACCTCGTGCTGCAGCTGCCCCGACGGCAGGTAGCGCCAGCGCTAGCGACACATCGTAACAGCTCATACACTGTCCCACTGCTAGCTAAACACTCTCTGAACCTACGAGAAACCCGCGGCAGGTAGCGCTGCGCAAACACGTCTGTTATAGCCAGTGAAGTGAGCCAGGTATCTCATAATAAGGATACTGCAAACTTCATACAATCGCGCGCGAGCTACGCACGCGTAGACCACCTCTCGCGGACGCAAAATCTCGCGACAGCTGCGCGAGTACTGGTTCGAGATGGTCCGAGATCCGTGTCCATGAAAGAGTATGCGCGCGTTGCTACACCGTGTCATGTATCAAAATTTACATTTTGCAGTCTCCTTGCGACCGAATGTTATGCAAAAGCGGGGTCCTGCATGGCGATTTTGCTCACGCTTCGATTTCATTTAAGAATACTTCTTTTTCTCTTCTTTAAAGTAATCAGTAATACTTATTTTTAACATCGCAAATTGTAAAACGCTATTTATCTTAATAATAAATTAAAAGTGGCATGAAATTAAATACTTCGTGTCACTTTAAATTACTGGTGAGATTAAAAAACGTCGCAACCGTCTCTTAGCCGCACCTCGCACCTGAATTGAACTTTATTTAGACGTTGATAGAATCGTGATTTAGTTGTAAGTTTGTGCGGAGTGCCGCCATGGTCCTACTCTGTGGTGTTACAATCAATATAAAAGTGGGTGGTTAGCGTCGCGGTCGCGCGCACCCACCTGCCGCCGCTGCTTGCCGTGGCAGGTCATCATGAGCACGCGCCGCCCCGCCGCCGGCGCCCCGCCCCTGCACAATAACATGCGTACTTTACGTATTTATTTTATGTATTTACTTATTTACATATACTAGTGGTCGCCCAGTTTTTTTTAAGGCTGCACGGATTGTATCCTAAGCAAAGAAAAATTAAAAAATATAGAATGCTAGTTTGGATTGGCATTGACAGATATCGGCCGCTCATCTTCCATTTTTGAAATTTTTGAAGTTTTTGAAAAGAGTATAGGTATATGCGTGTGTGTCAAATACATAATTGTGTGTGTAATGTTTGTTTTATTGATTTAATGTATTTTTATGCATAATTAAAAGAAATGTTAACATTCTGTACTCCTTCTCTATATAAACTATAAGTGTGCGAAATTTCATACTCCTCCGTCCGCACAATTTTCGTAAAAAGAGCCTGAACATAGACGCTGTTTTTATCACTGCTTCAATACAGTCCCTCTGGTTCAGATCGCAGCGAATCTCCATAAAGCCTTGAAGAGAGGGAAGGGGTAGGAATGGCGACTTTTTTGCCGTGAACGCGCATACCTGTGTTTTCTTAGCATTGAACTCAACAAGGTTATTGGAGCCCCATTTAGATATGAGGTCCAACACCCGATTGAGCTCAATGACAAGATTTACTCGCTTCTCTTCAGTCTCGACCTGCCCAGCCGCTGGGTGACCGTTATACCCACCGTGCACTGTACTATCATCTGCATAGCAATGAATATTTCCAAGTGGAAGCATATCATTGATATGCAGAAGAAACAGCGTGGGGATAAACTGGACCCCTGAGGGACCAGCGTTCACTGACATGAACCGCGAAGCACATCCGTCTGTGAGTACTCGGATTCTACGCCCATGTAGGAAGCCAGCGACCCAGTTGCAGAACTGAACAGGCAGACCGTATGCCGGGAGCTTGGAGAGAAGGGCTTTGTGCCAGACCCGATCAAAAGCCTTGGCTATGTCAAGGCCAACAGCCACCGACTCGCCACGCTTGTCAATAGCCTCACCCCAGAGATGTGTAAAGAACGCTAGAAGATCCCGTTGACCGTTTCGGCCGAAACCCGTATTGGCGATCGTGAATTGAGGGGTGTTCTTCTAGGTAGCGGATAAGCTGTTTATTTAGAATCCGCTCCATGACTTTACACAAAAGTGAAGTAACGGCTATTGGGCGGTAATTAGTCGGATCTGACCGATCTCCTTTTTTGGAACCGGTTGCACATTAGCATCTCTCTAAGATTCCGGCACACAACCTGAAGAAAGCGAGAGACGGTAAAGACGAGTTAAAACGGGGGACAACTCCGCTGCACACATTTTTAAAACTGTTGCTGGGATGCCATCAGGGCCATTAGCTTTCCGAACATCGATTGACTGCAGCTCCGCACGTACATCACACTATCTGATTTTAATATCAGGCATTGTGTGGCCACAGTGAGGAATTGTTGGTGGCTGTGCATTGCAGTCATCGATTCGGGAGTTAGCCGCAAAAAGTCCGGCCAGGAGATCGGCCTTCTCCTGCGGCTTGTGAGCTAAAGATCCGTCAGGACATCTCAGAGGTGGTAGCGAGGGTTGGCAGAAGTTAGATTGCACGGCTTTGGCAAGACGCCAGTAGCTACGGCTGCCCGTAGGATGCGTCAGTAATTCTTGGCCAACCCGTGCAACGCGCTGGGCATCCGCTCTAATGTAAGCCTTCTTGCAGGACTTGGTGGCATTGTTATAGGCTGCTTTCAGTGTGCTGGTCTCAGGATCTCCTTGGGCTGAACCTCTGATCCAAGCGCGGTATGCCGTCTGCCTGTTAACAACAGCGTTGGCACACTTGCGATTGAACCATCGGTTGCGCCTGCCTTTGCTGATGATATAGGAGTGCGGAATATAGTACTCCATTCCTAAGACTATGTCATCAGCATCTGCAGTCGCACTAGCTGTCGGGTCCTTCCCGCTGAAGCAGCGCTGCCCCCAAGGAACGGATGCGAAATAGTCCCGCATACCATCCCAATCTGCTGACGAGTAGTGCCAAATGTGGCGTTTCGATACCGCTGAAGGCGGTAGCGGGGCCAGAAGCACTTTGCTGGATACCAAGCAGTGATCCGAGGTTCCTAAAGGAGCTTGAACCTCCACTCGGTAGCAAGCTGGGCGACTCATCAGCAGAAGGTCCAACAAAGAGGGCGCGTGACCGACTATATCTGGGATCTTAACCACAACTCGTGGTGAGCATTGAAATCCCTCAAAAACACCAATTCCGCCAATGGAAACCGCTCCTGCGCTTCATCTGCTACCCGACTAAGGTGTTCCATAAGTCGAGTTGTCTCCATGTCGCCATTATGGGATCGGTAGACGCAAACGTAGACACGGCTATGAGAGCCTAAGTCGACGTGTACCACTAGAAGGGAAAAGGAAGGGTACTCCAGGCAGCGCGTACGGCGACAGCAAACATCCGTCCGAACGAACAAGCTAACTCCGGCTTTGGCATTGAAGGATTCTTCAAGCACAAAGCCCGGATAGTGCAGGTAGTTGGTATCGGCCGGACAGATTATTTGCGTCTCCGTCAAAAACAACATTGCTGGCCGTGCCGTCTCAAGATGGTGGTGGACGGCATTGAGGTTTAGATGGAGTCCGCGGATGTTAGCGAACTCGACCTCAAACGGTAAGGTTGTGGTGGGGGTGTGCACCGCTGTAAGACCAGTTTTAGTGTTAGGCGCTGTCATGATGAAGAAAAGGAGGGAGGCGTGAATCGAGGGAATTCTACCGCGATGCAAATGGTTAAAGTGTGGCGGCCTGTTTCACCAGGGAGCAGCCTACAGATGAGTATCATTAACTCGCCGAACGGAAGGGCCCCCGGACCTCCCGGGGAATGGCCGCCGGGACCCCACCTTCCGGTCACCAACCGGCACGACGGGCCACCCCGAGATTATGCGTGGCATGGTGAGGCAGCCTCACGAGCTGGTTAGGCTCGCTTGGGCCCCTGTACTGTGCCACGGGCGGCCAGCGGGACAGCTGTTACTACGGGTCTCCCTGGTCGGCGGGTTAACGAAGTCCTCCTGGCACTGGTTTGACGGAAGCCTCCACAGACCAAATGCATCGCAGCAACATCCACTCGAGCTCTGGTTATACGCTGGCTGATCCCGAAAAGCGACCGACAAGCGGTCACTTGACGGGTTTTACACCATGCGTACGGTGGTCACTAACCAGACGGGCCAAGCCCTACCACGCAGTAGAGCATATGGAAGCTTGAAAATCCGTTAGTCGCCTCTTACGACACCCACCGGAGGAGAGGGGCGGTGAATTGTATTCTTTCTCCGTCACCGCACGGATAAAAATGTATCGGAGTATAATTTCTGACTAGTTTTAATATCTAAAAATACAAGTATATATAATAATCTATAAACAAAGAAATCGGTGGGGGAGATATGTTGATTGCAGACAAATCACGAAACAGGAACGTGGTGGAACGAAGGTGTTTCACGAAGGTGTGTGAAGGTGTGTGGGTGTCACGAAGGTGTTTTGCTTAATTTACATAACATGTTTTTCTATTACATCACGTTATTAACTATTTACCACGAACGTTACGTGCTATGAATATTGTGCTGACGGCACATACACCCACTGACCTGGCATGCTGGACCTCGGCGCAGTTCTCCTCGTCCCTCAGCTCGCCGGCGGTGGAGAGGCTGAAGTACTGCGTGTTCTGCAGCCGCTCGTGGCACGGGTACACGCCGAGCGAGTACGCGTCGCTTTCGCGCTGCAGAGTGTCCAAGCACATGTTGCTGCTGGGGTTCATGAACCTGAAGACGGGGGGCGGTGTTACTAAACACTCACATACAAATTTACTATAGCGTTGTGTTATCAAATTTGTGGTATTTCACCTGTATATATGAATCTGCCCTGTGTGGTGCCGGGGATAAAGAATTGCACCACCCCATCTCTTCCCGTGGGTGTCGTAAAAGCCGACTAAGGGACCATTGCAGAGGATGGGCAGCAGCATCTCTCTGAGGTTACCCTCAACCAACTGCGATCGCCAACCCGCCTGCCAAGCGTGGCGATTACGGCAAATACCCCTTATGATTATTTGGGGGAGACCTTTGTCCAGCAGTGGACGTCTTTTGGCTGAGATGAGATATGAATCTGCATAGCCAATCGGTTGCAATAACCGTTGGATAGATGTCACTACTGCCGCTAAAAAGCAGTCAAAATCAAAGTAGTGAAACAAAAATTCAGTGTTTACGTCAGCCTTCCCGGTAGCATAATGGTCAGTGCAGCCGCCCACGACCCAGGTTCGATTCTTGGCTCGGTCGGGTAGGCATTTAGTAAATTTTTTCACTATGTTTTATAATTAATTGTGCCGTGTGCACAGACGAGCTCATTTATATCAATTTGTGTGACTAATAAATGTTATAAATGACGTCGTCTGTGCACACGGCACAAATTTTTACATATTATTCATGATTCTTCAAACACGTGAGTTTCTAAAATGCGCGTGAATGAACACTGTATGTCCATCGATTCTGTAGTTCAATGTATTTTGTATGGTATGACTACCATTGGAATTTTTTGTAATGTAAGTTTTTGTCAAAAGTGGTACAGCAATTTCATAGTCGGCTATACTTGGCCTCTAGGTAAACTAAACTATAAAATTAGCGCTGCATACATTTCCAGTGTGGAAGATTTGTGGGACTATTATTTATTTATAATAATTGTTACAATCTTCCCATTAAACCGGTATACTAAATTCTACTTTCGGCGGCAGATCTAAGAACTAGGATCAGGGTAATGTGATGACCCATTGTTTTTTTTATTTTTTTCATTTTGTTTGGGTAAGCTCTTGGCCTTAGCAGTCTTGTGGGGGTCTACCACAGTGGCTGCGGTGGTGCCTACCTGCCGTAGCCGTACACGTCGCGCACCGGTACGAACTTTTCCTTGTACACGTTGTCGAGGTACCACTGGAAGCTCTTGCACTTGAGTTTCTCGCGTAGAACCTTGCGGTGGGTCACGTCGCCGATCTTCGGGTTTTTCTGATGCAAAAAATAATAGTAAATAATAGTAAGTATTACGCAATCTAGCTAATATGTCACCTGACAAGAAAAGTCATGTTATGACAATACATTTTTAAAATGGTTATCTAATACTTTATTAAACAAATAAAATGTGTTTGTTTTGTTTATATAATTTTTAACGCATTTTGTTGCGAACAAATTACAAAAACACAAATGTTGAAAAAATTTCCACAAGCAGGATTTGAACCTGCACCCTTCTGACATACCGGGTCAGGTGCTCTCCCAATTGAGCTATCGTAGTTCTCACCAGCCCGCCGAAATTATTCAACACTATTTATTTTTTATTTATTTCAAACGAATAAGTTTTATCCGTCAATTTAAAAATCGGCCCGTTATTGATTTATTTTGTTTCGAAAACAGTTATTTATTTAATTTATTTATTTATTTATTTATACATAAGGGCACAATAATGAACATCAGACACAAAAATTACAATAGTATTTTTTTTAAATGCATGCCTGTGGCCAATTAGAATTGTGTACAGCATTTACCAAAATGGTTGACAATGATAATAAAAAAGAAAAGAATATAAAATAAAAAAGTGTTAAAATTAAATTTAAAAAAAAGGTTTGGTACAATTCTAATATACACAATAATAACAAGTTACATTACGGACACACTATATAGCCTACACAGAATATTCTATAGCCTTTGCTGTACTGACATAGCTTTTTCTACATTACAGGTACAGCGAAATAAAATAACGACGCGGTAGATTATTATAGTAATGAATTGAGAACTTATTTAAAAATAATAAAAAATATACAGGGTTATTGTTTAAACGTAGCGATTCCTTTAAGGGGTGATAGTAAAGATCATTAGCTATCAAATTGCCGGTAGATGGGGTAGATGGGGCAAAAATGTACCAATTTCGAAATAAAATTATTTTTCTCTTTTCTTTTTTTCTGTTCTTTTTTGTATTATTATTACATCTTAGAGTGTGAGCAAACTAAAAACACCAAAAACAACCATTAAATACGTAAACTCTTCTTTTCAATCCACTTTAAAGTAGCGTGACCCACTTTTATTTAAAAAAAATATATAATGAATATTTATTTATTTTTAAATCGGTACATTTTTGCCCCATCTACCCGAAGGCAAATTGATAGCTAATGGTCTTTACTATCACCCCTTAAAGGGATCGCTACGTATTACCAATAGCCTTGTATAACTATAATACCAAACTAAAATAGGACAAGAAAAGACAGAAACATTTTTAAATATATATATTTTTTATTTTAAATAAGATTACTTTCAATGATACTAGTGTTCGCCCGGGCAGTGGTGGGGGGAATCTCCACCGTTTTTTTTACTATTCGATAATAAGTTGTATTGGTTCAGAATTTCGGCTTGTACGGTCGCCCAAAAAATTGATTTACCACCCTAAGGTTGAATGTCGCATGGCAGATTCATAGGCGATAAAGATTAGTTTCGCTTGCAGATCGATCTGACAACTTCTATTGCCATCTATATTTAAATTTCTCGATATCGCACTAATGTTGAAACCTACATTAAATTGGGCAATTACTTGCGCCCTTTCAGCAATAGTCAAGTTGGCAGGCATTGAAGATGTTATTTATATGCAATTGAGTAAAAAATAATACGGAAAATAAATCGATTTTCTGAGGAAAATAATAGAAAATAATTTACTAAAATATATTTGACAAATGTCAATTGTCAGTTTTCTTTTTATCAAATAGAATTTGGTTGTCTATAGAAATAGTTTTTATTACTTTTGTTTAGAAAGTTTATAATTTTCTTTACAGTAATTAATGTCTTATTAATTTGTAATAAAGGTTAAAATATCATGCACTTATAAATGACCTACGACGTATGGATACTTATCAATTAGGTTTACGTCATTATTATGCATCTCTTTCAGTGATATCTAGTATGAACGTTGTTGTAATTTTCGATGACTAGAAAACTAATTCAAAACTGGTACACCACTTTCTTGGGCCACTGTACCTATGGCCATGAAAACTTTAAAACAACCGACTAATATGTATTTGCCTAAATGTAAAACTGTTTTCATTGTAAACATGATTGTCTGTGAATGATGCGATGTGGTGTCAGATGATTGTATGAAAATTCAAAATCATCTAAATATTTATAAAATACTGTGAAAAAATTAAACGCCCACCCGACCCAGCCAGGAATCGAACCTGGGTCTTCCGCAATCCGGCCGGCTGCACTGACCGCTAAAAAGCAGTGACAAAATTCAGCGCTTACGTCATCCTTCCCGGTAGCATAGCGGTCAGTGCAGCCACCCGGATTGCGTAAGACCCAGGTTCGATTCCTGGCTGGGTCGGGTAGGCGTTTAATTTTTTCACTGTATTTTATAAATTTTATAAATATTTAATTTAGCTTCAGCGCAGCAATTAGCACTTGAAAATAAAAAAAAGTAAAAATATCATTTATTAAGTTTAGGCTGCGAATAGCTCTTGTGAATGTCACTATGCCATCGGTTCGTAAGTCTACTCTGGGCGGGAGACGTTGTACTGAGTAGAACCGGCAACAAACTCAGAAAGGACTATTCTTTTCTCAGTTACAGCGTCAAAATATTGGAAAATCATAAAAGGACACTTTCCAACACAAATAAAAACACAAAATATAAATAAAAGCACTCACCCTTAGGTCGGGGCGGTGCAGGTAGAACAGCTCCGCGTACTCGTCCATCCACACCTCCGCCATTCGCGCCGTGTTGATGCCTGCGAATGAACGAATCAATGGTGAAATGTTTTTATATAATTTTAACGCAAATTTTGTTGCGAACAAATTACAAAAACACAAATGTTGAAAAAAAAATTCCACGAGCGATGGAGGATTTGAACCTGCACCCTTCTGACATACCGGGTCAGGTGCTCTCCCAATTGAGCTATCGTGGTTCTGAATGAATAAATGAATGAATGAATGAATGGTGAACGAATCATCATCAGCTTATTGACAGTGTTCAATGTTCAGCGCCTTAAGGTGCATTCAAATAAGTCGCTAGGCAGCCACGCGATTGCGGCGCTGCACTACAGCCATATTTATGTCAGAAATACGCCATGCGGCAGTAAATGGATACTAAGCTCTCAGCTTTCATCTCACCTGATGTTAAGTGACGACACGACCTAAAGTGGAAGCGCACTTCACCTGGAATCATAAACTACTGAGGCTCCTGATCCTGCATTAGATATTTGGGCAAAATTCTACCATCAGGCAGCCAGTAATCAGTAATCATTAATTTGTTAAATGTTTAAGACAATCTTTCGTGCTCGTGCACGGAATACCTCGGTGAATACTGACCGTGCGTGAATACTGACCGGGCGTGAATACTGACCAAACCTGGATACTGACCGTAAGTGAACACTGACCGTGCGTGTGTACTGACCACTCGTGAATACTTACCGTGCGTGAACACTGACCGTGCGTGTGCACTGACCACACGTGAATACTGACCGTACGTCAATACTGACCGTGCATGAACACTGACCATGCGTGAATACTGACCGTGCGTGTCGGTGTGCGCGGGCAGGCCGTAGGGGTGGAAGCTGCGGAACACGTGGCCCACGCGCGAGCACGGCACCGTCTCCAGCGTGCCGCCGCCTGACCACACAGTTATCACCAATTATTAACACTTAACTATATACACATAGAAGAGCTCGATGGCTCAGCGGTTAGCACGGCTGCAGGCTAATAACCGAAAAAAAACAACTCAATATATGTGAACTACCTATTACATACATTTTAATCGCAAATGCACTAAGCGAGCGATCATTGAGCGATTTGTGTCCGTAATACCAATTTATCAACCGCATCTATACTCTAGCCAAACTCGATAAAGAGTAAATGTAAACAAACCAAATAAGGGTCATCACAAATCTGGGCAAAAATGTTTCTGTGTTCTATCTAATAGGTCCTTAGCTATGAAATGTTTATATAATTTTTAACGCAAATTTTGTTGCGCACAAATTACAAAAACACAAATGTTGAAAAAATTTTCACGAGCAGGATTTGAACCCGCACCCTTCTGACATACCGGGTCAGGTGCTCTTCCAATTGAAGACCACTGAGACCATTGAGAACCACGATAGCTCAATTGGAAGAGCACCTGACCCGGTATGTCAGAAGGGTGCGGGTTCAAATCCTGCTCGTGAAAATTTTTTCTTACCTATGAAATTGCCGTTTTTTTCTCACTTACTAAATAGGTGTGTATTACTTCTAAAAGTCAATACCGGTTGTTAATATTATTATACACCTTTAATTAGGACTATGTTACTTAGGCTTCCGTAATAACAATGACTATTCATTTTGTGTCTTTATCGCACAATTTTTATTTTTAAATTGACTTCTTTTTTTGTTCGCGGAATTGACCTTTCGTTTGATTGTAGCTTTGAAGGGTCTAGACTTTTTTCTTTTTAATGTCTGCTATATTTGGCTAGCGAAACAAACGCACTACCTACTACTCTACAATTTATAGTGTTAACATAAATAGATGCTAAGAAAGTTAAAAAAACGTTAGTATGAAAAATATAATTTAAATAAATCTTCATACAAAACGGCAATTTCATAGGTAAGGACCTAATATTTATCTATTAGTCTGTTTGTTATTATTTTTTGTGTGTTAATAAATGGTTCTCTCTCTCCTTCTGTCTCTCATATTCAATTAATTGTCGACTACAAGTATACATTTAGTTCAGTTAATAGTTGTCATGTGTATAGTATGTGGTGACTCACACTGCCATATGCGGAAGGACATCTCGAGGTTCTCGCCGCCCCAGCCGGCCATCTGCTCGTCGTACGCGCCCAGCTCCCAGTAGTACGCGCGGTTGATCGCGAACAGCCCGCCCGCCATCGTGGGGGACCTGCCACCGTCACCATATCACTCAGCACACCACCACATCACCATCAGCACAGAATCCTGTAAGGCACGGGGACACGCACTAGTGCGTGATGCCGTTCCCTCAAGAAAACCTCCGAAGGTGCTTCATTTCACACGGCTTGAACCCTTTAATTTGTCGCCGCCCCCAAAAAAGCCCGGTGAAGCTAAAAATGCCGTCTAGGCATTCAGAAAACTCTCTTCAAATAAAAACCACATAACACAAACGGTCGCAAGCCTAGCATAAGGCCAAGGCTCCACCGAAATGCTGACGTGCATCAAGGAGAGGAGATCACGTAAATTACGCGAAATCTACGCGACTGATTTATTTTTATTTTACTTTATTTTATTCGGGATGACAACAGCTTAAATACTAAATGCTTTACAAATATGTCTAATCATAACGTAGCCAATAACAGTTATCCACATAATTTTAGTAAAAACAGATACTATGTGTCTTTTTAAAAAGAAAAAAATTATAGCATGCATTTTTTAGCTAATACAAAAACAAAAAAATTTACTTGCAAAATAAGATCAGTAACAGCATCTATGTTAATATAATACATTATACAAATATAATTATATTTATACTTGACTATACGCGTTGATTATAAGAGAATAGGAAAAGAGTAAAACTTAAGTCTCTCTGTCGACTATAGTCTCCGCTTTGGTGGAGATATTATAGCGTGAGAATTAGTCATCGGTTCAAAAATCGCATCCCAGCCCAGGCCTTATCTTTACTCAGCGCTGGCTTTAGGGCCTACCCTAGGGTAGTGCGAGTGGAGCTGTCTATAGGCACCTGGTGACATGGGGCACTAAAATACTACTAGCAAAAAATTCAATTTTCTGGGTGCCTTTTGAGAAAGCAATACAACGCCCATTCTCGCCCTAATGCTTTTGAAGATTTGGACATTTTTCACCTCAATGCACGTAAATACAAGAAAAATTACAAAGTTATTGGTCGTCACGTGAACCCCCTTTAGTATCTTTAGTATCTATAGTTTCACTGTAATATTAATATTTTATTCGATTTTAGATTAATTAGATTAGTTTTATTAATGATTTAATAAATCCACAACGCATGCCGTGGCTGTCTTTAATTGAAAACTATGCTTAGATAAGGCTTATGTTTGTAACAGTGTCATTGTTTTTGCTAGTATTTGTTTTTGACTGTCCAAATAATTAATAAATAACAAATAAATAAATAAAAAAAAAATATAATAGTCATCAGTCTACACTAGTCCACTGCTGGACATAGGCCTCTCCAAATGCACGCCATTGAGTAATATCGTGTTTTATTTTAATTCTCGCTGTACCTTGATCAAGGACTAGGGCTGGCGCTGTCTTCATTTACTGTCACGTGAGATAAAGGCCAAACGTTTATCCGTTGTGGAATAAAAGAGTAACGTGACACTTACCACGTGGGCGCGATGTCCGAGCCTCGTCGCTTCTTCTCCCTTTCTGGCACTTCTATCCAGTTGAAGTGCCCCATGAACGTGAACCCACCGACCTGTCGACACAATATGTCAATGGTTGAAACACTATGCGGAACAAATTATTTCTGTGGAAAAGATTCCTTACAATATGTGGAAAATATTTATAACAGAGTGTGGAAGAGCTTTCTGTAGAAGTATTTTAAGCGTTAAGTAGTGTTTTTTAAAAAGTGTGGAAAAGTACTGTTACAATGTGTGGAATAGTGCAAAAATTAAACCACACCTGTGCATTCATATCTTATCAGAAATCTAGTGCACACATTGACAGCTGAATACCGAGAATAGTAATACAGAAAAGAAAATGACATCCTTTAATACATAATATGTTAAAATAATTTGTCGTTATCTTTAATATATATTGAACCTACATAATAATTTCAAATGTATATCAACAAAGTTATAATTTTTTTGTAGAATTTAACATCCACAAACCCGCATTAGGTCAGAGTAAAGGACCATTATCCTTAAGCCTAAGCTCAGGCCTTCTGATAAGCAGGCCTGAGTTTAGCAGTGGGACGAAGTAGGTATAAGCACAGGTATAGACCTCATTTTTCACCAATTATACAATGTAAAACAAAACAGGATTTTTTTTTAAAAGCAGCAACAAATCAAATGATTACGCTATACTACCAAACTATTGCTACATGTTAATAAGTGGAGAGATAGATATATTTTTATAGTAAATGGATACACTACTTGTTATAAAAAATATACTTTTTGATATTTATATAAAAGCCTTATTAAATGTTCAATAGAAGTGACATATTGTCAAAAAGTAATTATGATTACATATTTATTTAATTGTAGACTCAAAAAAAATATTACTATGTATTTGAGGTTATATATTTTTATATAAGAAATATATATTTTTTAAAGTAAGTATGTATTTAACGTAGTTATCTTAATTATAAGTGGAAACTGCTTTGGCAAATGTGAAACATAGATTAAGTTATTACCTCTGTACTATAAAATGCTGTTTGTTTCCCAATAAATAAATAAATAAATATTATTAAAAAATGATTATTTTTAATATTTATAGAAATTATTGTCATATTGAAATTTAAAATTAAAAAATCGCGTTTAAAACAAACAGCAGATAGTAAAAATACGCACGCAGGCAGCGGTCCGAGTGCCTAATGTGAGTTTCATTCGCGAATAACACTCGCACTGGGTACAGAGATAGCGAAAAACCTCTACGAATATTATAATAATGTGTCATGTTAAACTAAGTATTGTTATAAATTGCAAGGCCCTGCAAGAAAGGGCGTCACGTACGCACGCCTGCATATCAACCTATACAAATCTGTCAAATTTCTCAATACATTTTAAGAATAAGAATAAGAATAAGAAAATGTTTATTTGGTGCACAAACAACACATTTAAAAACAATAATATCAAATTCCTTAAATCTCGAATAGGTATTATATGTATATGTAAATATTTAAAAACTAACAAGCAATGCAGCCAAAATGGTCGCCACTCAGCATGTGTCATGGCGAGCCATGACGCTGTTTTCAGTGGAAACCAGTGAGAGTGATGCTACTTAATAAATTACCTAACTTAACTACTTTATACATAAAATTCACTTACGTCTTATTTTAATTGCGTCCAGTTTTAGTGCAATCCGGCAGAAAAGAAAACAAAAGGAATTTATGCTTCCCTACAAAAACATATATCCTACATAACATATATACATAATACATATTACATATATAAAAATAACAATGATATAAAGTTAGGTGCTATATTGTTAATCTCTTTGTAAATTAATTAAATACTCTTTAAGATGTTTTTTAAAAGAGGCCAACGATTATCGACCTTATGCATTTGGCATAGAGTTCAAAGTCTATTGAGGATATTTGACATTTTGTGGTAGATTGATTTGCAGCGTGTGTACATAATTTTAAGTTTTTTTAAATAGATAGTTAGACATATATGACTCTGCTCTGCCTGATGTCAAGCAGCAGAGTCCAGATGCAAGACAACTAGTAGAACAGGACTTTGCCTCAGTAACCGTCCTCACCTTCCCTACCCGCGAGTTGCATTGAGGAACTTGCATCTTACACAACAATGCTACTAAAATTGATGTTATGGCGACATATTAGGTCCTTACCTATGAAATTGACGTTTTGTATTTAAAGATTTTTTATAAAATTTTATTTTTCATACTAACGTTTTTTTTAGCATCTATTTATGTTAAAGCTATAAAAATTGTAGTGCGTTTGTTTCACTAGCTAAATATAGCAGACATTAAAAAGAAAAGAAAATCAAGTCCTTTCAAAGCTACAATAAAACAAAAGGACAATTCTGCGGACAAAAAGTAGTAAATCTAAAAAAAAAATTGGGCGATAAAGGCACAAAATTAATAATCATTGTTATTAATGATGCCTAAGTAACTTAGTCCTAATTAAAGGTGTGTAATAATATTAACAACCGGTATTGACTTTTAGAAGTAATACACCTATTAGTAAGTGAGAAAAAAACGCCAATTTCATAGGTAAGGACACAATATTTAGATAAGATGGTGGTAGCTAGTCAGGCGGGTAAACAAGCCCACCACCAACCAAACCGAGTACACAAACATGTACCCCCCTCTGGGAATCGAACCCGGGACCTCTGGGTGTGAGACCGCTGGTCTTAACCACTAGACCACAGAGGCGGTTAAACATTATCAACTTACCACCATGTGACAGCCAATAAAGATTTGAATTTGTACGCACGCAGCAGTCTGATACACGTGTGAGTGCGCACGCGCATCTAGTCCTCGAACCCACGTGAAAGGTATCGATTGATCCGATCGCGAGCCACCGTCGCGTGTGATCTCACCACTTTCCGCTCATTGTTTTAATCGTATCATAGTTGACGATCGTGTACAGTGAACCACACATTGGCGGCGACGGTAACAAATAGGCAAGTAGACGCCTGCACAGCTGGCATGTTTCTTCAATAAAATTTATATATTTATTTATTTAAAATAGGTACATTGACAGATTAGTCAATACTTGGAAAATAAATACTAATTAAAGTGAACTAGACTATAATCTCGAAATAGTATACCTACACAGCATAAATTTTATTATTTTCTACGCAAAAGTATAATAAAATAATCTACATTAACATTACAAGCATTAAAAACAAAGAAAATAAAAATAAAATAAAAATTTAAAAACTATTTAAATGGGCGATGAGGATTCCTGGTCTTTGAGGAAGTTGTTCAACCATATGCCATGTAATCTGACGTGCAGGCGTGCGTACTATGATTTTCTACTTCGTGGAAACGGTTGTTTTTCTGTTATGAGATAAGTCTCAGTTTATTTATCTTTGTTTGCATGTTATTGCCGACGTTCCAATGTATTTTTTGCATACCGCAGAGTAACAATAGGTAATAGCTGTGCGATGTCTAAGAATCATTGATATTTATTTCATGTTTTTAAAGTATTACAGCAGTGCATGATAAATTGCGAAGTTTTCTCAAAGATTTTCATTGAATTTTTCATCAAAGATGTTATAAAATTGCTTTTTTCCAATTTATTATTATAATAGTTCATCGCTTACCCACCAACTTGCCTTGGGGCCTCAGCTCAGTATGAGCTTGCCTAGAAAAGGCCTTTACACTCAGCTGGCATCGAAATTGAGATATAACAATAATATCCCAATAACTTTGTCCACATACTTAAATCAGTTTATATATAAGTCAGTCTTATATAATATATAACATACATACATACATAACCATATTACATCACTACATAGTATAAAACAAAGTCGCAAATTCTTTAAAACTACGCAACGGATTTTGATGCGGTTTTTTTAATATATAGAGTGATTCAAGAGGAAGGTTTATATGTATAAATACATGTATAATATAGTAGAGAAACACTGATAATTTTAGAAGTTTCACATTTTTTTGAGCTTACATTGCAAACGCTGGCTGAACCCTACGAGATAGATCGAAATAATGTACTACTGTATGTATTGTACACCTTAAAAGGGTTTACAAAAAAGTCCGCGATGGTATATGTCTATCTCTTAGGTATAACCCACAATAATCATTTTTTATCCTTTACTTTTTACGAGAAATAATGGCATATTTACGAAGCGATTTTAAGCAATACAGCATTAATCCTTATCCAATTACCTTAAATACATTGTGCATTTAATATAGATCAATATGGCCCTTTACAGCATGAAATTTAAATGAATATTTTCTACGATATTACAGATTTAAAATGCAGGGCCATAGCGGTTACGTGTATCAGCATTGCACCCGTGCGAAGCCCGGGCGGGTCGCTAGTCATATTATAATCGAATAAACATAAATAAAAATCTGTATTAACAATGTGGTAGGTACAAAATAATTGTTAATATCTTCTTCTCAACATTCCTATCCTAAGCATTCTAGAGACTCGAAACGCGCAATTGTTTTATTATAAAGCAATTGAATTATTTGGCGCTGCTGTACTCAACTGAGTACTCAACTTATCGCCAAGTGTGCGACAAATTGATTTTGAAAATAATTTACAGATAATAACCGTATCGCCGCCATTCCGTCAGTTGCGTGAAAGTGTACAGAGACAGTACAGATATATGTATATGTAAACTGTACATCATAGGCATTTGTTAATCATTTTACAAATATGAACTCTATTATGTTTCCGCGATTCTAGCAAGTTAACAAGAAAGTAAAAGTTACCAAGGCTATGGCAAATGTAATACGACACGCTATAAAACCTCAAAAGAATGACAAAAGTGGTAATTGATTCTGACAGAATTGTAACCACTGATATGATATTTTTTTACGTGTTTGAAAAGCTTATAAACATTTATCTTTTTATATTTTCGAGTCTTCATTTTCTCCAAAAAGACAAGAAAATAGAGACTGTAAAAATGGTCGAATATAATATTTTTTTATGTTGTACATTATGTTATACTAGCTGTGCTCGCGACTTCGTCCGCGTGGAATAGTGACTTTCGGCAGCATTTTTAATTTTTTAGGCTCTTTTCCCGTTTTTGCAACATTTTTCACTGATGCTTCGCTCCTATTGGTCGCAGCGTGATGTTATATAGCCTAAAGCCTTCCTCGATAAATGGACTATCCAACACAAAAAGAATTATTCAATTCGAACCAGTAGTTCCTGAGATTAGCGCGTTCAAACAAACAAACAAACAAACAAACAAACTCTTCAGCTTTATATATTAGTATAGATTTAGTATAGTATGTTAATCTCCAGATTTCTGTTTTTCCTTAAACAAAGTTATATAAGAAATTACTTATTGGTTCGAAAAATATTGAACTTTGAAAATTGTATTGACATTAAATGTATTAAATCTCAATATCACGTCGATCCAAGTTCTGTTGCGTTGTCATACTAAAATGATACTTATGCACATGAGTATTTGATTAAATCAAAGAGTCGATAAAGCGTCCGATCCGGATTTTTTATTTACCTTTGATTCAACTCACGGCAAGTGACGTTAAGGCCGAAGACCGCACATCACCCGCAATCCTCAACCGCAAAGGAATTAGCTATCTTCAACCAAACCTCTTTCTGGAGAATGCACCCAAGACCTCTGTGTTTGAGACAACAGACTCGGCAGGCGGTAATAGATTTAAGTCAGTAGTCTAACCTGGAGATTAAACCACGACTACTCACATTACTCGACGCCCATCGAGCATTCGTAATAATGTATGTTAAGACTAGCTAGATATTAGTTTGGTTATAGCTTTGCCGGACGCTCATGAGTGCTCGAATGAGGACAGCCAATCGAAGTTAAACAATTGGTTAGTTCATGCGACAACCACTACTTGCAGATTAACAGTTGTTTTAATTCTGCGTAATACATGCTCAAATGTTAACTAACGTGCAACGTCAAGGACACAATACTAATAAGAAAATTAACAAGACGCCGAACAATAAGAACGGTAAAAGGTCATCCCTGCAACGTCAGACGACGCAGGGAACGGCTAAACAAACTTAAATGCAGCTTGTGTACAACTTGAGTGTTGCTTACGATCTCTGTAATATCAGTGCATCATTGGACTAAGACTGCGCGTTCTTAAATTTGAAGACAACCAATTAAGCATGATATAGAGGCACTCGCTACCGATTTGTTAGATCCATGTAGGATAGCGAAGCGTCATACTACTAGAGACAAAAATGCTGCTATTTGTGACTTTGCACAACAACTAGCTATAAAGTAAAGAGTCTCTATCTACGTCGCAGCAAGGCTAATATTTAAGAAGTACATTACTTCAGGAGGTACTCCAGGCCTGGAATTGCTCACGCCTGGCTGGCAGCTGCTGTTGGCAAATTCCTCGGGACGCGTTCAAGAATATCCAAATATAAAACAGGAAACCTAACAATGCTTTAGAACTAGACCAAAGAAGTTTGAACTAGCGAAAAGATACAGCGTAAACCTTACTATTACTTTACTTGCTCCGTAAGATGCGACGTTTAGCCACTGGAAAGATTTAATACGCAGGACAGATCATCAGATCCTTTTAAATTATTTGAACCCAACAGAGACTATCAGTATATGACCATGACTGCTGCAATGGTCCTCAGCTCTGCGACCACAATAACCATCCTGTAAGATATAACTATAACCATCGCTGCTAGAACAATTCTCAGTCATGCGAATACAATAACTATTTGGAAATACAGAACTAGGACCTCCACCGTTAGACTAGAACATAACAGCCCAGGGTTAGACAAGCGCCACAACCACAAACATCCAAGACCTGGAAGTACTCGGCGGCGTCGAGCTGGAAGCTTGTCTGGTCGATGACGTCGATGAGCGGCGTCAGCACCGCGTCCCGCTTGTGGCGCACCCGCTGCAGCAGCGGCCGCAGCCAGTCAGTCTCCGCCTCGCAGTGGGCGTCCAGGAATATCAGCACGTCGCCACGAGCAGTACGTGCGCCGCGCATGCGCGCGAGGATCAGGCCCTGCCTATAAAAACGCTAAATCTTTTACCATGTCCGGAAGGCGAGAGACGTTCCAAGCGAAAGGAGTCTTTTTTTTTTTAAATTTTACTTGGTATTTTCAGCGCAAATGGACTATTTGTAGGCGGCGACTTAAAAAAGTTCCTCAAGCCGTGTAATCGATATATTCTCAGAAGGTTCCTAGGAGACAGCATCACGCAAGCGGGTCTTCGTTTCCTACTAAATTATCTGAGGCGCTATGATTGGATCGAATGTTGACTCCAGCAAGAGCGTGCAACGCGCGAAGTTTTTGCGGACACAATTAGACATGTATGCATGGATGACATGGCATGACATGGATGCGCATGAACTGGAGGCCAATGTATGTAATGTAATGGCGCCCAGTACCGCGTCATCGCGTCTATGAACTAGCGCGAGATTTGGACAAATTCTAAATTCTTAGTAATCGTTACCTGTAAGCCTAGCTATACAGGAGCCGCAATGGCAGGAACGTTAAGTCATGTTTAAGTCGTTTTTGCTGGCAGATTTTTTTAAAGATGTTTTTTTCAAGAGTATACTTCTCTTTTTGTTACAATATTCCTCTTTCACGCTAGCGAGTTCTACGACGCGAATACGATAGTTATTCGTGGTAAGCCCACTGGTTACTAAAAACCAGCGTCTTGGCTTCCCATGCCATATACTAAGCAGCAACCACTTCATTTTGGCTGCGTAACAATAATTGTGATAATTTAAGTTTACTTTTCATGGTTTAATTCAGTTATTTTTAATAAGTGTCTATTTTATTTCGCCGTAAACATTCATCATGGCATAAAAACCGTCCTCAAACAAGGACAGAGCAAAAGAGGAACGCAATACTTATTTACTTATTTATTATTTATATGAATACTTACTATTTATTTATTTATTTATTTATATATAAAATGTTTGCTTTTATATTCTTTAAAATCCCATTAATATTCACGTCACAACGTGGAAGTATAAAATAAAAATTCACAGTAGTAAAAAATTTAAAGATACTTTTAAATCATACATAAGTATTATTTCGAAAAAAGTTGTTTTAATTGACCTAATTTATTAAAAAGGAGAAAACATAATAATATATTAAATAATTATAGTTCAATGCATGAAAATAAGAATAAGAAGTCATTTATTTCTCTTTCACATAAAGGTGATACCATAGATAAGAACAAGACAAATGTTACATATTATATAACAACCGGTATTTGAAAGACTGGAGCCTGAGATAGGTTTTTGTCTAAAAACCGTTTTACAGATTACCAGAAAAATAGAATTGTATTGTATTGTACATACATCTACCTAGATAAGATCTTCATACCTACTCTTAATAACAATAAATATAGTACTTATATGTATTTGTATTTGAAACAGATAAAAACCAACATAAATAGACTTAAATACATTTTTTACAAACAATAGCTTAGTAATACAAACACAAAAAACCAAGTCGAAATTATTATACAAAAGAAAAACAACACACACTTTACGTTACAACAACAACAAATGTATGCACAAACAACAAAAGCGAAACAAAACAACAAAAATTGATATAATGAAAATGTGCTAAAATATAACTAGTGACTTATTTATGATAAATGTAGCTAATATACCACTGTGGAATATTTATTTATTATTACTATTATAATAATAAAAAATATGGTTTTTGCATTCGTAATAATGGATTTGAATATGAATCGTTTTCACCAATAATGGCAATGATAAATTTCATAAAAGCTAATTTGTATAAATTATTTTGAATGTTGAAATTGTTTTTTTCATGTCTTAGTACTCTGTGGGTTTTTTTTAATGGTAAAAGGAGGCAAACGAGCAGGCGGGTCACCTGATGGAAAGCAATCACCGCCGCCCATGGACACCCGCAAAACCAAAGTTATCGCAGATGCGTTGCCAACCCTGAGGAAGGAGTTGGATCTTGAGGAGGGAGTAAGAATTGAGAGGGGGGAGGGGTGAGAGATGGGCCTCCGGTACTTTCACTCACCGGACGAAACATAACAGCAACGAGTGCCGTTGTTTCACGCCGATATTCTGTGAGAGGGTGGTATTACGCCGGGCGAGCCGGCCCATTTCGCGCTGCAACGCAGCGTGTCTCTACCACTCAAGAAAGGGAAAGGGTGAGGATTCAATCAAACCTTAAATTATTAATTAACTTTATATGCAATGAAACGCTAAATAATATTATTTGACATTTGTACTTAATATAATCGTATAGAAATCTATATATATCCTAATTCATTTTTGAACAGCGCTGTCTGTGATAATTAATATTGAACTAACTTTACTATGATAAATATTTTTTTTGTGGAAACATGGTTTATTTCTAGATTAAGCCTAAACAATGCGGGCTTAATGAAAATGTACGTACTTTGTGTCATCATTAATAGACTCAACTCAGTACGAGTGAACCTATCTGAAACTGGAATAGATCACTTAAAAAAAAATTAACATTATTTTGCCATTTAAATTCTACGGTTGCCACAAGTGAACAGGGTTCGAAATTTCAGGATAAAATAATACATAAAATAAACGGCAGTAAATTAAATGAAATTAATATTGAAATTAAATTAATCTTTATTCAAGTAAGTATTAGTTAAGCAATTTTGAATCGTCTCAAAATATTTTACCTTCCACCCATTCAGGGCGTCTTTTAGCTGTGCAGAAGAACGGCGCAAGAAACTACACAGCTCTATATAATTTCGCTATTCCTTTTTATATTTATTTTTATATTATGGTAAGCCAAACATGGCATGGCATGGTATGGCATAGTGACATTCACAAGAGCTACTTGTAGCCTAAACTGAATAAATGATTTTGAATTTTGAATTTTGAAAAACACATTCGGAATCATTAGCTTAAAACATACCCCCATAACAAAAAAAATTTTTCTGCAAAATGATTTTTTTTATTATTTTTATTTATTCACCTCATAAACCTATCTATCAAGTGTGCCTTAGTTAGTGAGTCAGTACAGTGGTATTTCGCTTACATATATCTATGTATATATTAACTATTATCTTCGTCATACATAACATTATTTTCAACAGACTCATTAGCTCGAGACATGAACACAAGCGGTTACTGTAAACTCTTTCGAGAAAAATGCCCTATTTGAAGTCTTGTGTACAAAACGTGCGAATAAAATGATTATAAAATAATTGCTGGAAAAAACTTTGAGACGAGCGGGAGACAGAAAGTGCGAGTGGGACAGCGAGTGACCGGCGAAACAACACGTGCAGAGTGAAATTAACCAATCGTGGAAGGTACTTATTACATTATATTTCTTAGTCTTATAAAATTCCTAAAGATATTTTTTTTTATTTACATATAGTTTTACGCAATTTTGTTGCGAACAAATTACAATTTGAAAAAAGACAAAGTGTTGACCACGAGCCACGATAGCGTAGTTGGTAGTGCACCTGACCCGGCATGGCATGGGGTGCGGGTTCGAATCTTGCTCGTGGAATTGTTTCAACACTTTGTATTTTTTCAGATTTTATTTTTATTTCACCAATGGATTATTTTATTTTATTTTCAGATTATTTTTTTGTCAATAATATAAATTAGTTTTCAAGGAATTTTGGATTCGGTATTTTCATATACCATTTTAACTTCCAAAATCAAAGAATAAAAATCCAGGAGTATCCCTTTTCAGGCGGTGCGCTATCTACTTGGTAAAAAATTAAAATAAAACTGAGCATTAAAATCAGTGTGTGCTATAAACTTATTACATGAAAGGACAATAGCGGTCGTATATAAAGCTTTAGACAAACAGACAAATTGCAAATGGAAATATTTAATATTTGTAAAATAACGACCAAAAAAACCGCGCGGCGTAGTTTACAGTTATCAAAACACTAAGATCGTCCAAGAATATTCTTTTATATATATTAGATTCAAGCAAAAAGACTTGGACCTTCCTCATTAAACATTATTTCACATAAGTGTAAAGATCATTATGATCATTTAGTATCCATCCAAAAATTTCTAATTTGTCTGTTCGGCGATCGGACTTTACAATACAAGACACGCTACGCTCCGTCACTGCGTAATCTATTGCACACACGCAAACAAAACCACAGCCGGCGACCCTCACCGCCAGGCGAGGCGGGCCGCGTACCTAGGTACAGTCAGCAACGAAAGCAGCTGAACACATTAGTACTGCGTCTAAGCACTAAAGCATTCAACGGGCGCTTGTCAACGTCTAGTGTAGTTATTAAGCCTATTTCACAGTTCGGTGTCTCATACAAACTTCAAAGCTAATTGTTTCAAACCAACAAACCGATCTTAATGAAACTTGCTATGCTTAAGGGAAACAGAGTTGTTGACAGTTAATAGAACATATTTGAAAAAAAAATTGTTTAACTGAATTTATGCGATTTGAAGTCTACTACGGATAGTTTCAAATCGCACACAAGCAGTAAGCAAACGTTTTAAAATAATGTGTTCTATTAACTGTCAACAACTTTGTATATAATCCCTTAAGCATAGACACAACCACCACCAATCCGCATTGGGTTAACGTGATGGTTTATCACGCTATTAAAGCTATGAAGTTTGCATGGTACACCGTTCCGTGAAGTGGCTAAGAAAACGCGCCCACCGTTGCTGACCGTAGGCCGGCAAGCAGTCAGCACCTGGAAAGTGACAGGGTCCTGCACGCTGTAGTAGAAGGTGGAGGAGTCGATGACGTCAATGATGGGCACCACCACCGCGTGCGGCGAGTCCTTGACGCGCTGCAGCGCCGGCCGCAGCCAGTCAGGCTGCCCCTCGCAGTGCGCGTCCAGGAACACCAGCACGTCGCCAACGGCGTAGCGCGCGCCCGCCAGCCGCGCGCGCGTCAGCCCCGCGCTGGGGAGAAGAGCCGCTTTATACCCTAGCAGTTCTTGGCCTGGCTTCTGGGAGAACCTAGGTGCTGGTGCAAGAATTGAGCTGTGAAATAAGTCGAGCTTGGGAAGACCAGAGCGCTGGAAGGAATGCTCGCTTATCTAATACCCTACTGACTAGGGCGTGGCTTCTGAGAGATACGTAGGAGCTGACATAACTAGCCTAGCTCAGGTCTGCCCGCGCTGGGGAAATGGTGCGCTTTTATACCCCAATACCTATGAGCGGGTACCATAGTTGGTATATGGTATATGATATTCCCTAGCTGGTATATATACCCTTATTCTCAGCTCTTCTGTGGGAAACATAGAAGCTGGTTCGAGAAATGAGCTGCTAAACTCAACCTTTATCAGCCGCGCGTGCTGGGGAGAACATTAACCTAATCTTGGGTCTGCCTGGCGCTGTGAAGTAAGTACGTTTTGTACCCCATCAGTTCTTGGCTTGGGTTTTGACAGATACCTTGCAGCTCTTTCGAAAGACTTGCACCAAATTCTAGTGTTGATATTGTATCAAGCTGAACGCGGATTTGCCCGTGCATCATCCATGATCATTTTCCAGAACGTGCTCTAGCAAGTAGCGATTATCTATGAGCTGCTCAATCACGTACATGTCTTTTACTTAATTTATATTTGTGTCTAAGTTTATCAACTCCATTAGACGTATTTAGTTAAAATAACTTATCTAAGAATATAAACTTATTTCATTAACTTGTAATAATAGTGTTTTCATTTTATACATACTATTAAACGTAATGCTTACACCACTCTCAAATCGGTCGAATAAATGACAAACTACGACGCTTCTTAAAACTACAACGTACTATTTGATGAACAATCCACTTCAGTGTCAATAACAAATGGCATGGCTGATTCTACAATGATAACACAACCGACTATCATGATCATGACAATGGCGGTGACATGACACATACACCCATTACTCACAAGGTCCTTACTTCTCACCCAGGTACTGCTACAGCCTAAACTACGTTTACCCAAAACTCGGCTAGAACGGTCAAGGAACCTCGAAGTCGATAATACTTGATCCAGGGTTGTATTCGAAGCTGTTGGCTTCCAGCATGTCTATGATCGGGGTGATGACGGCCCTGCGGTTTTCGTGGATTCTCTGCAGAAGCGGCCGCATCCAGTCCAGGTTCCCCTCGCAGTGGGCGTCCAGGAAGATCAGGACGTCGCCGGTGGCCGCCCGACTTCCGACCATGCGCGCTTGCGTCAAACCTTGCCTGACATCGTGCAGTTTCAGTAAAGGCTATTCTTTGGTGATCAACGAGTCGTCCAACACAGGGGTTATATATTGTTTCAAGACTTCAACTCCTTTACCACAAACCAATGGCTAAAGTTAGACAATGCTTAAAAGAGATGCTATAACTTTTTAGCTTATACAAAAGTATAGACAGAGACACAATATTTTAAATACGTATTTAGCCATTGTTTAACTTAAACACTGTTTTGCAGTAAGATGGTAAGAGTCGCTGGTTTTTTACGAATGGCAAACCAGACGAAGTAATATCAATATTAAAATTGTTGTGTTGTGTACCTAGGCGATTCATTAATGAATCTTCCCCGTAATGTTTAATCTTCTTTTTTTAAATGTAGGCTTTGACAAAACTATATCAATTAAAACTTTCGTTAATAGGGAACTGATGATACTTTTAGTGAGAGATAATTCAATATAATTCATCATTTCAAATATAATAACATCAATAAAGTAGTCTGGTTCGTCGATTAATAACGAGATCATGCATGATCAAAGTTTCAAAAAAAATGCTATTAACATTATCTTTCTAGTCCATTTAAAAACTAGTTGATCAAAACAAAAATAAAAATATATCTAAAAAGCAACTAAAAATAATTGCTACTGTCTATAAAACAACAAAAAATTAAAATAAAATAACAGACAGATTTGAGAGGGAAAAAACGTGTAAATAAGGCATGCAAAAAATGCCCCAAAGTGTAAAGTCAACCTTCACACTCACTTTGGGTCGCTGAGCTATCGGAGTAGTAGTAGAAGATATTTTATATGGAAGTCCAATCTTACATCCGTAAATTACGTAACATCAGGACTAGCCATATCATCATAATCTTAGCCAAAAGACATCAACTGCTGTACAAACGAGAGGCCTTTAGCCAGCAGGGAATGTCAATTAGGTATTTATAGAACCGAAAACCTGAGGGCTGTTCGCTCGAAAAATATTGTGAAGCTTAATAATGACGACGAACAGGATGTTAAAGTGACTGATAAGATATCTGAAGGATCAAAGGGCGCAGTGTACCCAGACACTTGCCAAAGATACATCACGGTCTCCATACTCCCTTAACATCTTGAAATGAATCTCTGTCACAGGACATCATTCACCGTCCATACATTTTTGGGCTAATTCTGAAAGTGCCGGCCAATCAACAATATTATTACATTTTATTAACTTATATTATTCTATTCATTTGTTACTATGGAACCCAACCTGTTGAATCATTTTTTGTATTGTTAAATGAGGTTCAAAAATAATATTTTTACATAGTTTTTAAAAATATTTAAATTCACACGCGCTACTGGAAAAAAAAAATAGTACTTACATAAATCTTATTACACTGACAGAATATTAATTAAATAGCGGTTGAATAATAATTCAAAGACTGGACTTACAACTTTGGTGTCATAATAAAAAATGTTTTAATTATGTTATGATCTAATAAAATATTAATTTTTTTTTGTTAGCTGGTACTTTTGAAAATAGCCCAACTTGGGTGATCTCCTTTCTTCAATACATTTTCAACTATATGTCTTAGTAATAAAGTTTAAAGTGTATTGAGGAAGTTAGACAGTTTATAGGCGTGTGTGTGTACATACAGGTAAATTGGAAATCCATTTATGGTTAAAAACATTTTGTAATAAACTATTTTCTTGTATCGCTATATAGTGGCGTTTATTACACCTGATTAGGAAACACTTTATCAAATTAATTGTCAGAACATTTAAAAATCAACCCTAAGCTTCATAGAAAAAGAGCCACTATGCTTTGCGTCCAACGAGCTGTTGAATTGTTCGTTTATAGCTGCTACGATCGTAAAAGCGCAGCAGGCTCGCAATGGCCGGGCTCTAGAGCCAAGGGTAGTGACACCAACGTTCAACACAGTCACCCAGACTTCGACACCCGTTCGTATAACATCAAAGGCCTGAGGTCACGCCCTTATGCTGTCAACATGCCGCCTATACTCTAAAAGCGCTTTGCGTCATCATTTCTGATGCGGGCAGCTAAGGATAGGGATTCCCTTCCTGCGGATCTGTTTCCTGACACGTACAACCTGGACAACCTGGACCACCTGGAGGAGGTCGATGGCGGAGAGGAGGTCGATGGCGCAGTGGTTTACGCGCCCGGTCTGCGAGTGCTGAGGTTAGGCAAATTTCGCAAAGGCCGGTCATCGGATGGGTGACTGAAAGTTTGTCATCTCTCGCTCCTCCGTGCTTCGGAAGGCACGTAAAGCCGTTGGTCCCGGCTGCATTAGCAGTCGTTAACAACCGCCAATCCACACTGGCCCCACGTGGTGGTTTATGGTGGTTTATCAGGTGAGATCGCGGTCAAACACTTGCCTATCTTTATATATAAATCTTCTGTGCGTGTGTATGTTATTGAACTCCTTCTAAACGGCTGGACCGATTTGGATGAAATTTTCTGTGTGTGTTCAAGTGGATTCGAGAATGGTTTAGATTTACAATTGGACCCGGTAGGTGGCGCTGCTATAGGGGTACAGGGGTACATCACGGGATACGGGTGTTCTACCCTTAAATGCATAGCGTTTCAAAAATGAAAAGGTAACTTTAAGCTTTTTAAAATTTTCGTTATATTTTATATACTATTATATTTATATTAAAATAAATATGTATTTAGAATATACTCTGTAATTAAAACATGTTTTTTTGAATAGTATAATGATATTTTTTCTTAAATTTAACATCATAGACTTTAAATGTTTATATAATTTTTAACGCAAATTTTGTTGAATTTTGTTGTTTTGTTGTTATATAAACATTTATAAATAGCTTGCCTACTTCTTAACTGATCTTAAGTATTTGTAAAAATATTATGATCGGATGTTAATGACGGTAGTTGTTAACATTGAATGGGCGCCTTTGGCTTTCAAAGTAAAAGTAAATAGTGTTGAATAATTTCGGCGGGCTGGTTAGAACCACGATAGCTCAATTGGAAGAGCACCTGACCCGGTATGTCAGAAGGGTGCAGGTTCAAACCCTGCTCATGGAAAATTTTTTTTTTTTTCAACATTTGTGTTTTTTTTTTTTTTTTATCATAGACTTTTTTTGAAAAAATAAATAAAAATACTTTTATATGTTCTATTTTAATGATGTAAATTATTGAAATAGGTTCGTTATTATTAAAACAATTATAAAGTGTAGTATTCATTAAAAAAGCTTTTTATGATAAACAAAAAATCATGCATTTAAGGGTTAAGCGGACGAATTATTTGTTTGTTTTGTTATCATGGTAACTGTCAAAGCGGTACGAAGCCCGCCGGTCAGCTAGTACTGAATAAAAACAATAACAAAAAAACATAGGATGTCATTGAAATTTTACTGAATAACAGGTTAGAAAGCTAATGACATATTAAGGCAACGCACCGCTAAACAATAAATCTCATACGGAGCGTTTGCGCCCAAAAAACTGTTTTTTTTTCAAATTAAAACTACAAATTATTTAAAAAAAAATAACTACAATATTGAAGTGTGTGTTAAGACTAATCTACTAAGAAAATGTAGATGCTTAAATCGGTCTGGTTAGCCTGTAAAATGCAAATCTATGTTTTAAAAGAGGTTACTTTGATATTTTTTTCTCTGTTATAAAAGTTGACAAATCGTGTTTCAGCAACTAGCAAAATGAAGTCAATTAAATGAAAAATCATGTCATCAAATATCACTTTCATATGTTTTGTAATTGTTGGGAAAAATCAAGTTCCCCGCCACGTAAATTTCCTATGCGTCGCCTTAAATTGTTGGGAATATACATCCCTTCTGACCCTGAAAGAGTTAAGAGCGTTTACGCCGCACACTAGCGCCAATGAAAAAATAAACATATCACCTAATGAACATCTGACATGTTATGGTGTAGTTAAATACGGCGTTATTGTTTAAACTGGCCGTTTTTAACTATAACGCCGTATTTAACTAAACCATAACATATCAGTTGTGCATTATGTGACGTAAAAATGCTTAATACTCCATTCAAATAGTTTGTTGAGCATAATTTGATTTTCTATCTTTAATTACTAGATATGTTTTTTTTTCACTGGCGGCGCTATTGGCGGCGTAATCACTCTTAAGTCAAAAATCAGTTCCTGACCCTATTTTTAATGACAAAAGGAAAAATTACAATCACTGGGTTCTGTTGAACACGGATGCCACTGCCCTAGCTTGTTGTTTAGCCGTAAGTTAACCCTTACCGCTCACATTGGACTAGGGTAGAGAGTTATAGCAGAGTGAAGTGAGTGAGAGTGCGGCAATTTCATACAAGCGCTCCGCAACGCACGCACACAAGCTCGTAATTCACCTACATTAGCACACGGAAAAAAACACGGGAAAGGAGTACGCGATGACACGGGCTGTCCCCGCAAACGCGGATCGGGCAGCGTATGTTGCTGTAGTAACGGAGAATAACAAGTATGTCACTGAGCGCTGCCGATCAGTATACACGTATTTTTCTTGGTTTGGGTGTCGCGATTGCGAGTTTTGTTACATATAGGTGGGTGCCTATTGAGAATTTCTGGAAAAAAAACCTATTGTGTATGAGGATGTCTTAACATACACAACCATAATCTCAGTTTGTCCTTTTTTACTTTGCCGACAGATATAAAAAGGTAAGTTTACAATATAAAAGACACCCAAATCCACACAATAATAAATTAACTATGTGTCAATCCTAGCCGGTAGGTACAGCTCGGTACGTCGATTCAAGGTCACGGCACTGTTGCCGCACTCTCATTCACTCTGGTTATAGTCCAATCTCCCCACCTTACTAAGCATGTAATAAAAATGATAAATAAATAGAATTACTTTCCGTCTACTAGCTTAAATCGCCGTATACAGTTTGATGCTGTATGACCCACAGTAGAAATGCTTGGAAACGCTGTTGATACCAGAAAAGAAAAGCGCTAAATTTTTTTCTTACCTTACAGTAGTGATGAACAAGGCTGAAGGAAGGTTTCACAATACTCAACATCGGCTATATTATAACTGTCGGAACACAAAACAAAGGAGATTTGGTAGGCGTCTTCAGGTCTATGAATACCGTTAAAAGTTTGGTAACGATACTTCTGTCAAAAAAAACCGGTAAAAAAATAAGTAACGTTATGCTTAGTATCGTTACCTTGGTGGCATTAATACCGGTAAATTAACTAACAGCTCTCTGGGATTTGGCTAATGCGCTTTAGGTAACGAAAAAAGTAACGATACTCTTCTAGATAACGTTACCAACATAACCTTTATAGAAATAACGTTACTTACCGGTACATAAAGTGGGAAATTTTCTAATGGTTTAAAGCCTTTAGAATCGACAACCCGAGCAGTGGAAACTGCTAGTGTACAATAGAACGAGAAGTGAGCACATTTGACAACTTCGGCTGCCTATCTAGCAAGGAGGGAGTGGGCCATACACGTCCATGGGGCGACTCTTCTGAGACACCAGTCTTCGAATGCCGGATGATGTAAGTACATTTCATCATCATCATCATCATCAGCCTACACACGTCCACTGCTGGACATAGACCTCTCCAAGTGCACGCCACTGAGCACGATCCGCGGCTACTCTCATCCAGCTCTTGCCAGCCACCTTGCGAAGATCGTCGTTCCACCTAGTCTGAGGGCGTCCCACACCACGTTTAAGTACATTTGGTAGTTAGAAACCCCTAGACACTGCACTGGACACTTGGGCAGCCTCACGGGAGTCTTGGGGACGCCCAAACTATCCCGTGCGTCTTATCGCTGGCGAGCCATTGCTGGGGAGGAACTGTTCGCTATTCGTGCTCTAGAGCCATCCCCGTGACAGAGAAGGGATGGTACGAGGTTTTGTAGTGGGTAAACCTCCCTTCTCTTCGTCGGGCTTGAAATTGGGAAGACGAGAGTCCCACATACCCCGGGGTAGCCCCAAGTCCCGCTGCATGCGCAAAACATTTCGCTTGACACGTATATTCCACTCCCTATTTCCAAGATAGCTTGACAGCTCCAGTAACCTATCTCTAGCAATCTGTAGGTAGTTAGTTGTCAGTGATATGCCGCTGTTGAGCTGATGCGGATGGCTGATGCTAATGTCTTACCGGTCAGGCAGCCGCAGGATCCGGATGAGGTCAGGCGGCAGCCGCGTGCGCACGTAGTGGCTGAGTTTGCCCTTCAGCTCGGGCAGCGTGGAGTTGTCGTCCACCAGGATGATCTCCTTAAGGTACACGTAGGGGGACGTCGGGTCCTGGCCGGGGTACCCTATGGGCGGAAAGAGGATTAAATAAAACGTGAAGAAAAGTGTCTTCTGTATTCTGCTTCTATATTACTGAGCCAGCTATGCAGATATGGTACAGCTCGCCTGATGGGAAGCGGCCACCGCAGTCCAGAGACGCTTGCCTTTCTACTACCACAGGTTGGCTGGCAGGGTGGCATAGTGACATTTAAAAGAGCTATTTGTAGCCTAAACTGAATAAATGAATTTGAATTTGAAAAGGCTTACGCCCCATCACTTATTGGCAAATCCAAGATTGGACTTTCAGGACTCTATCGACTCTCTCAGTGACCAGGTTTGAACACCGTAAATAAGGATGGACAAGAGACACATGTCCAGGAGTTTCTAATTGACAATCATTAAATAGGTTCGATGGGCAAGATAATACACTTACAGGAGTTTTCGCTTGATTTTTTGTAAGGTTGCCTTTTAATGTAAGTAAATAGCTTATAACCATCCCACTAATGGGTAAAGGCCTCCATCATTGAAACTAAGTCATCGCTACAATTGATGGCTTACATTCATTCAATCCCTCCCTTCCTCCATAGGAGTATACATGCTGCTCCGGAGTCACCGTTTCACTGTCTCAAATATTCCATCGATAGCGCTGACTCGTTTCTTTGTCGCACTTCCAAAAGATGGAATAGTCTACCAGCACACGTTTTCCCTCCTACCTATGACATGGGGTCCTTTAAACGAGGCGTAAAGAAGCTCCTGTGGGCCGGCAGAGTGACGTTTACTGATGCTGCGTCGTTTTCACGCTGCACTAGTTGTCTTCGTGTCTGGCCTCCATTTCCACTTCATTAATCAGATGGAATGGAGACAATTGCCGTGTTAACTACAAAAACTAGTATTTAGTAAATATTAGGCAAAGGCTAACCAAGGTTCATGGTACGCCCCGTCTCTCTGTCGACGAAGTTGGCCTTCTTGTACCAGGGCTGGTCGCGGCGCGCGCTGTTCACCACGCTCCATATGGTGCGCACCACCACGGAGTAGGGCTCGTTGTGGAAGATCAGCACCACCGACGCCGAAGGGAGCTCCGCGTCGTACACCACACGCTGGCACGCAGGGTTACGGAAGTCTGGGGGTGATGCGTAGGTATTTAATCAGTAATCACACTAATATTATAAATGCGAAAGTTTGTGTGTATGTATGTGTGTATATTTGATGCTTCTTCACGCTGCAACGGATGGATGGGTTTGGATAAAATTCAACATACAGATAGTTTATAATCTGGTTTAAAACATAGGATACTTTTTATCCCGATATTCCCACGGGAACGGGAACCACGCGGGTGAAACCGCGAGCGGCCGCTACTAAATCTATATCCATATTAATATTATAAAGCTGAAGAGTTTGTTTGGTTGAACGCGCTAATCTCAGGAACTACTGGTTCGATTTGAAAAATTCTTTTTGTGTTGGATAGTCCATTTATCGAGGAAGGCTTTAGGCTATATAACATCATGCTGCGACTAATAGGAGCGAAGCATCAGTGAATGTTGCAAAATTGGAAACAAGAGCTTAAAAAATTAAAAATGCTGCCGAAAGTCACTAATCCACGCGGACTAAGTCGCAAGCACAGCTAGTAATAAATAATACGAGATAATACGTTCCAAGACGCAGGTTGCCGATGCAGCTCAGAAAGCTGCCGCTCTTAAGTGGGACTGGGCTGGCTATGTAAGCCGCATGTTGAATGAGTTGTGGGCAATATCTACCACAAATTCCCATAAGGCCGAAAATGCCATCGCGGCCCATATGGACGGAGATGGTGGGACGAGTTGGACTCATTTTTGAAAGATTGGTCCCAGAAAGCTACAGACCGAGGATGTTGGAAGCAGGGAAGGGAGGCTTTTGCCCTGCAGTGGGGCGATATAGGCTGAAAATAAATAATAATAATGATGATGATGCAATCCTGTTATCCCTCATCAATAATTTATTATAAACAAAATTAAATAAAATAATAATATTTGTTCGGGATTGGTTGAGCGGTATGATCTGGAATGTTCTAGCCACTAAAATCCAACTTCCGCTTTCATCCACCCTTTGATCGCCAATCATCTTCGTGCTACATCACGTGGGAATCGAACCGACGCTGCCATTGGTAGCACTATATTGTTCCCAACCCCTCTATCCTCGATCGATGTAATTTTTAAATCAATGTATGAATACACGCTTTACGATTTTCAAAAGACACGCATCTTTCATTTTGCAATATCCTACAATAAAAATAATTAAATTCATAAAGAAAGCAGTAGCTAAGCCACGATATACATAGAAACCAAGTACCGGTGGTCGCAATACGGTACATGTGGTCCTTCGAGCCGGATAGCAAGATTAACGTCCTGTGGAGCGCATAGTCGTGGCTGCTGCTACTAAAATTATCTGAAAGACGAGCATATTTTGGACCTGAAAGACTACCAGGAGGCTAAGCGCATACAGGGATCAAAGCTAGAGTGGCCTTTCATCAAACATACGCATTCTGGTGAGACCAACCATCCTTTCTGTTCCCCATCACCTCCCAGTTCTCTTTGTGATACCTGTGTCTAGACTAATTTCAGTGAGAAATACGCGCAGGAGTATATTGAATAGTTCGTGAGACGAATTTCCCAGCTTGTGACGTTGCTATCACTGCTGACGTGTATTCGACCATTCAAATTGTAAGTACTCCTCTTTTCACTGACCACCAAAATGTCTACCGAAAGTGTTAAATCTCGTGATAAATCTCCCGCCTTACTAAATATTGATAGTGCAAATTCGAAGTCTCGCGATAGATCGCCGGTTACCCAATGTGCAGATCCTATTTTAGTTCACGACCTAGTCAAAAAACGTGGAGTCATTAAAGGCAGGCTAACAAAATTTTCTACTCACCTACTTTCACTAGAACAGAATGAAAACCTAATTCTTTCCAATCGCGATCGCATCGATTTGAAATTACGCGTCAAAGGAGCTGCTAGTTTATATGCCGAGTTCAACGGTATTCAATCTAAAATCGAAGAATGTGTATCCGAGAGCGAAATAATTGAACAGTTAAATAATAGAGAATCGTTCGAAAATTCTTATTATGGCACCTTAGCACATGCGGAGCACATTTTGAGCAGTTTTGAGGTTAGCGACAGTTCTGGTGACAAGCATTGCTGTAGCGAACAAGCACAATCCGTTAAGCTGCCCACTATTTCACTGCCTTCCTTTGACGGTTCCTATGAGCACTGGCTTGAGTTCAGAGACACGTTTATATCTTTGGTACATAGCTCTAAGCGTATCAGTAACATTCAAAAATATCATTATTTAAAATCTTCATTAAAGGGCAACGCGGAGCTGGTAGTTAACTCCGTAGAATTTTCTGCAGATAATTATAATGTCGCTTGGGAGTTGTTACTAAATCGGTATAACAATAATAAAATTTTAGTGCACAATCACGTTAAGGCGTTATTTTCAATTATTGCGTTGTCTAGAGAGTCACCCGCACATATTAGAAGGCTTATAGACACCATTTTAAAAAATTTACGCGCATTGAAAATCCTTGGTGAGCCCACGGACTCCTGGGATACACTCATTAATTATATTATAGTGTCTAAACTGGATAAAACGACTGAGCGCGAATGGGAGACCTACAAATGTATGTTGGTTCCGAGCGATAACAATTCTAAACGCATAATTAAGGTGGATGAATTAATCGGCTTTCTAAAAAACAGGGCGGATACGCTAGACACGTTGCAGCTTTCCCATAATAAAGGGCTCACTCCGCAAATTGAGACTAAAAAACAAAGTTCACATTCACATAACACGTCTCACTGCAACGTTTCTACTCATAAGCCGGCCGATCGTCAGTGTCGCTTAAAATTTTCGTGCTTTAAATGCAACGGTAATCATCCACTATATTCATGTCAAAGGTTTATTGAGAGTAATTTAGAATCGAAGTTAAAGTTAATACGCGAACACAAGTTATGTGAGAATTGTTTACGCTCGGGACACACACTTGATAGTTGTCGGTTTGGGCCTTGTAGGAAGTGCAACCGCAAACATAACTCATTAATACATAATGATAACTCGGATAGTTCGGTAGCACTTCATTCTAGTATCGCGACTGGGAGCTCCGCGGCGAGTGCAGACGCAGCGCCGCCGCCACCGCTACCTGCAGGCGACCCCGCCTCCTCCGCCGCCGCCCCGGACTCGTTCCCAATTCAAGTAAACAAGGCACACATGCAAATTTGTTCCGCTCAGTCTATAGATGCACACACCGTTTTGTTGTCAACAGCTATCGTTGAAGTAGCCGATATTCACGGTGTTTATCACAAGGCACGCGCATTGCTTGACAATGGAAGTCAGCGGTGCTTCGTAACGAAATCGTTTTGTAATTTAATTCAAATTCCTATAGTACAGTCCACTTACGAAGTTAGGGGTGTAGGTGATTCAGTTTTACAATGTTCGGAAACTTGTAGTATTGAAATAAAATCACGCGTCGATCACTACACCACGCACATTTCTTGTTTTGTTTTGTCACAAATAACGTCTACGTTGCCAGCCTTATATCAATCAAGCGCGCAGTTCAGTATTCCCGACAACATAACGCTGGCAGATCCGCATTTTCTAAATTCAGAAAACGTAGATATTTTAATAGGTGCTGATAAGTTTTGGGATCTGTTAGGTGAAGGAATAATGCGTCTTCCCAACGGCCCTTACTTACAGAACACTAGATTAGGGTGGATTATTTCCGGACCCGTTGTTAATAAATATAATACACGAAATATAAAGCGCATTCAGTGTAATTATAGTAGTTCGGTTGACTCTCAACTTCGCTTGTTCTGGGAGCTCGAAGAACTGCCTAAGGTAAGGGATACGCGGACTGAGGAGGAGCGTTCATGCGAGGATCATTTCCTTCAAACCACTAAGCGCACTAGTGAAGGAAGGCTTAGTGTACGCATTCCATTTAGACAGCCACCCGATGCTTTAGGCGAATCTTTTACGCAGGCCGAGCGCCGATTTTACGCTTTAGAGAAACGTCTCCAGCGCTCCCCTGATTATAAATTACTGTACGCGAATTTTATGCAGGAATACCTGGACTTAGGTCATATGAGTCCGGTAACCACATATGAGCATCCATGCTATTTCATGCCGCATCACGGCGTATTTTTAAATTGTTGTCTTCACCCAATTGCACCTACCTTGTTATTTCTGCACCACCCTATGGTTGACTGGTAGAGAATGCCTCAGGCATTAAGTCCGCCATGTAATATATGTTGCAAAAGTTTTAAAATAAATAAATAAATAAATTTAGGGAACATAGCTCCACAACTAAGCTGCGTGTGGTCTTCGATGCCAGCGCACCATCAACCTCTGGCAAGTCACTTAACGATTTACAATTAGTCGGGCCGCCTATACAGGGCGACTTAATTTCCATCCTTCTCCGTTTTAGACAGCATAAATTCGTTGTGTGCGCTGATGTTGAGAAAATGTTCCGAAATTGTCTGGTGGACGAAGACCAACGTAAGCTACAAATGATTTTGTGGCGCGATGACCCATCGCAACCTTTAGGTATATTTAAATTAAATACCGTCACATACGGAACCGCTTCTGCGCCATTTCTTAGTGTCAGGTGCTTAAAGCAGTTAAGTATTGAGTCACCTGATCCCGACGTTCAAAGGTCAATTAGAGAAGACTTTTATGTAGACGATTATTTGGGCGGCGGTAATGACATATCTTATTTATTACAATTATGCGAGAAAATAAAAAAAACGCTTCAGTCAGGTGGTTTCCCACTTCGAAAATGGATATGTAATTTTCCATGTGACTTTGACGATTGTTTGTTGAGCCAATCTAAAGAAATTAAATCAAACGAGAATATTAATGCCAAAACATTGGGTTTAGGTTGGAACAATTTAAACGATACCTTCCATTTCAATACGCAGTTTCAAAAGGATAAGCCAGTCACTAAAAGATCTATTCTATCAAATATTTCGCAAATTTTTGATCCACTTGGTTTGTTGAGCCCTGCAATCGTTATCGCAAAAATATTACTGCAACAATTGTGGCTGCTTAAAAACGGTTGGGATGACGTAGTCCCGCCTAGCGTCGCGCGAACGTGGAACCGGTTTGTTATTTCGTTGCAAGCGCTCGGTACGATTCGTGTTCCTCGCCATGCTATAGGCAGCGAACCTATGTCTATTGAGCTACATGTTTTTAGCGACGCATCGCAGAGCGCGTACGGCGCGTGTATTTATATTCGCAGTATGAATGAAGACCAAACTATAACAGTTAGATTACTTTTTTCTAAAGCTAAGGTCGCCCCATTAAAACCGGTCAGCATACCAAGACTCGAACTGTGTGGTGCTTTACTCGGTGCTAAGCTGTTAGATAAGGTGCGGAGTTCACTTAATTGTACGATCAATAATACCGTTTTTTGGACTGACTCGACCATAGTCTTAGGCTGGCTGCGCATGGCGCCGAATAAATTAAAAACTTTTGTTCAAAATAGAACGGCTGAGATTCATGAACTGGCAAATGATGTTGTTTGGCGTCACGTCCGTAGCAAGGATAACCCGGCTGATCTGGCTTCTCGTGGTTGTAGTTTGGATGAACTTTCGTCTTCCACTTTATGGTGGGAGGGTCCAGATTTTTTACGAAGTCTTAGTTTCTCACTAGCCGATTATACTGTTCCGGATACTGACGAGGACCTTCCTGAAATTAGATCGCCTATTTCGTCTTTCGTAACTCGAGACTCGTCTGGCACAATGCTGTTCGCGTTTAAGCGTTTTTCACAGTTTAGCCGTATGAAGCGTGCTGTAGCATTTGTGTTGCGTTTCATATACAATGCTCGCAATAAAAATAACCGACGGACAGGCGTCATTAGTGTTGACGAGTTAAATATATCGGAAAACACTTTGATTCGGTGGTCCCAAATGGAAAGTTTTCCTACTGAATATTCTCTTTTACTCAATGGATTTCAAATAAAAGGTAAAAATAATTTAAGTAAATTAAATTTGTTTATGAATGATGATAAGATAATACGTGTGGGTGGCCGTTTAGGAAATTCAAATCAATTTAGTTATAATAAAATGCACCCTATCTTGTTAAGTAGTAAACATTATTTTACGCGGTTGTTGTTTCGCGGTGAACACCTGCGGCTTCTCCACGCTGGACCTCAGGCATTATTATATAATTTACGCGAAACCTGGTCGCCTCTTGGTGGCAGAAGTTTAGTAAGGCAAGTTGTTACAGATTGTGTAACGTGTAAACGTATGAAGGGTAAGACATTGACGCCCCCTATGGGCAACTTGCCTGAGGAAAGGATCTCGCCAAGTTTTCCATTCATACGATGCGGAGTGGATTACTGTGGGCCAGTGCTCATGCTTAACCGTAAGGGGAAGGGGGCTAGGACTTTAAAGGCATACATTTGCTTGTTTGTGTGCTTCGTGACGCGTGCAGTTCATTTAGAGTTAGTCACAGATCTCACTACTGAGGCATATTCACTAGCGCTCAATAGGTTTATTTCGCGACGCGGTAAACCATTAGAAATATTTTCGGATAATGGTCGTAACTTTGTAGGCTTAATGAATAGTTTCTCAGATTTTTTACACAGATGTGACTCGGATATAATAGAATATGCCGCTAGTCAACAAATAAAATTTTCATTTATTCCCCCTTATTCACCCCATTTTGGTGGTCTGTGGGAGGCAGGAGTTAAATCTTGCAAATATCATCTACGTCGGGTTGTAGGCAATGCGCATCTCACTTTTGAGGAGTTTAGCACAGTGTTATCACAAATTGAAGCTGTCCTTAACTCCCGACCGCTTTCTCCGCTTTCCCCAGATCCTAAAGACCTCTCTCCTCTGACTCCAGCTCACTTTCTGGTTGGTCGACCACTGACTGCGCCAGTCTACGACGATCTCAGCGACGTTCCTGCGCATCGCCTGAAGCGTCATCAGATGGTGGAGCAAATACGCCAGCATTTTTGGACCCGTTGGTCCAAAGAATATGTGTCTGAGTTGCAGGTGCGGACTAAGTGGACCGATAACAAATCACGGCTGAAGGTCAACACCCTTGTACTGCTCAAGGACAATAACCTGCCGCCTTTGAAGTGGAGCTTGGGACGAGTGGTCAGAACCATCCCGGGCAAGGATGGCATTGCAAGAGTGGCAGATATTCAAACCAATTCGGGCGTTGTTCGACGTGCCTACGCCAAGATCTGCCCTCTCTTATACGACGAGGAATCTCCGAGTCTTCAGGAGCATTGAAAGCGACTGCTTCCAAGGCCGGGGGCATGTTCGGGATTGGTTGAGCGGTATGGTCTGGAATGTTCTAGCCATTAAAATCCAACTTCCGCTTTCATCCACCCTTTGATCGCCAATCATCTTCGTGCTACATCACGTGGGAATCGAACCGACGCTGCCATTGGTAGCACTATATTGTTCCCAACCCCTCTATCCTCGATCGATGTAATTTTTAAATCAATGTATGAATACACGCTTTACGATTTTCAAAAGACACGCATCTTTCATTTTGCAATATCCTACAATAAAAATAATTAAATTCATAAAGAAAGCAGTAGCTAAGCCACGATATACATAGAAACCAAGTACCGGTGGTCGCAATACGGTACAATATTTGATTTTGAAGCAAATCAAATATCTCAAGTTATCACACGAGGTTGTCGACACGTGGAATGTGGATTCGGCTGTCATCGTACCGATTGTTGTTACGGCCAACGGCCTGATGGCCAATGGCCTCGATCAACACCTCATGGGCTCTCGTTAGGCGGCTGGATCAAGGGCCTGATTCACAAGGCAGTTCTCCTCGATACGGCACGCATTGTGAGGAACCTTCCTCACAATGCGTCCTTTCTATGGAGCCCTAACCACCGGTAGCTTGGACCCTGGTCCCGGTTTTGTTTTTAGAAAATATTTAAAAATGTAAATTAATATGTGAACAAACAAATAAAGGAAATAATAGTAATGATAGGGATGTTGACAACAACGTCAACAATAATAATTCATTCCAGAACCGCGGTATTCCGGCAGGCCTACTTATTACCGAAATAAGCAACCAATTGCAACGGGACTGCTCCGGTTGCGGTGCGGTTGATAAATCGGTATTACGGACACAAATCGCTCGCTTTTTTCGATAATAAGCCTGCCGGGCACCGGTAGCTCAGCGGTCAAACGGTCTCTGAATTACTGAATGATAAAATGTTTTTGTTTTGTTTATGTAATTTTTAACGCAAATTTTGTTGCGAACAAATTATAAAAACACAAATGTTGAAAAAAATTCCACGAGCAGGGTTTGAACCTAACTACTTCTTAACTGATCTTTAGTATTTGTAAAAATATTATGATCAGATGTTACTTGTAATGATGGTAGTTGTTGACATTGAATGGACGCCTTTGGCTTTCAAAGTAAAAAGTAAATAGTGTTTTACTGAATGATACTCAGACTCAGGTGAAGTGAAACGAAACGCAACGCTTAAATAAATAAATTTGGAAAATACTTTATTTTGTCTTTAAATTTTTTTTTATACTAGTTATCGATAGATTTGATTTAATTTCCTGAAATATAGTTGGCAACCCTACCTGCAACGCTGATATTCTGCGGAGCCCTTAGTTTGTGTGTGAGTGGACCAGCAGAAGCGGTTTATGCTAGTATCTATTTAGAAAACAAGCATGTTTATTGAATGACGGCAACCTTTACCGTCTTTAATTATAAACCATCGCGAGCAGTTTACGATGTCGTTGATTCGTCGCCTACTTCAGCTGCAGACCGTACTTTCTTAAAAGTAACTTACCAAACCGAGCAGGGTCATTCGCAAAACGCAAAGCATAAAAAACCTTCTACAAATAAAGCAGCGCGGCGTGTTTACAAACACGGGCCGTCGCCTGCGCCTGCGCACGGTTCATGGATTATTTCACGCGTTATTTGCGCCAACGCACCGTGCAATCGCGCCGAGATGTAAGTGATTTATTTCGCTACCACCAAGCTCATTATGCACATATTTTCTGGCACACACACTATCGCGATTGATAAGCAACATTCGCGTTAACAATTCTGGGTAGGGGACCAATATAATAACATATTGTTTCAATTGCATTTTTATGTGCCATGGATTTCCACAATTGGTTGGTGGTAGGGCTTGTTTGTCCGCCTGGCTAGCAACCACCATTTGTCTAAATATGTCGCCTTAACATCAATGTTTGTAGCATTGTTGTGTTCCGGCTAGATATAAGATAACCAGTGCCTCAGTAGTTGAGGATTCCGGGTGAAGTGCGCTTCCGCCTTCGCTTTATTCGCTCAACATGAGGTGAGATTTCGGCCAAGTGCTTACCCATATATGAATAGTGACTTTGGGCATCATTTTTAATTTTTTAGGCTCTTGTTCCCGTTTTTGCAACATTTTTCACTGATGCTTCGCTCCTATTGGGCGCAGTGGTATATAGCCTAAAGCCTTCCTCGATAAAAAATAAAGATACCTCACTACTGTATGCAGATGACCTAAAAAATTTCTGCCGGGTTGACACAGTTAGGGTGCTTACAGCTGCAAAGAGATATCAAATTAAAATTCAAATCATTTATTGTATAACACATTACAATTTATTACAATATAGGTGGAAAATTTGTTAAGGTATTCATGTGACACCCTGCAAGGGCACAGCAACAGCATCAGAGGGCTAATAAAAATGAACTTAAATTATCTAGTTATAGTTAGTTCCACAGTAAGTATTATTTTAAGTGGATTTATAATTATTCTCTGTTTTATATATTAACAATTTCAAACCACTCAAAACAATTAATACAATTTAATACAATTTAATTTAATTAATTAAATTAATTAATAATAATAAATAATTATGAATGAATTTAATTTGCAATTGGTATATAAATATTAATATTACAATGATATTGACACCGTTGCAGGTTGGTGTAAAGACAACCACATGAGTTAACATTGAGAAGTGTTCTATTATATCTTTCACTCGCAAGAGGAACCCTATTCAGTTTGAGTACGCCATTGAGGGGACAAAGGTTGAGAGGTCGACAGTGGTTCGTGATCTGGGCGTGTTGTTCGATGATAAGCTTAGTTTTAACTATCATTATGAAGCAATATCTAAGAAGTGCAACAAGCTGTTGGGCTTCATATGTCGTGTATCCAGAGAGTTCAAGTCTCCTAATAGTTTGCTGCTGCTCTATAGATCGCTTGTCCTAACGCAACTCGAGTATGCATCCGTAGTCTGGTCACCTCAATATAACGGGTGTCTATTAGAATACAGATTTTTTTGATATCGAACTTCATTTGACCAAATCGGGGACGTCTTGGGAAAAGGCCAGGTCAAGAGTACCCTAAACCGAAGAGCATGTATGAAGGAAATAATGAAAGTGGACGAAGCGAAACAAGTATGTATGGATCTTAGCAAGTGGAAAAAAGTGGTCTCTGCCTACCCCTACGGGAAAGAGGCGTGATTGTATGTATGTATGTATGTATGTAATTTCATTTTACCGAAAACTATTCCACGATTAAAATATTAGAAAAAAAATATATTAAATATTTTTTTATAATTCATCAAATAGTCAATCATCGCTGTTTTATATCATCGAAAAACGTTTCTTAAAAAAAACCTTTTAAAGTTGTTTTGATTACCAGAAAAACGGTATATCGAACTTTCATTTCATAAAAGTATTAAGTTATCGATGAAACTATTCGTAAAAACATATACATATCGGAAACATATCGGAACCCATAATACTTTTTCACTGAACAACTTTTTATCGCAGTAACGTTTCATCGAACGATGCATTCGCCTGTTGACGATAAATTGTGTTGCAGTCAGTTCTATATTAATCAACTATGCAACATGCACGCAAGCATGCAGCATGCAAGCAAGCATACATCATGCAGCATGCATGCAAGCATACAGCATGCCGCATGCAAGCAAGCAAACAGCATGCAAGCAAACATGCAGCATACAGCAGGCATTGTTTCTGTCACGGCTCCGGCGCTGCGGGGCTCCGGCGGTCCCACGCGAGCTTATCGCGGGCCGCCTCGCCCCTCCGCGCCTACGCGCTTTTATATTGCACTCTAGCGTAGGGCAGACAAGACTACGTGGAGTCGGTTTTGCAGCGATTTGTTTCTGTCAATGATTTCACTTTAGTAGCGCAATACTACAGAAATCACGACATGTTAACTTTTTTAAACAATATTAATAATTCAAAATTAATTACTCACATTGATGATGATAAGTATTGTATCTCGTAAAGTAAAGGACAAGGAAAATTAAAAACGTCGGGTTTAAAAGGTATGCCTGAATGAAAGAAATGCCTTTACTAAGTAGTTTTGCATTAAATCCCGTTTAAATATGTGAACTTTGTTAGTATTTTGTATTTTCGATGTACAATGAATGACTTAAGTGACTATTTTGCGAACTGAAACTTACGTGGAAACAAAATTATAAGAAACGAAACATCGATCTAACAATATATCGATGAAATAAAAAAAAAACAAAAAAAAAATACGATGAAGTGAGTGTAGTGATAAAAAATATTCGAGAAAATAAATATGCGATGTAAAGAGATTCGTGGAAATGTTCATTAATGAATAAAAACATCGGTGAATAGTGTTATGGGAAATGAAATTCGATCTAAGTAATTGCGATAAAGTGAAGGTTTTCCCAATATAACACGTAAGCGTGGACATGCTCGAATCTACTCAAAGGCGTCTTCTCAGGGTTGTCACATTGAGGTTTGGTAGGAAGAGGGAGCTCACATGTTATTATGACGCACGCATGCGAACTTTAATTATAAAGGTTTGGAGTTCCGGCGTAAGATACATGATTTAACTTGTTTGTATAAAATATTGAATGGCTCTATTACGACTTCTCTTTTATCGGATACACGCCTTAAAATCCCATCTAAGTCCTCTAGACATAATTACTCTTTTTCGGTGCCTTTCTGCAATAACAATGTTTCCTTTCACAACCCCATATACAGAATGTGTCGCGAATATAACACACTATCAAATAGAGTGGATGGTGTGCCTGACATCCATGGTTCATCACTAGGTGCTTGGAAGTCTAGTCTTCGCAAAATTTTTGAATGATTTATTTATTAATTGAAATTATTGTCATTATTGTTTATTGAATGTTATGTTTTTTTCCCTGTGTGGTGCCGGGGATAAAGAATTGCACCACCCCATCTCTTCCTTTGGGTGTCGTAAAAGCCGACTAAGGGACCATTCCAGAGGATGGGCAGCAGCATCTCTCTGAGGTTACCCTCAATCTACTGCGATCGCCAACCCGCCTGCCAAGCGTGGCGATTACGGCAAATACCCCTCATACCCTTGGGAGAGGCCTTTGTCCAGCAGTGGACGTCTTTTGGCTGAGATGATGATGTTTTTTTCTGTCCTTATTTAATTTTGAATTAGCAATTATTAATGTGATTTTTTGTAATTAATTTTGAAATAATGTTTTATGCTGTATTCTTTTTGATCTTGATTTGTTTTATGCATGCTGTCTGCACATACTTTGGAAGTGCAGAAGAAGAAGTGATAAATGGACTATCCAACACAAAAATAATTTTTCAATTCGAACCAGTAGTTCCTGAGATTAGCGCGTTTAAACAAACAAACTCTTCAGCTTTATAATATTATAATATAGATATAGATTAAAAAACAACGGAATACCTGATTCCATTAATTATTGTGGTACACACGCCTGCGCACATCAACCTACCACAAACTGTCAATTTTCCTCAATACACCTTGAACTTGGTTCAAAATGTATAAGACATTTGACTGTTTCGGATACCTGTTTTTTGAGAGAGTTAACTGATAGCCTAATGTATAAATTTTCAGCGTCAACGAACTTTTTTCGGTGCGGCGAGTAACTTAAAGGGTTCCTTAAGCCGTGTGAAAAGAAAAACCCCGTCATAGGTTCTCTAGAGGGAACGGCATCACGCACTATTGCGTGTCCCCGTGCCATACCTTCTTCGGGGGGTTCGGATTGGATCACCACAGCCGGCTTTAACAGTACTATACGTAGTTTAGAAACTCAATGTTCCTCAAGTTGTGGTGATCTAACCTCCTCGGAGGGTTTCCAGAAGGGACGGCGTCACGCGAGCGTGACCCACGCTCCGTCCCCTACTAGATTCGCCGAGACGTTACATCTAAATCAAGAGTGGAGAACCCGAAGGCACCTGTATAGGCTAAGACCTCGGCAAGGGTTGACCAGTTCATTTAAAATGACGTCAGTATTTAACATCAAAAATTCCCCATCCTATTAATATTATAAACGCGAAAGTTTGTTTTGATGTTTGTTCTCTTTCACGCAAAAACTACTGAATGGATTTAGATGAAATTTGGCATACAGATAATTCATAACCCGGAATAACACATAGGATACTTTTTATCCCGATATTCCCACGGGAACGGGAACCACGCGGGTGAAACCGCGAGCGGCCACTAGTAAATAATAAAGTTAGCAAAATTGCGTGATTTCTTTTTTTAAACTGACGACTTCAATCAAATATGCATTTGCCATGTTGATTTGTGGGTTCTTTTTTTTATGTACCTAAGAGAATAGTTTCCGACTTTGTAGCTCGACAAACGCCTCGATAATAGACTGGCAAACGCGTTCGGTTTGCCATTGCCAAAGTTACTAATTTTCGCATAGGCTGATCATTGGATGGATGACCAAAATTTATCATTTCGAGTTCCACCGTGCTTCGTCGGGCACGTAAAGCCTTTGGTCCCGTACTATCTTATCTTATCTTAGTGGGGCCTGCCGAGGATTCCCTCTCGCAGTAACACTTCGACCCATCGGGATCCTCTGTAAAGATAGATGCCATAAGTCTGGCAACATGGTTAAGAGCGAAGAGCCTGAAGTCCTCCGGTTTCGGATAGACCGACCCCAGGAGTCCCATTCTTTTCCTAGCCAGAGAGTCGCAGTCACACATGGTCCCGTACTGAGCCGTCTGCATTATCAGCCACCACCGGCACCGCACCGCTCTGGGCCCGCGTGGTGGTTAATTGTCCATTCTCCCATTGGTGTTTCCTTCCATAAGAGTGCTAGGCAAGAATTTATTAATAACTAGCGGCCCGTCCCTGCTTCGCACGGGTGGACATTTTTTTTTGATATAGCCTATGTATGTGATATGTTACTCAGCGCTAATGTAGCATTCTAATAGTGAAATATTTTTTTAAATCGGTCCAGCAGAGTGGTTTGTATGGGAAAAGAAAATTGTTGTTTTTACTATTTTCCTTTTTACTTTTTTTTTTACGTTTTCTTTTCTTCATAGGAACCTTTCTCAGACTTCATCAAACACAACAAAAAAAAATCAGCTAAATCGGTTCAGCCGTTCTCGAGTTTTGCGATTAGCAACACATTTAGCGATTCTTTTTTATTTATATAGATTACCAACAGTGTTTCTGGTTTGGCACAGCAACTGTCTGAATGTCTACCACCCTCATACTTATATCAGTCACCAAGCAGCAGTGCATTGTTGAGATTCTGTTTAACCTTTTGACTGCCAGTCGGCTATAATCGACAAGTGATAGCGTATCTCGTGCGCCAACGACGACGGCAACTTTGCATAAACAAAATAAAGATATTTGGAAGTTTTGAAATTTTTGTTTCTGTTGCAAGTTTTTACTCTGAATTGAAGCATCTCTCGACTCTGATTGGCGTACAAGACACGGCGACGCGTTTATGTTGTAGCGGTCGAATGGCTATATGGCTAGATCCAGTAAAAATTTTGGACACAGAGGCATAACCAAGATCTCAGTGTCAGCAACACTGGGGTTATATTTATTGTATTATAAGAGTCAGTGGCTTCTTCTAAGGTTGTGGCAGGCCTGGCTCACTTCGCGCGGTACGTCCGTTATATACCTACAGCGAAGTGCCCGGTCCACCGTACTCGAATCAGTCGAGTGTCAATAACACAGTGTAAATAGCACAGTGCCTACATATTCTATGATCGCGCTCGCTAATTTAATTATTTAAAAATGGACAAAAAACGAAAACATGACAAAAGATATTGTGTGGCGTTCGGGTGTTTAAATCTACCAGCTACCAGATTTATCTTTTTTTCGCTTCCCAAAGATGCTGAAAGGTAAGTTTACATGTACCTAACTAATAAATCTTAATGTACACACGGCGGCAAACCAACCTACCCAAAACTGTCAAATTTCTACAATCAATTTTGAACTTTATTGTTTGGATATAAGGATCAATATTCATTAGAGATATTTGACAGATTTGGGTAGGTTGATCTGCCGCCGACTGTACCTTTTTTTTTTTTTTTTTTTTTGATGCGGAGTGTAAAATCTGCTAACAGACGCATCAGCAGGCAAGAGGGGTCCCGCTGGCTGTCCTAGGATGGCCTAGCTAGACTCTGTTCCAGGGCCGAAGCCCTAGAGAAAGCGAGTCGAAGCCGACTCGGTAAAAACCACTCCGATGTCCTCTCGTCACCTTGGAACCAGCAGACCGGCGATCATCGCGTCGTCCTCATCTGAGGAGGACGCATCGAACGCCGGCATGGTAGAGCCTGACGAGGTCATGGGAACCCTTTCGGACACTTCCACAACCCCGTCGGTGACTGCTCGCCCTGTAGATGGGCGAGCCCCTCTTCCGCCCCTGATTGGGGCGGGTGACCGCCCTCGAAAATGATGGGCGGACACGCTTGACCCGTCATTTGGTGAGACGGGTCGCCGACGCGCCGGGACATACGGGGCGTCCGCCGACTGTACCTACCTAACCTACCACTACTACTGCTAACTGCTCATAATGCGTAGGTATAGTAGCTAGACAAAAACTGTAGTTTTGCTTAATCGTCCTGTTGCTGCTGTGCGAGCTGAATTCCACTGTATCGCGTCGTAGCAAGACTCACATTTATTTCAATCTTCTTGCGGAGTGATTCTTCTGTACACTGGTACTATTAGTTATTTTGTGGTTATGGTAAATACTTACTTTTAAAATAACTGTATGCTTGATTAGGCAGTTAGGAATAATAAAAATAACATTTATCTTCCTAGGTATTATTATTATTATTTCTCATGGGGACGTCGCCAGCCGGACGGACGATCCACCCGCATTGTTGCAGGCCACTTCATCCTTTTCCCCGTTTTCCCTATATGAGGGAGTTAAGGTTCATCCGGTCAGGTATCTTCCTAGGTATACATTATAATGTATAAAATAATTGATTGAAGAATGTACATTTACAACTTTATAAGGATTTGCCCTTATTTATTTTATATAATATTATTTCTTGGCATTTGAATGTTGTACTGCTGTACCTTAATTAATAACAATGTGTAGTTTCTTTTTAAGGCCTTGGAGAACAATAGACTTAAAATATGGTATTGAGATTTATATGAAAAATCAATAAATCAATAATTGTAGCTTTAACTTAAGTAAAACAAATTGTATTGAAATTTTTAAATCTAATTCAAAAATTTTAATGAGACCCAGCGTCACGACTGTTAAAACTTATTTTTATGTATTGATTTTATTTTGAATTTGTATGTTACCTCAAAAAAAATACCTTTTATTGCAACAAGTTGTGTGCGGCCTGACTATAGCAATATTTAGTTCATACTCTGTCACACCGAGTCAAGGTACTAGCCTTTAAAAAAAAGTATTTCAGAAAGGCACTTCGCCTTCAGGTTGTTCCACTCTCGATCCAACCTGAACCTTTCATGGAACCTAGTAGAGAACAGGGATATGCGCTAGTGCATAATGCCGTTCCCTCTAGAAAACCTCTGGCGGTTTATCATTTACACGACTTAAGGAACCCATTAAGTATCTCATTGTCCCCAAAAATCCGATGATGCTGAAAATGCCACAAGAGGTAATCGGCAAACTCTTTCAAACAAAAAAAGTATTTAGTTCATCTATCTATCTGTGTTCTAGTGAACTCAACTCATTATAACTGTATACCTATTCTTAGCTTATTATTATCTTACCTGCTATAGAGAAATCAAAACAACTCAGGTAATGATGTTTTACAGATCAATCTCTTCCATCTCAGTGATTACAAACATAACTAATTATGTTTACAAATGTTGAAAGCACACTTGCATTGTTTTAAAATATTACCATTACCAGCCCCGCGAGCACGGATCTTTTATCGACTGATAAAGTGACATTAGATGATAAAATTTGACAGTTCAAGTCGACAAATTAACATCGGCAGCATGGGATTTGCTTTATTGACCCGTAGATATAATCGGTAAATTTTATCTATTTAGTTTAAAAGCTAGCATGGGACTCGAAAATGACATTTCTTGTGGATAAATTATATCTGTATGTAGATAAATTTATCGGCATCTTAAAGGTGGTAGATAAAGTTATCGACGCTTTCGACGCCATTGGAAAGTTACTAAATATTACACTTTTCTTGGAGGGTCTTGAAAAAAAGGAATTCGGGCACCTTTTGCTGGTTGCAAAAGAGACGTAACAGCGACGTCGCGAAAAAACTAACATTGTCCGGCGCCATCTGAGGCAGAGAGAGAAACAACCCCATGGATTTAGTAGATTCTGATTCATGAGGTTGTTTCGCATATCCCGAGAATTAGCCTTTGTAGTTATCGAAAGCATTTGGGGCGCCATCCGACGGATTAGATCAAACGGATATCCCATCCATGTTGTTCTAAGTAGCAGGAATTTAGTTTTTTCTTTTCCTATTTCATATTTTTATTCTAACCTCAACAATCTACTTTTTGCCGGTCCTCACTAGCAGCATTAGGCAAGAATATAACTTGGCGTTGGGACAATGCACAGTTAGCAAACTTGTGAAGGAGGTCTCTGAAGCTATTGTGCGTCGTTTTTTGCCCATCTACATTCGATTTCCCAGCACCGCTGCTGAAAGCGCTCTAATTGCTGACGGCTTTTTACAAAAGCATGGAGCAAATAATCTACTAAAAGTAATCCACTAACAGCTAAGTAAATATTAGGTACGATGTTTTTAAACGACTTAGAAAATGTGATGCTTAGGTACTTTGGTGGTTCGACATATTAAATAAAAAAAATTAAATAAATAAATGGTTAATATTAAAATTCCTTTAAAAACCCTACACGATAAGAAACAGAACACAAAACAAAGAGAATTTAATTACTAACAATTAAAAATATAAGATTCGATGAATGATGAACGAACGGGAAGATAAAATTGCTGTGCTGCCATTTTTAAATATCGCTAAAATAGAACACAATAAAACTTACCGATCCGAGTCCCATGCTAGCGGTTGTAGATAAAATTCGATAGATAAACGGTTTTGTCTACCAATAAATTTATCGATCGGTAAGATCCGTGCTCGCACTACAGGTGATACATAATATTGAATTACATTATGCATCTTAAATAAACTGTATGGAATAACAATGGTTTTATATTACTTTTGTTGAAACTCCATTGATCTCTTATTTATTGCTTGTAAACAATAGTTGATAGGACTTGTCTCTTCAGGAAAGTTTTGATGCATTTTTCTTAAGCACTTTATGAATTACTGCATCCTGTGTCCATGTATTTGGTGAGATAAGCAAAGGCTTGGTTGGTTTGGACATAAAAATAAACATTAAAGGAAAATTAATTGAATAAATAGAAATAAAGATTTTTTTAAAGTATAGATAGTTTTAAATAAAAGAAGGTTGAAGAATTTAATATACAAACCGAATTTTAAAAACATGATTGAAAAACAATAGGGAAATGAAATATACAAAGAATTCAATCTAATAGTTGATATTCAGTAGTCATCAACATTCCATAATCAGTCTAACTGATTGAGCTCCTATTGTGTTACAAATTAACATTCATAGCTCGTGATTACTTTTAACGACGACAACGAGGAAGTTAAATGCATAAAAAGGTGAAAAGGGGCCAGTAAACAGCGCGAGCGCCTTACCTTTCAAGGTTCTGTTCAATGCGATGCGGTCGCTCAAATACACGTTGATTGCAAGTTTTTTCTCTGATGCTTCCCCGAGGGCTTTCTCTTCACCAATAAGGTGCGCGGCCACACCACCTTCACCAAGTCCTGGGATAATACGAGCCTCATCTTCTAAAATTTCTTTCTCTAAATCAGCCTCTTGAGGGTCAGTGTACTGCGCGCGAGCTGTACGCTTTCCACCCCTCCATTTCTCAAATAATGCCAATAAGAACACAACTAGCACCAATAATACACATATCTTTACGGACTGGTAGCATTTTCGCACCGGAAAATTAACCATAGTTATTTTAACCGGCGACACAACAACGCTCGACGGCGTGCGATTGACAACTGACTTTGACGTTTGGCCATGTTTGTTTACAGTGCAAGTTTTAATAACAGGAAAGGCAAACGTAAACAAATCATTGTGCCTAATCTCGGCTTGTAGGAAGTAGTTTACTTTTGTTGTTTTGATTTTTGAAATAGTGGAAAAACATTTTTAAACCATTAAAGTAGAAACGTTATTACAAAGAATTTGGTATTTGAGTAAGAAAATACCTTCATTACTTATCACTATTCTTCCATTCTAGTTTAGGATGGTAAAGCAAAGCCTTTATCATTAGTTACTGTACTGCTGGGCATAGGCTTCTCCCACCCAATGCATGCCAATCAGTCTGATCTGTAGAAAGATGACAATTCCAGAAACATCCCGAAGTTATAGGCATAACTATTTTTAAATGATGATTCGACTATTTTCTTAGAAATACCAGAAAAGCCGGGCAACCGGGGATATTATTATCTTAAATTCTAATAGAAACCAACTGTCTGTTACTAGTTTTTTGTACAAAAAAAATGGAGGGTAAGTCACTATAACTCAGCAACCATGTTTCATCACAATAATAAGTACTGCCCTAAGTAGATGAGAGATAACAGACAGACAAGCAGACTGTCATTCACAATATTTTAATTGCTATAAATAAATAAACTTTCCTACACTCACACCAATTATCTAGCCCAAGAGAAGCTTCGTTATGAAACTCGTTAAATGGTTACTAGACAACAGATAAACATACTCAAAATACTTAAATACATACTTATTATACATAGAAAACATCCAGACCCGAGACAATTTAGAAAAACAATAATTTCTAACTTGACCCGACCGGGGATTGAACCCGGGATCTCAGAGATGGCGACACCATAAAAACCGGTGTACTAACCACTCGACCAAGGAGGTCGTCAAATTATGATATCAAATCGTCAAATCGTGCTATTTAATATGATAACATTTTACTAAAAAAAATCAACTATTTGTCTCAGAAGGCCAGTGTGAATCGAACCCACTGAGACCAACGACAGCGACTGGTACATTTTTTTATCGTGTAGGTAATTGTAATTATATTGTATGGGTGTGAGTGTGACCGGAGCATTTTGCCGTAACGATAACGTAACATGTTCAATGCGAGCGTTCACGTGGTCATTGCTACTGCTGAGTGCTGAGTGCCGAGCCGCTCGCTCCGCTCTTTCATCGGTCAGTCAGCAATGACTACACATCAGCTCACAACCGGTCTTTCCTCAAGACTTTGAACTTTATAAAAATGCCATAGAAATGAAATGAAATGAATTGAAATAAAATGAAAATATTCTTTATTGTACACCATACAAAAGACTTACGGACAATACAAGAAGAAGTACAAATGGCGGCAAATAAATGTTTAAGCATATGACCATAGCCCATATGGTTAAACATTGATTGACGAAATTTCTCAGTTTTGGATTGTCTGGTGTGCACGTACAGACGTCTCTACGTTACATACAATATGGGCAGTTTCCCATCAGCTGATGTTTATGATTTCAAGTAAAGTCAGAGAACCAACGGGGTCTTCGTCTATTTTCTATTGGAATTAAGACAAAGTGCTTTATACAGGACGATGCGTCAAAACGTCCCACCCCCCAATTAACGAGCCTGCTCCTGTTTATAGAATTACCCTTGAGCGATATAATTGTAAATAGAAATCACTGTTCGTCGTTCATCGGTACAAAGAGAATATTTTCAGCCGGTACCGTTATTTACCGACAGCTCGGTTCGCCGAAAGAATGCTAAAAGTAATAAATGTTTCACCGATCCCACCATTTGCAGATAAGGCAATTCTCTGAAACCTCCACTGGGCGAATTTGCTTTTTTCGTTCCTTCCTCGTGGTTTAAGATTCTTGCTACCCCTAAAAAAGTCCGGCGACGCAGAAAACGCCGCATGAAGACACGACACCAACTGTTCGCGACTCCAGGTGATCTGCGCACGCTCATGCTGGCAACAGTCCCAGCGCTCGAGCGGTCTACCACCTTAACTCCTTTTTTACAAAAGTCCAGGATGCGGATATATTTGTAGATCCTATACCCATCCTACTAAGGAAACAACATTTACCTTAGATAGGTACTTATAATAATTTGTTATGATTGTGTTTTTTTGATGTAATATCCTAGCATATAAGCGTGTTGGCTGTATATATAGCTGTAACTTTGTATTGTAAAGTTTGAGTTTGAGTTTATTGTCTTTTTATATAAATAAATCATCATCTCTCCCCAAAGAAAGTTTTCCAACACCGACAACGTATCTTGATCACCAACTCGCATTAACGCCTCGGTGGCCTAGCGGCAGAGTGCTCGGTCCGATACCTGAAGTCCCGGGTTCAATTCTCAGGGGCCCGACCGCCTAACCGATCGCAGTGACTTCGTGTGTGGTTTATGACGTCATCTTGTCGTTTCGTGCCGCCTATGAAAGCAATATCGAAAGCTATAGCCTTTAGCTTTTGATATTGCTTTCATAGGCGGTGCGAGGTGGCAAGATGACGTCATAAACTATACGCGTAGTCAGAGCGATCGGTTAGGCGGTCGGGGGGCTGGTCGGGCGAAATGTATTTCAGATTTTGCGATGCATAGCCCGGGTTTGTGATCACCAACCCGCATTTGGCAAGCGTGGTGATTAAGCCATTACCCATCGATTGTAGCGATGACTTGATTTTAATGATGAAGGCCTTTGCCCAGCAGTAGGACAGTTACAGGCTGTTTACTTACTTTTTACTTTACAACGTATCTTTAAATTTGAAATGTGTATTGATAACGTTGCAGCTTGACGATAAACGAAGCAAACAAAAATAAAAGTGAAGTATTGTTATTACTATAATTTCTTTTAATATTAATTATAATATTTCATTTAAAAAAATCAATTTAAAACTTTTTCATACATATTAATTATTATTTAATTGCACATTAACGCAAAATTTAGCTTTTTTTTCAATGCTAACATTTAGCTTTTTCACATTCTCACATAATACACAATTTCATGGAATGTATATTAGTTAGTAACAATAAATAGTTTTTTAGTCTATTCAAAGTTTAACAACGATTTTCTTTATGAATTCAGCCCCCGACCGCCTAACCGATCGCTCTGACTACGCGTATAGTTTATGACGTCATCTTGCCACCTCGCACTATCAAAGCAATATCAAAGCTAAAGGCTATAGCTTTCGATATTGCTTTCATAGGCGGCACGAAACGACAAGATGACGTCATAAACCACACACGAAGTCAAAGCGATCCGTTAGGCGGTCGGGTCCCTGTTTTACAGAAAAAAAAACTAATTATTTGAAAATGATAAGTTAAGTAGTAGGTACATAGAAAAACATTTGTTAATTTATGAAAATTTAAAATCTTAGTGCGTGCTTTTTCACAATTCCATCGAGTTCAAGTTAACTTTTGTATGATATCGAAGCAACGCTACCTAGTGACGGACTTGTGCAACTTGATCGAAGAGGAATAAAAAAAATTATGTCTATTTGATAACACTAAGAATGTGCGATAGGTACGCACTTACACACAACACAACACAATAATACACACACAGATACAACTATACATTTATGCTAAATGTATTTGACGTGTTTGATATTTGTATTATTCTTGTATTTGTTTTTCTTAGACGAATCATAGTACACGGAAAAACATAAAAGATTATATTATACTATTTAAACAATTGTATTAAGTACTTAATTATGTATTTTTACTTAAGTATTATTAAGTAATACAATTGTTTAAATAGTAGGAGTTTTATCAGATAAATAAAATAAAAAATTGCTTAGTTGAAAAGTTGGACGGACGACATTTAATTCATATTCTAAACTAAAACAAAAAACTACTTTATAAACACACTGATTTTTTTTAAGGAATCTCAATAATCATTTGGCTTTTTAATGTGTCGGCTCGGCGGTCATATCTGTAATTTATCTAATAGTCCAGATGACAAAATAAGGCCAAAAAAAACCCAGTATGTATGCAGACATTGAAAAAGTTCATAAAATTCAGAAAAAATAAACAATGACTCTCAAGAGGAAATATTAAAGATTTTCGTCAGCCCTTTTTAGACAAGATACTTCTTACCACCATTAAATAGTCGAGAAAAACAGTACGGTCAGAATCAAACACTTAAATCAATATTTAAATAAATAACAAATTAGACCTTATTACATACAGAATACAGTAGATTACTTATTAGCCTCACTATTTACAGACTTCGTGGTCTCCCTAAACAAGGCGTCCAACGCGGACTGCTGCACCTTACTCAGCTTAGCTCCCTTCATATCCAGCACTTTATGGAACTCCGCCACCGTGGCTTCGGGCAGCAGCTGCGCGAACTGCGCCACGAAACCCTCCATGTTCCCGTCCAACGGCGCCATCACTAGCTTCAGAATCATTTCCGCTTTAGTCATCAGTTTTATCACCACTTTGGTGTACATCGCCGGCGCCGGTCTCCTCACCTCCGAGCCTATACTAGGCAGTTCCAACAAAGCCGTTTTCAGCATATGAGTATCCAGCAACAGCTGTTCTGACCCTACTGTAGAAATCGGTTTACACTTATAAATGTTTTGAATAAACTTTGGTATGAAGGAGTTCGCGAATCGTATACAGAACTGAGTGAAATACTTTCTGGAGGACGCTAAGTTGTCTCTCAGATTGGGGACTGTATTTTTTAGGTGCATAATGATTTGTGTGACGTAGGAGCTTTGGTCGCCGACGTTGTCGAAGTTGAGCCAGGAGACTTTGGCCATGGCCTGGAGGGCCGGCTCGCAGGCTAGCTCCAGGTCCCGCACCAAGAGCTGGATGCAGCTGCCAATGGTCTTGTGGAACAGGTCCTGCTCGGGGGAGAGGTCGATCTTGTCGGCGAGCCCGGCCGCTACTTTTTCCTTTAGCTTTTGCTCTAGATGTATGGTGGTTTCGAGGCAGTACTCTGATGTTGTGATCACGCTGGTGATTTTGCAGATCTCTTGTTTTGTGTACCTGTGGAAGAGGGTTATTGAAAAATAATGTTTTTTTCAGGTTATATTTATCTCTTCTACAGGAATCATTTTTTTTTGGTGAGAGACTGTTGATGCCTACATACGCACGGGAGGAGACGCGAGGGAGGAGGGCGCGACATCATCGAGGCGAGCATCGAACCGGTTGGCGCGGGCACCCCCCGCTGCCAACCCCGGCCGGCACCGACTACCGACCGGACGACACTCGGCTTTTGGACGGCACTGACATTCGCGACCCTCTTAATACTACAATCAGTTTGTCCCGGGAACTACCCTTTTGTAATTTGTTGGCATTAAACCAACCTATGATATACAGTCCGCCTTTTAATTAAGTCTTCGGACCCTTACATTGGTTGCTGATTGCCACTGGGCATTTTCAGCTTCACCGGGCTTGTTTTAGGGGCGGCGAGGTACGTAAAGGGTACCTCAAGCCGTGTTGAAACGAATCACCTTCGGAGGATTTCTAGAGGGTACGGCATCGCACACTTAAAAGTGCGCGTCCCCGTGCCCTCCCAGAGTCTCCGAAGGGTTCGGATCGGATCGGAGAGGAATCATGCCCAAATGATTGGAAAAAAGTTTAAATACCCTAGGAATTAGTACTACAGAAGTAGATTTATTACAAAACTATTCTTTTTAAACACTTGCCGATTGACTCGTAAACTTTTAACCACATCCCGCATCACAGGCTCTTAATATAGCATGTATGAATACATACACACACGCAACCACACACACACACTTAAGTCATAATAACAAGCGTGGTTATATTTGCAGTGCCCTTGCAGCGTATTTGTGTGAAATTATTTTTAGTTTTAAAATCGATGGTAAACACGCCTACTACCACAAACTGTCAAACTTTCTCAATAGACTTTGAACTCTATGTCTACGCCATATGGTTGAACATTCATTGAAGAAATTTGACGGTGTAGCGGTCAAGCAAGTAAACTCGCACGCTTGAACGCAGCACTGGATCACGCCACCTCGTATGATCCATGACGAAGCTCACGTGATGTATGACGTCAGGAACTAAGACGCGCCTACTCCTTGTTCGCCGCAATATGGCCGCTTGCGCACTATTGTGCACAAGTATTGCAGTAGACGGACATGTTTGGCGCGCTCCCACTCCGCGCAGAAGTGTCAAGTGTGAGTTGTTTTGTAGAAACGGTCAAGCGTGAACCGTAATTATTATTAACAGTTTTTTCTGTATAAATACGCATGTCGAGCTAATGTAACGTCATTCCACTCACGATCTTATACTGTTACACATCAATATTGTTATGCTGAAGTAAAGTAATTCAAACGTTGTCGGGACTTTTTAATTGCAAGTTTAAATACCCAATCCTTGATTAGCTTCATTTGCAAGTGGTATTGGGAGTACTATCCGAACCACTTCAACGGTTTTGGACAGGTCGACGTGCAGGCGTCCGTACCTACATCAAGAGTGGCAAATAAGAATAGGAATTGAATTGAACACTTCAAAAATGCAAGTAAAAAAAAGTACAAACGAGCAAGCCTTACAGTAGTCGCATATGATGTGTAACATTCGACATCACACCTTAGTAATAGGTAATTTTAAGATTATTTTCTTTAAAAAACGGGTCAGGTATTACATCACTTTATAACTATAAAACAAATGTAGTAAATACACATTAGAAGATGTTCGACATATCAAAATGACCTTCGATAGTCAAATGACACAATACGTCACATATAATAATAATATGTCATATTCATAATATCGATTACAGAATTTACAAAATGGCGCGCGCTCGGTTCCCCGACTTCCTGTAACATCGTTGGACACTTCCGTCCCATTTCACGAAATCACTCCCGTAAATTGCTAGAAAGCGAGAGGAAAGATGTTACACATGACAAAGTGAGATAATAATGTTGTTTGGTACCTGTTGCCGGCGGCGGCGTGGTCGTCCCGCAGCAGCCCGTGCAGGTTGCCCACGAGCCCGGCGGCGAGGAAAGATGTTACACATGACAAAGTGAGATAATAATGTTGTTTGGTACCTGTTGCCGACGGCGGCGTGGTCGTCCCGCAGCAGCCCGTGCAGGTTGCCCACGAGCCCGGCGGCGAGGAAAGATGTTACACATGACAAAGTGAGATAATAATGTTGTTTGGTACCTGTTGCCGACGGCGGCGTGGTCGTCCCGCAGCAGCCCGTGCAGGTTGCCCACGAGCCCGGCGGCGAGGAAAGATGTTACACATGACAAAGTGAGATAATAATGTTGTTTGGTACCTGTTGCCGGCGGCGGCGTGGTCGTCCCGCAGCAGCCCGTGCAGGTTGCCCACGAGCCCGGCGGCGAGGAAAGATGTTACACATGACAAAGTGAGATAATAATGTTGTTTGGTACCTGTTGCCGACGGCGGCGTGGTCGTCCCGCAGCAGCCCGTGCAGGTTGCCCACGAGCCCGGCGGCGAGGAAAGATGTTACACATGACAAAGTGAGATAATAATGTTGTTTGGTACCTGTTGCCGACGGCGGCGTGGTCGTCCCGCAGCAGCCCGTGCAGGTTGCCCACGAGCCCGGCGGCGAGGAAAGATGTTACACATGACAAAGTGAGATAATAATGTTGTTTGGTACCTGTTGCCGACGGCGGCGTGGTCGTCCCGCAGCAGCCCGTGCAGGTTGCCCACGAGCCCGGCGGCGAGGAAAGATGTTACACATGACAAAGTGAGATAATAATGTTGTTTGGTACCTGTTGCCGGCGGCGGCGTGGTCGTCCCGCAGCAGCCCGTGCAGGTTGCCCACGAGCCCGGCGGCGAGGAAAGATGTTACACATGACAAAGTGAGATAATAATGTTGTTTGGTACCTGTTGCCGACGGCGGCGTGGTCGTCCCGCAGCAGCCCGTGCAGGTTGCCCACGAGCCCGGCGGCGAGGAAAGATGTTACACATGACAAAGTGAGATAATAATGTTGTTTGGTACCTGTTGCCGACGGCGGCGTGGTCGTCCCGCAGCAGCCCGTGCAGGTTGCCCACGAGCCCGGCGGCGAGGAAAGATGTTACACATGACAAAGTGAGATAATAATGTTGTTTGGTACCTGTTGCCGACGGCGGCGTGGTCGTCCCGCAGCAGCCCGTGCAGGTTGCCCACGAGCCCGGCGGCGAGGAAAGATGTTACACATGACAAAGTGAGATAATAATGTTGTTTGGTACCTGTTGCCGGCGGCGGCGTGGTCGTCCCGCAGCAGCCCGTGCAGGTTGCCCACGAGCCCGGCGGCGAGGAAAGATGTTACACATGACAAAGTGAGATAATAATGTTGTTTGGTACCTGTTGCCGACGGCGGCGTGGTCGTCCCGCAGCAGCCCGTGCAGGTTGCCCACGAGCCCGGCGGCGAGGAAAGATGTTACACATGACAAAGTGAGATAATAATGTTGTTTGGTACCTGTTGCCGGCGGCGGCGTGGTCGTCCCGCAGCAGCCCGTGCAGGTTGCCCACGAGCCCGGCGGCGAGGAAAGATGTTACACATGACAAAGTGAGATAATAATGTTGTTTGGTACCTGTTGCCGGCGGCGGCGTGGTCGTCCCGCAGCAGCCCGTGCAGGTTGCCCACGAGCCCGGCGGCGAGGAAAGATGTTACACATGACAAAGTGAGATAATAATGTTGTTTGGTACCTGTTGCCGACGGCGGCGTGGTCGTCCCGCAGCAGCCCGTGCAGGTTGCCCACGAGCCCGGCGGCGAGGAAAGATGTTACACATGACAAAGTGAGATAATAATGTTGTTTGGTACCTGTTGCCGGCGGCGGCGTGGTCGTCCCGCAGCAGCCCGTGCAGGTTGCCCACGAGCCCGGCGGCGAGGAAAGATGTTACACATGACAAAGTGAGATAATAATGTTGTTTGGTACCTGTTGCCGACGGCGGCGTGGTCGTCCCGCAGCAGCCCGTGCAGGTTGCCCACGAGCCCGGCGGCGAGGAAAGATGTTACACATGACAAAGTGAGATAATAATGTTGTTTGGTACCTGTTGCCGACGGCGGCGTGGTCGTCCCGCAGCAGCCCGTGCAGGTTGCCCACGAGCCCGGCGGCGAGGAAAGATGTTACACATGACAAAGTGAGATAATAATGTTGTTTGGTACCTGTTGCCGACGGCGGCGTGGTCGTCCCGCAGCAGCCCGTGCAGGTTGCCCACGAGCCCGGCGGCGAGGAAAGATGTTACACATGACAAAGTGAGATAATAATGTTGTTTGGTACCTGTTGCCGACGGCGGCGTGGTCGTCCCGCAGCAGCCCGTGCAGGTTGCCCACGAGCCCGGCGGCGAGGAAAGATGTTACACATGACAAAGTGAGATAATAATGTTGTTTGGTACCTGTTGCCGACGGCGGCGTGGTCGTCCCGCAGCAGCCCGTGCAGGTTGCCCACGAGCCCGGCGGCGAGGAAAGATGTTACACATGACAAAGTGAGATAATAATGTTGTTTGGTACCTGTTGCCGGCGGCGGCGTGGTCGTCCCGCAGCAGCCCGTGCAGGTTGCCCACGAGCCCGGCGGCGAGGAAAGATGTTACACATGACAAAGTGAGATAATAATGTTGTTTGGTACCTGTTGCCGACGGCGGCGTGGTCGTCCCGCAGCAGCCCGTGCAGGTTGCCCACGAGCCCGGCGGCGAGGAAAGATGTTACACATGACAAAGTGAGATAATAATGTTGTTTGGTACCTGTTGCCGACGGCGGCGTGGTCGTCCCGCAGCAGCCCGTGCAGGTTGCCCACGAGCCCGGCGGCGAGGAAAGATGTTACACATGACAAAGTGAGATAATAATGTTGTTTGGTACCTGTTGCCGACGGCGGCGTGGTCGTCCCGCAGCAGCCCGTGCAGGTTGCCCACGAGCCCGGCGGCGAGGAAAGATGTTACACATGACAAAGTGAGATAATAATGTTGTTTGGTACCTGTTGCCGACGGCGGCGTGGTCGTCCCGCAGCAGCCCGTGCAGGTTGCCCACGAGCCCGGCGGCGAGGAAAGATGTTACACATGACAAAGTGAGATAATAATGTTGTTTGGTACCTGTTGCCGGCGGCGGCGTGGTCGTCCCGCAGCAGCCCGTGCAGGTTGCCCACGAGCCCGGCGGCGAGGAAAGATGTTACACATGACAAAGTGAGATAATAATGTTGTTTGGTACCTGTTGCCGACGGCGGCGTGGTCGTCCCGCAGCAGCCCGTGCAGGTTGCCCACGAGCCCGGCGGCGAGGAAAGATGTTACACATGACAAAGTGAGATAATAATGTTGTTTGGTACCTGTTGCCGGCGGCGGCGTGGTCGTCCCGCAGCAGCCCGTGCAGGTTGCCCACGAGCCCGGCGGCGAGGAAAGATGTTACACATGACAAAGTGAGATAATAATGTTGTTTGGTACCTGTTGCCGGCGGCGGCGTGGTCGTCCCGCAGCAGCCCGTGCAGGTTGCCCACGAGCCCGGCGGCGAGGAAAGATGTTACACATGACAAAGTGAGATAATAATGTTGTTTGGTACCTGTTGCCGGCGGCGGCGTGGTCGTCCCGCAGCAGCCCGTGCAGGTTGCCCACGAGCCCGGCGGCGAGGAAAGATGTTACACATGACAAAGTGAGATAATAATGTTGTTTGGTACCTGTTGCCGGCGGCGGCGTGGTCGTCCCGCAGCAGCCCGTGCAGGTTGCCCACGAGCCCGGCGGCGAGGAAAGATGTTACACATGACAAAGTGAGATAATAATGTTGTTTGGTACCTGTTGCCGACGGCGGCGTGGTCGTCCCGCAGCAGCCCGTGCAGGTTGCCCACGAGCCCGGCGGCGAGGAAAGATGTTACACATGACAAAGTGAGATAATAATGTTGTTTGGTACCTGTTGCCGACGGCGGCGTGGTCGTCCCGCAGCAGCCCGTGCAGGTTGCCCACGAGCCCGGCGGCGAGGAAAGATGTTACACATGACAAAGTGAGATAATAATGTTGTTTGGTACCTGTTGCCGACGGCGGCGTGGTCGTCCCGCAGCAGCCCGTGCAGGTTGCCCACGAGCCCGGCGGCGAGGAAAGATGTTACACATGACAAAGTGAGATAATAATGTTGTTTGGTACCTGTTGCCGACGGCGGCGTGGTCGTCCCGCAGCAGCCCGTGCAGGTTGCCCACGAGCCCGGCGGCGAGGAAAGATGTTACACATGACAAAGTGAGATAATAATGTTGTTTGGTACCTGTTGCCGACGGCGGCGTGGTCGTCCCGCAGCAGCCCGTGCAGGTTGCCCACGAGCCCGGCGGCGAGGAAAGATGTTACACATGACAAAGTGAGATAATAATGTTGTTTGGTACCTGTTGCCGACGGCGGCGTGGTCGTCCCGCAGCAGCCCGTGCAGGTTGCCCACGAGCCCGGCGGCGAGGAAAGATGTTACACATGACAAAGTGAGATAATAATGTTGTTTGGTACCTGTTGCCGGCGGCGGCGTGGTCGTCCCGCAGCAGCCCGTGCAGGTTGCCCACGAGCCCGGCGGCGAGGAAAGATGTTACACATGACAAAGTGAGATAATAATGTTGTTTGGTACCTGTTGCCGACGGCGGCGTGGTCGTCCCGCAGCAGCCCGTGCAGGTTGCCCACGAGCCCGGCGGCGAGGAAAGATGTTACACATGACAAAGTGAGATAATAATGTTGTTTGGTACCTGTTGCCGGCGGCGGCGTGGTCGTCCCGCAGCAGCCCGTGCAGGTTGCCCACGAGCCCGGCGGCGAGGAAAGATGTTACACATGACAAAGTGAGATAATAATGTTGTTTGGTACCTGTTGCCGGCGGCGGCGTGGTCGTCCCGCAGCAGCCCGTGCAGGTTGCCCACGAGCCCGGCGGCGAGGAAAGATGTTACACATGACAAAGTGAGATAATAATGTTGTTTGGTACCTGTTGCCGGCGGCGGCGTGGTCGTCCCGCAGCAGCCCGTGCAGGTTGCCCACGAGCCCGGCGGCGAGGAAAGATGTTACACATGACAAAGTGAGATAATAATGTTGTTTGGTACCTGTTGCCGGCGGCGGCGTGGTCGTCCCGCAGCAGCCCGTGCAGGTTGCCCACGAGCCCGGCGGCGAGGAAAGATGTTACACATGACAAAGTGAGATAATAATGTTGTTTGGTACCTGTTGCCGGCGGCGGCGTGGTCGTCCCGCAGCAGCCCGTGCAGGTTGCCCACGAGCCCGGCGGCGAGGAAAGATGTTACACATGACAAAGTGAGATAATAATGTTGTTTGGTACCTGTTGCCGGCGGCGGCGTGGTCGTCCCGCAGCAGCCCGTGCAGGTTGCCCACGAGCCCGGCGGCGAGGAAAGATGTTACACATGACAAAGTGAGATAATAATGTTGTTTGGTACCTGTTGCCGGCGGCGGCGTGGTCGTCCCGCAGCAGCCCGTGCAGGTTGCCCACGAGCCCGGCGGCGAGGAAAGATGTTACACATGACAAAGTGAGATAATAATGTTGTTTGGTACCTGTTGCCGGCGGCGGCGTGGTCGTCCCGCAGCAGCCCGTGCAGGTTGCCCACGAGCCCGGCGGCGAGGAAAGATGTTACACATGACAAAGTGAGATAATAATGTTGTTTGGTACCTGTTGCCGGCGGCGGCGTGGTCGTCCCGCAGCAGCCCGTGCAGGTTGCCCACGAGCCCGGCGGCGAGGAAAGATGTTACACATGACAAAGTGAGATAATAATGTTGTTTGGTACCTGTTGCCGGCGGCGGCGTGGTCGTCCCGCAGCAGCCCGTGCAGGTTGCCCACGAGCCCGGCGGCGAGGAAAGATGTTACACATGACAAAGTGAGATAATAATGTTGTTTGGTACCTGTTGCCGGCGGCGGCGTGGTCGTCCCGCAGCAGCCCGTGCAGGTTGCCCACGAGCCCGGCGGCGAGGAAAGATGTTACACATGACAAAGTGAGATAATAATGTTGTTTGGTACCTGTTGCCGGCGGCGGCGTGGTCGTCCCGCAGCAGCCCGTGCAGGTTGCCCACGAGCCCGGCGGCGAGGAAAGATGTTACACATGACAAAGTGAGATAATAATGTTGTTTGGTACCTGTTGCCGGCGGCGGCGTGGTCGTCCCGCAGCAGCCCGTGCAGGTTGCCCACGAGCCCGGCGGCGAGGAAAGATGTTACACATGACAAAGTGAGATAATAATGTTGTTTGGTACCTGTTGCCGGCGGCGGCGTGGTCGTCCCGCAGCAGCCCGTGCAGGTTGCCCACGAGCCCGGCGTTGGCGGGCGCGGGCAGCGCGGCCCCCAGCACGCGCGCGCCGTACTCGCGCAGGTACTTTTGGAACACCATGGCCAGCTCTGGGTGGGGAGATTGTCGTTGTTTATCACTTATTTTATACTAGCTGCGCTCGCGACTTCGTCCGCGTGGAATAGTGACTTTCGGCAGCGTTTTTAATTTTTTAGGCTCTCGTTCCCGTGTTCGCGACATTTTTCACTGATGCTTCGCTCCTATCGGTCGCGGCGTGATGTTATATAGCCTGAAGCCTTCCTCGATAAATGGACTATCCGACACAAAAATAATTTTTCAATTCGAACCAGTGATTCCTGAGATTAGCGCACGCGCGCGCGTATTAATAACTGAGACAAACTCAACAAAATTTTTAGGATTAATGATTGACAGTAAATTAAATTGGAAAGAGCACATTGAATATTTATGTAAAAAAATCAGCAGCTTTTCGTACGCATTGTATAAACTTGCTAAAGTTTTAGACACTAACGCCTTGCTTACTGCATACCATGGATTGGTTGCCTCCATTATTAGATACGGCATAATGTTTTGGGGTAACTCCACCGACATAGTATTGGTATTTAAAATGCAAAAACGCTGTTTGAGGTCTATATTTGGTCTTAAGAGCATAGAAAGTTGCAAGCCTCCATTTTTAAAACACAAAATTCTTACGTTGCCATCCATGTACATCTATGAAACTGCTGTATTCATAAAATCACACCCTAACTATTCCCTAAAATGTCAGATGGTGTTGTCCGTAATAGATGCGGTAATGACAGGTTACAACTTCATGCAGCTAATACTGCCTTGATGCATAAAAGTGCTTTTTGTATGGAACCTAAAATTTTTTACAAAATTCCCAAGATCTACAGAGAACTGCCTATAAATAACTTTAAAAATAGAATAAAATGCTTATTGATTGACAAATGCTACTACAATGTTATTGAATTTTTTAATGATAAACTTATATAATTTAATTTATTTTTTACATTTTATTTTGACATTTGTGTTTTGTAATAATGTAATGTATATGTAATTGGTTTTTTTGTTGTTATTTGTAATTATTTATTTGACTAGCACTTTTTATGTTGACATTAATTTTTATTTGTATATTGTATTTAAAATCGTATATATATTTTTTGAGTAATTAATAATAAAAGCTTTTTTTATAAATAAAATTTGTACGTCAAAACTGGCAAAACATGTTGATTACTGTTGGAATATCGGGATAAAAACTATATGTGTTGAACTAAGTTATAAAATATCTGTATGCCGAATTTCGTCCAAACATCCATCCGTTGAAGCGTGAAGATACACACACAAAAACTTTCGCATTTATAATATTAGTATGATGTTATGGACTGTAGTTTTTTTCTTTTTAAACCTGTATTTGTATACCTTAACTAAGGTGGAAATGTAGTGAGACCTATATACTCGTGACATCATTGTAATACCTATGTTTCACAAATAAAATATTCTATTCTATTCTATTCTAGCGCGTTCAAACGAACGAACTCTTCAGCTTTATAATATTAAATTCAAAATTCAAAATTCAAAATCATTTATTCAGTTTAGGTTACAAGTAGCTCTTGTGAATGTCATTATGCCATCGGTTCGTAAATCTACTCTGGGCGGGAGATTTCTATTAAATATAGAAATATAGATATAGATTACCGTAAACGATAAACTGGAGTATAGACGTTTTTAAATTAATGTTTTAAGTTGGAGGACATCTTTTATTTATAGGTATTTAATTTTTAATTTTCTAATTATTTTTCCATTGATTTGACCAAAATTTTTTTAAACAATACGCTAAAATAATAATCTTCAAAAGTATGTTTCTGGCGTTTCGCCCTCGCTTCGCTCGCTCAGCTCGGCTTTATTTTAGTCACCGATCCGACCTAACCGCTATGAACGACACCAATATAGATAGAATAGATATTTTATTTTTAATTTACTTTAGGAAGATTGAAGCTATTATTACCGGAAATATTAAAACATGTAAAGTAAAAAAGTTAACGCCTCGGTGGCCGAGTGGCAGAGCGCTCGGCCCGATACCCGAAGGTCCCGGGTTCAATTCCCAGGTCGGGCAAAGTGTGTTTCGGATTTATCGATACATAGCCCGGGTTTGTGATCACCAACCCGCATTTGGCAAGCGTGGTGATTAAGCCATTACCCATCAATTGTACCGATGACTTGATATCAATGTTTATTTGTTTTTTATAGGTATGGTATGCGGTCTTTCTTACACAATCAAATCAGAGCCACTATGATCTGCCTCAAGAGCATACAAAATATATTGAAGTTACAGTAATATTATTTATACAACCACAATTATTTCCAATAAATATTTTTAATTATATTTATGATTTAGAATGCAAGCAATAAGCAATATTTTATTTTTTGTTTTATTTTGTAGTATTTGTTTTCATATTTTAATTGATTTCTATAATGTTATTTGTATAAATTTAACAATTCAATTTAATTTTATGTTTTTTTTTAATGATTTGATTCAATGTTTAAGCATAATGTTTACACATATCTGTGAAGTTGCAGTCTACTTATATTACTAAAACCATGTAAATACTGAACGGCTATTACTGTAAATCTGTTTTGTGTAATTAAATAAATAAAATCAAAAATGAAGGAGGCCTTTGCCCAGCAGTGGGACAGTTATAGGCCGTTTATAAAAATTTTAACGCAAATTTTATTGCGAACAAATTACAAAAACACAAATGTTGAAAAAATTTCCACGAGCAGGATTTGAACCCGCATCCTTCTGACATACCGGGTCAGGTGCTCTTCCAATTGAGCTATCGTGGTTCTAACCGCGGTTATTTTTTTAGTTATAGGCTGTTTAGTTTAGTAATGTGGTGGTGCGTGCGTTACCCAGCATCGGCTCGCCGGTGGTGAGGCGCGCGCACTGCACGAGGCACTTCTTGTAGAACAGGAACAGTTCGCCGCACGACGCCATCACCGCGCCCGCGCCCGCGCCCGAGCCCGCCCACGACGCCGACCGCGCCTCCTGCGGCGGCACCATCAACATCATCATCATCATCAACATCATTATCATCATCATCAACATCATTATCATCATCATCAACATCATCATCAACATCATCAACATCACCATCATCATCATCAACATCACCATCATCAACATCATCATCATCAACATCATCAACATCATCATCATCAATATCATCATCATTATCGTCATTATCGTTAAAGGAAAGGAGACTCCTCCTGGATGACATGTTCCTATATAGGTTCGCTAGCTGTGCCCCCCGGTTTCTCCCGCGTTCTATTAGTCATAGCGTGATGTAATATAGCCTATAGCCTTCCTCAATAAATGGACTATTCAACACAAAAATATATTTTCAATTCGAACAGTAGTTCTTGAGATTAGCGCGTTCAACCAAACAAACAAACAGACCAACTCTTCAGCTTTATAATATAAGTATAGATGCGTAGGTGTTGACCTCGATTGTTCGCAGTTCGATTGTCGAATCTTCTAGGACAAATCAATATTAACGCAACAAGAAAATTGCCACGCGTCAGTAGATTTAAAATATATTCGTATATTTTTTTACTTTTTTTATTTCAATATATTAAAATATCTATAATGTTGAAATGAAACTACTCTTACAGATCTATTCGCGTTTATTTTATACATTAGTTTTATTAAATGTCTATCCTCAGATAAACGTAACGAACGAACGAAACGTCAGTAGTTGCAAGTAGTTTTATTTCAATGCGCAGTGTACGCGTAAGCTTTAGAAAACAATATCTATAATGTTATATTACTATAAACTAGTACATCGTGGTGTATTGCACCGAATATGGTCGGTAGTGTCACCTGCAGGAACCGGTCCATGAAGGAGCGCAGGTTCGCGTCCAGGCTGTGTATGTACAGCGACAGGTGCGGCTCGAAGCACGCGCCGATGCTGCGCACCCACGGCGACGCCCCCGCCCCCGCCTCCGCCCCCGCCTCCGCCCCCGCCTCCGCCCCCGCCTCCGCCCCCGAGGGCGACGGCTCCTGGGAAACCGCATATGAATAGAATAGAATAGATATCCTAGACAATTTAATCTTCTTCTTCTTGCCCTGTCCCCCGACCGCCTATATAACCGATTGCTATGGCTACGTGTATAGTTTATGACGTCATCTTGTCATTTCGTACCGCCTATGATAGCAATATCTATAGCTATAGCCTATATCTATATGGGTTAAGCGGTCGGGCCCCTGGTCCTATGTTACTTGGGGTCGGCGCTAAATGTCCGTTTATTCCAAGTTAATTATTGCAAATGTTTTGGCAATGTATTTACGGCCGGCCGCCTGCCTGACACCAACCCTCCTTGGGAATCCTAGGATATTCACAATGTGAACACTAGAAATAAACACAAACAAGCAGCACCCTAAACTAGGCTCCAAAAAGTAAATAATTCATTTAGAGGCCTGTGTGTACGTTTTTACAATAAAGTTCCAAGTAATATCCAAAAACTAGATATTAATAAATTTTAAATCACGATAAAAAGAAAAGCTTTATAAAAATGCTTATTATGATGTGTCTGATTACATTGAAGACAAAACAGCATGAGTTTGAAATGCTCCAATCACTCCAACAGGTATTTCTAATTAAAAATATTGTTAAGGTTTTTTAAAGTTGTATAACTTGGTAACGGCATATAATTTTGTAAATGTCGTTACTTATATTAAAGCTGTGGTGTTTCTTGCGCCCATTCTTCTCCACAGCTAAAAAAATACACGTCCTGAATGGGTAGAGGTAAAAAAATGTTTGAACGATTCAAAAGCACTTTTCTATAGTTTATTTAAATAAAAAATATATTTATTTATTTATTTATTTATTTCCACACTTACATCTATCATTACAGGATTAACCCAATACAATAGAGTAACTATTAATTTAATCAATTAATATTAATTACATTAAGTAGGTATTGAGTTTGATATTATAGTACCTATCCAATTTATACGAAAAAAAAATATAATAATAATATAATCATTCTTCAATAATCTATTATAAATTTTATTAGATGTGTTTTATTGTTTTGTGGTTCAGATTGAGCTATTGTTTATTTTTTATTCAATAAAGGCTCTCTCTCTCTAACTAACTAAATTCTTCTTTATTAACTAATCTCTGAACAAAACATTGCTGCGAGTTCTTTAACTTTCCAAACGCTACAAAGTGTGTATTGGTAAAACTCCAAATGACTTACATCCTTGGCGTCAGACTCGAACCCGTTCTGCTTGTCGAGCGCCGACGGGTCTAAGCTCTCCGCGCCCAGGTCAGTGCCTGCAACAAATACATCACATCTATTACTTCAAACATTTACCTACTTTTAAACGTATAGAGTAGTGGCACCCCAGTGTTGGACACTTTGTGTGGAAGCGAGTATGGGAGATTGTGTATGTGTGAGTGTGTATGGGAGAGTGTGTATGGGAGATTGTGTATGGGAGATTGTGTATGGGAGATTGTGTATGAGTGAGTGTGTATGGGTGAGTATGTATGGGTGAGTATGTATGGGAGATTGTGTATGTGTGAGTGTGTATGGGAGAGTGTGTATGTGTGAGCGTGTATGGGAGATTGTGTATGGGAGATTGTGTATGGGAGATTGTGTATGGGTGAGTATGTACGGGAGATTGTGTATAGGTAAGTATGTATGGGAGTGTGTGTATGGATGAGTGTGGTGTATGGGTGACCGTGAATGGGTGAGCGTGTATGGGAGATTGAGTATGGGTGAGTGTGTATGGGTGAGCGTATATGGGTGAGTGTGTATGGTTAAGCGTAAATGGGTGAGTGTGTATGTGCGAGTGTGTATACGAGCATGTACGGGAGATTGTGTATAGGTGAGCGTGAATGGATGAGCGTGTACGGGTGTGTACGGGTGTGTACGGGTGAGGTTGCGCGCTGACCGGTGAACCGCTTGTGCAGCAGCAGCTCGAAGTTGTACGTCTTCTGTATGGCGTACAGCAGCAGCTTCACGTCGATCTCGTTGCGCCGCGCCGCCATTATGGCCGACAGCTCCGCGCGCGTCGTCTGCCGGAATTATTCTACGGTTATTTATTATATTTATTTGCGTAATCGACCTTGTGAAAATCCTAACAGCCTGTAACTTCCACTCTAAATATACCTATTAGAGATTCGTCAACTATCTACCTATTAAGTGTACCTGGCATGTTCTCGCTAAGTTTCCAGTGGGGTGGGGGAACAAGCTAGCCAGCGCTTTATCGAACTAAAGCAGGTGGCGCTTCAGCTAAACTACTATTTTCTGGTGTACCTGATGTGTACCTGATAACTATAGAAGTAAGTAAGTCACATACCTGAGTGGCACCGGATGTTAGTCGACCTAAAGCTATCGAAGGGCGAAAAGAGGGCGGGGGCGAGGAAGGTCAGGACAGAAGGGTACCCTACTGTAGCAGCCAGCGAGGTCTTCGTCAGCCGCGGGTTCGGTGCCTCCAATGGCACACCAGATATGCCGTCGACGCCCTGCGCTTCTGCAGCTTAGGTTTCTAGCAGACCACACCTGAACACTCTCCCGTAAGAGGTTATCTGCGTACACAAAAAGCACGCGTTTCCGAGCTAGGTTTCGAGTAAACCACGTAGCCGGAGTTGCCCTGGTTCGGACAGTCAAACAAAAACTCAAGAGCTATAAGATTTACTCGCTAAGATTTATCAATTCGTATCACCAATACTCCGCGCACGCGACAAGATTTTTCGTGGTAAATCTGACGTGTCAAAATAGGGAAGCCCATCCAAGTAGAGATGTCAATCAATCGGCTTTTTTTATGGCATCGCGGAACTGGCCATTTGGCCATACAGTATGTTCCGAACGCTATGAGTGGGAAACATACACTCCTGACGTCAAATCGATATTGAGTTAGCATTGCCTAACGGAATATGAACGCTCGGGTCACACGATAAGTTTCAATTTCGCGTAATAGTCGTAAGAGTAGGCAATTTTTTATACCTAAACTTGACTTCTATTAGAGAGCGAGTCTTCTGTACGGTAATACTATTAGTTACTAGTGGACCCGGCGGACTTCGTACCGCTTTAACAGTTTCCATCAAATGATTAAATTCTCTTTGGTTTCCGTGACAACAAAACAAACAAATTATTTTGTACTGGAAAATTAAATTGTTGTTTTTAGTATATTTATAGTGTGATTCCCGTGGGAATAACGGGATAAAAACTATCCTATGTGCTAATCCAGGTTATAAACTATCTGTATGCCGAATTTCATCCAAATCCATCCATCCGTTGCAGCGTGAAGAAGGAACAAATATACAGACATACACACAAACTTTCGCATTTATAATATTAGTGTGATTCTGTGGTAAGACAGACTAAATAAGTGTCCCTGCCACAACTACCTTTTCTCTATAAGTAGCTGTCACACCGGCCTCGGCGTCTCGTTATCGAGTACCTGGCAATCTCACCGTGTTCCTGCTCAATAGCCTCGCCGTGCGTCTGCTACAGCACCCACCGGAGCACCGCCTGTGACTGGTAGGTAGCGTACCTGGCAAAACTGCCTGGCGATGTTCTCGCTGAGCCGCCAGTGCGGCGGGAACAGGTTGGCGGCGCCCTCCTCGAAGGCGAGCAGGTGCCGCTTCAGCCACGCGTAGCGACGCTCCACGTGCGACAGCCACGCGCACTCCTGCTCCGCCGAGAACAGGTGCTGGTACTCCTGGGGGGGGGGGGGTATTACTTATTTTATTTTATAATTATTATTCCATCGTCGGCCTCTTCTTAGCCCTAGGGATTAGAATGAGGCCAAGAGCAAGCCCATCTCACAATAAAAAAAATAAAAATTAAAACATTTAAATAACTACCCAATAACAAAAACACAAATGTTGAAAAAATTTCCACGAGCAGGGTTTGAACCTGCACCCTTCTGACATACCGGGTCAGGTGCTCTCCCAATTGAGCCATCGTGGTTCTAACCAGCCCGCCGAAATTATTCAACACTATTTACTTTTTACTTTGAAAGCCAAAGGCGCCCATTCAATGTTAACAACTACCGTCATTAACATGCTCGTGGAAATTTTTTCAACATTTGTGTTTTTGTAATTTGTTCGCAACAAAATTTGCGTTAAAAATTATATAAACATTTAACTATTCAATAAGCAAATTACCCTTACAAACAAAGCTTATAAGAGCTATAATAATAATAAACATATAAACTTTCCTACACACACACACACCAATTATCTAGCCCAAGAGAAGCTTCGTTATGAAACTCGTTAAAATGGTTACTAGACAACCGGATAAACATACTTAAAATACTTAAATACATACTTATTATACATAGAAAACACCCGGGACAATTTAGAAAAACAATAATTAACTATGGTCTCTTAAAAGGATTAGATGTGTTTTAATTAAGAGAGAAACTCTTATAAAAGCATGTTGTAAGTCTATTTAAGCTGTAAGACCATTACCATACCTACCAATAAGCAAAAAATTAATGTGACAACCCTGCGACAATGACGAAGCTCTAGACGATGGCGGCATTTCGCGCAACTTCAAAGGCGTTGGACCACTGTAAGTTTGTAACACTGCGCGTATATAGTGTGTGACAAATACAAGAGTAAGAAAATATACACACTAGCGTTTTGTAATTACCCACAATTAATACATAATACTTACGTTTCTGACGAGTCTTTGCATTATTAAAAAAAAACGTTTATATCATTTTTATTTAAAGGTTATTTGCCCTCAAATCACACTATAGTAAACCATTGTAAGTTTGTTCGTTTTTATAAATTAATTTTATCATCAACTTAAAGAAAATAAAAGTTATCAGTTGTACGCTGGTAAGGAACTGACCTGCAGCTGCATGTGTATGAACCAGGCGAGCAGGTCCTGGCGAGGGACTGACCTGCAGCTGCATGTGTATGAACCAGGCGAGCAGGTCCTGGCGAGGGACTGACCTGCAGCTGCATGTGTATGAACCAGGCGAGCAGGTCCTGGCGAGGGACTGACCTGCAGCTGCATGTGTATGAACCAGGCGAGCAGGTCCTGGCGAGGGACTGACCTGCAGCTGCATGTGTATGAACCAGGCGAGCAGGTCCTGGCGAGGGACTGACCTGCAGCTGCATGTGTATGAACCAGGCGAGCAGGTCCTGGCGGACGCGCGGGTCCAGCACGTCGGCCGCCAGGCACGCCTCCGACAGGCTCTTGTGCGAGACGGTGCTCTTGCTACCGGCTGGGGACGAACGCGGCTACATTCATACGTAGATATAGCTTTTTACATACACAATCAATTATTTTGTTAAGATCTCAGAACAATAACTTTATTATTCTGAGGTTCAGATACACTGTTTTAACGGGGTCTAGTTCACGAAATCGACAGTCACGACATTGACGGTCGCTGTATTGAAAACGTTCCATCGACGGGTCACTGTAGCAAGAGTACACTATATCGATGGTACACTACATCGACAGTACACCATATCGAATTATCGACTGTACGCTACATCGACAGTACACCATATCGACTGTACGCTGCATCGACGGTACACCATATCGAAAGTACGCTGCGTCGACAGTACACCATATCGTCGGTACGCTGCATCGACAGTACACCATATCGATTGTACGCTGCTTCGACGGCCCGATCTAAGCCAGACAGAAGTGTCCAGAAGGTAGAGGAGCTCTTGACCCAAACCCCTATGTAATGTTCCGCAATTTTTTGTAGTTTCCAGTTATGGATATTTTGATGAGAATTTGCTGCCGGTTCTGCTTTAAATTTTTGCAGAAGGTTTTTCAATAAATTTTGTGTAACTAAATCCTAATAATAACAATAATATTTATAATGCTAAACTTTATTTTAGATAGGTATTCAGAAATGAAAAAGTATATTCTTACTGTTGCTCTTTCACACATAAATTCAGACAGAGTTCAAGTTCGAACAAGTCTACTTGATTTTTTTATGAATCTACAAATGTTTACTGACGTTACCTTCAAAGATAATGAAGATGACGTTACGTACTAAAAAATCGAAAGAAAATGAAAAGAAAAGGCTTTAAGTTTTTGATTTAGGTCTTTAAAACCTTTTTTTACTTGTGATTGACTTGGATAGGGCTGTCGAAGCAGCGTACAATCGATATGGTGTACTGTCGACGCAGCGTACCGTCGATATGGTGTACTGTCGATGTAGCGTACCGTCGATATGGTGTAGTGTCGATATGGTGTACTGTCGATGTAGCGTACCGTCGATATGGTGTAGTGTCGATATGGTGTACTGTCGATGTAGCGTCCCATCGATATAGTGTACTCTCGCTAGAGTGACCCGTCGATGGGACGTTTTCGATACAGCGACCGTCGATGTTGTGACTGTCGATTTCATGAACTAGAGCCAATTCAAATTTACCTACTTATTTAAGTGTATTCGAACAAAAAATGTTTGACCTTGACTCTTGACTTTGATGGGTTCACATCTCACCGGTGAAGGCCTCCTTGAAGTCGGCGAGTATCTGTGTGGCTAGCTGCGCGCGCACGGCCTGCACCTGCGCGCGCAGCGACGACAGCTCGCGGATGTCGCGGTACGGCTCGAAGTGCTGCAGCACCTGCGGCCCGGAAGGGGGCAAGGAATCACGACGTACACGCGACAACGTCTACACAAACCTATTTTTGTGTGGATTATTTTTTATAGTTAGCACGACAAATGCGTCGGTGACCGAGAGGCAGAGCAACACCCGAAAGCGCCACCCGATACCCGAAGGTCCCGGGTTCAATTTCCAGGTCGGGCAAAGAATGTTTCGAATTTTTCGATGCATAGCCCGGGTTTGTGATCACTCATCCGCATTTGGCAAGCGTGGTGACTAAGCCATTACTCATCAATTGTAGCGATGGCTTGATTTCAATGATGGACGCCTTTGCCCAGCAGTGGGACGGTTATAGGCTAATTACTTACGGCAAATGACTCCATTCCACCTGATGTTAAGTGGAAATGGAACCCAGACGCAAAGTAAACTGGTGCAGCGTGAAAACAACGCAGCATCAGTTACCCTCACTCTGCCCACAAGGTGCCTCTTCACGCCTCGTTTGAAGGACCCCATGTCATAGGAAGGAGGGAAAACGTTTTTTTTTTTTTTGGAGAGAGACTGCTGATTGCCGAGGGGCATTTTCAGCTTCACCGGGCTTGTTTTAGGGGCGGCGAGGTACGTAAAGGGTACCTCAAGCCGTGTTGAAACGAATCACCTTCGGAGGATTTCTAGAGGGTACGGCATCGCACACTTAAAAGTGCGCGTCCCCGTGCCCTCCCAGAGTCTCCGAAGGGTTCGGATCGGATCGGAGGGAAAACGTATGCTGGTAGACGATTCTATGTTTTGGAGGTGCGAGAAAGAAACAAGTCACCAAATTTTCTTGTGCGTGATAGAATATTTGAGACAGTGAAGCGGTGACTCCGGAGAGCAGCACGTGTACTCCTATGGATGAAGGTGATATGTGTCTCTATGGCTATGTCTACGCGTATGTCAGGTAGATGTCTGACTGCCCTCCATGATGGACTACATGGGCAGTGCGAGCTGCATGTGGCAGCGGCCATGGGGCGTGGATACGACCGTGAGTGTGTAAAGCATGTTCTAATGGTTGTGTGCTTTATAGACCTAGGAGTAAGTAGTAAACAGCCTATAACTGTCCCACAGCTGGGCAAAGGCCTCCATCATTGAAATCAAGTCATCGCTACAATGGATGGGTAATGGCTTAATCATCATTCTTGCCAAATGCGGGTTGGTGATCACAAACCTGGGCTATGCACAGAAAAAGCCGAATCACACCTTGCCCGATCTGGGAATCGAACCCGGGACTTCAGAGATTTCAGGTATCGAGCCAAGCGCTTCACCACTCGGTCACCGAGGCTTTATAGACTTGTATGATCTTTTCTCTGAGTGGTTATGTAGCTGTGTCTCTGAGGCTATGTGGCTGTGTTTATTTATAAAAACAGAAATAGAAAAATAAAATATTCTTAACCATTATATTAATAACAATACATGCACAAAAGATTTAGAACTAGTGGTGTTGTAACGGTCTCCACTCAGCATAATGTCGAAATACCTGGTTGGCACGCTGATCTTCCGTGGAAACCAAAAAAATAATTATATAAATAAATAAATAAATAAATAAAATATTAGTGTTGTAATGGGCGAAGTTCCCGGGTACGGTGATCCGGAAGAAAAGAAGGAAAATTGATCGATTGTCGTATATTTCCAACCAACGGTACATACAGTACAACAGGCAGGTAAAGCTATTGGCGAATAAACCGGCCAAAGACTAGGCTCGGCTCAGGCCGATAGCGAAAGCTGGTCTAAGCACAAAGTCCAGTGCAAAAGCTAGAGTTAATTCGCATTAGCTGCGTAGAAGATTCGATACAAACCAAAAGTCAAGCCCGCTATTTATGGTATCGGGAAAACGAAACGATAGCGTGATTCAGGACAGTACCGCGCAGCGCCATCTAGTAACAGACATCGGAACGTGTATAAGTGTACAATGTTTGTTTCCTACGTTGATTATGTTTGTTGGTGGGTACCTCCATGATGGCCTGCATGGGCAGCGCCAGCTCCTTGTAGCGGCGCGCGGCGGCCATGGCTTGCAGTGCGCCGGCGCCGCCCACCAGCATGTGCAGGTGGTTGAGCGCGGTGATGGCGGCCGTGAGGTTCCACTTCGCCAGGTCCAGCTGCTTGATTTCCGACGTGATCTCGCGGACCATGCTCTCGCTGCGTTCCGCTTTTTTGTTTATATCTGTCACCTGGGGTGGAGAGAGGAGGAGTTTTCCTTGTCTAATATTAGGTCCTTACCTATGAAATTGACATTTTGTATAAAGATTTTTTATAAATTTATATTTTTCTTACTAACGTTTTTTTTAATTTTCTTACTATCTATTTATGTTATCACTATAAAAATTGTAGAGTAGTGTGTTTGTTTCACTAGCTAAATATAGCAGACATTGAAAAGAAAAAAAATCAAGACACTTCAAAGCTACAATGAAACAAAAGGTCAATTCCGCGAACAAAAAAAGAAGTCAATTAAAAAAAAATTGGGCGATAAAGACACAAAATGAATAATCATTGTTATTGCTGAAGCCTAAATAACATAGTCCTAATTAAAGGTGTGTAATAATATTAAACTAAATAAATAAATAAACTTTCCTACACTCACACCAATTATCTAGCCCAAGAGAAGCTTCGTTATGAAACTTAACAACCAGTATTGACTTTTAGAAGTAATACCCTTGTTAATAAGTGAGAAAAAAACGTCAATTTCATAGGTAAGGACATATTACATAAATAAAATGCAAATACAACCCGTTGGTAATGTTTGGAGGATTTTTTTTAACTTTTCTTCGAAAGCACTTTCTTTTTACCTTGATGATGCAGAGATTGTAGAGTTTGTGGTTACAATAGGAGTCTTCGTCATGTATCACCTGTTTCATCACATCACCAGCTCAGTTTATGTTCCCACTGCTGGGGCACGAGCCTTCCTTATAGAAACACCGCAGGGAGAACGCGCCGTAAATGACCACGCGGGCCCAGTGCGGATAGGAGGTTATTAACGACTGCTAATGCAGCCGGGACCAACGGCTTTACGTGCCTTCCGAAGCACGGAGGGGCTCGAGATGATACTTTTTGGTCACCCATCCGTTAAACAGCTTTTGCGAAAATTGCTTAACTCTTAGCACTCGCAGACCAGACGCGTTAACCGCTGCGACATTCGAGCTCCTCATAAAAGTTATCAGGAAGCAACCCTTAAAAATCGAATCATTTATTTATTTTATCAAATCAATCGTTTTATTATTAACGTTACGAACGCACGTATAAATAATCTGGAATTCTGGATTTAGCTGTTGGAATATTATTAAGGAGGCTCCATTGAAGCAATCGCAGATCGGGCGCGTTAACCACTGCGCCTGCGCTATCGAGCTTGAGGTGGGGCCTTATTTGTTTAATCCAGACAAAATGATATTGCAAAATAAACATGAGTATCCATATACTGTTTTTTTTAACTGTAACAGTATGGGGAAGTTTGATACCATTACAGATAAACTGTCTAAGTTACTATGAAGTCTGTTTTGAAACCACTTTGGTATAGCAAATTTTTTGGTCAAGTGTGATTTGTACCTTACATTATTCCTTTTAATCTATTAATGAAAAAGCCTTAGAGGCTTTTATGTTATTAATTTTTAAATATTTAAAAAAACAAAAATACAGTAAAAAAAATTAAACGCCTACCCGACCCAGCCAGGAATACAACCTAGATCTTCCACAATCCGGGCGGCTACACTGACCGCTATGCTACCGGGAAGGTTGACGTAAGCAATTAATTTAGTAAGTGTTTAATTTAGCTTCAGTGCAGAAATTAGCACTTTAAAATTTTAAAAAAATGTTTTTTTTTTTTTTGAGAGCTTCACCAAGCCTTCTTTGGGGGTGGCGAGAAACTAAAAGGCGTTTTAAACGAACACCGTCAGTGGTGTTCTAGAGGGAACGGCATCACGCACTTAGTGGATGTCCCGTGCTCTACCAGATTCTCGTTGGGGTTCGGATCAGATCGGTAATGTGTGTGTGTACACAACCTGCAGCGCGAGGTCCGCGATCCGCGCCTGCGCGTGCCGCAGCGCGTCGTGGCCGGCGGCGCGCTGCGTCGAGTGCGCGCGCACCAGGCGGCGGATGTCTTGCTCCACGCCTGCGCACATATCGTGACATACATCATTCATTATTAATTGTCATTTTAATGTGCAGTTTTTGTGACATAATTTTATTGTATACCTATCTGTGACTCTAGTTCTTAAGATTTTACATTTTTATTTGATGTATGACATGTCGGTGTTTTGGACGCATAATCTGTAAACTAGCATGTAAAATGAAATAAATAAATAACGTAAAAAATTATAAAGATTTGGAGAGGTTAGCCGATTGCTTCAGGCGACATTTTCAGGACTTTTATGTAGCCGGCGAGTTAATTAAAGCGACGATTGGAAATTTACGTGGCGGGGATCTTGATTTTTCCCAACAATTACAAAACGTATGAAAGTGAATGTCACTTGATGACATGATTTTTCATTTAATTGACTTCATTTTGCTAGTTGCAGAAACACGATTTGTTAACTTTTATAACAGAGAAAAAAAATATCAAAGTAACCTCTTTTAAAACATAGATTTGCATTTTACAGGCTAACCAGACCGATTTAAGCATCTACATTTTCTTAGTAGATTACTCATCATACACACACATACACTTCAATATGCTAGTTCATTTTTTTAAACTTATTTGTAGTTTTGATTGGAAAGGAAAAAAAACAGTTTTTCTTATGGTATGGGGCGCAAACGCTCCGTCTTGGATTAATTGATTAGCGATGCGTCGCCTTAAAGGTTTCCTCAAGCAATGTGTGAAACGAAACACTGTCAGAGGTTTTCTATGAGGAAAGGTCCCCGTTTCCTACTAGCTTCGCCGAGGGGTCGGTAGATACGTTATGAGCATACAGAATTCGTTCTTATTTTCAATATGAGGCAATATAGAAAATATTAATTCATTATATTGTCAAATTATGTGTAAGAGATAGCGTAGTTAATCCATTTGGTCCAACTAGGTATTTGTGTTGTTGTAAATGAAACTCTTAAAGTATTTAGGGTACAGCAATATAATACTTTTAAGGGTACATATATAACACCCTGTTGGGCTAAGTAAGTAGCAATAAGCACAATAAAGACATTATATTGTTTAGCGGTGATTACAATCTCTCATCATTCTCTTATAAGGAAGTAATAAAAGAAAATAAAAAAAGACATATCGTCATATCCATCCTTAATAGTAGCGAATGAGCAATAACCGACCTGAGAGCCTGAACTCGCAGCGCGCCGCAGCGCTGTCCACGCCCGACAGCGACTGCTCCGTCGGGAACACCTTGTTGATGTACGCCACCGCATCGAACTAGAATAGTGTGTACCACAATGTTGGTATGATAACAATTAATGCTTTCTTTCACGTAATTTTAATTAATGTTTTCACAATGTAAATGGAATGTAAACCCGTAACACTGGATATGATAACACATCGCAACATTTCTTACTTTTTACAATTATTCTGAATAGATAAAAAATAGATTAAGAATTTAGAATAGAATATAATAGAAAAATGTTTATTTGATACAAAAACAATACACAACTAACTTTGAAATAAGGATTGTATCCAAAAGGTCTCTGCTCAGCATTAAGTTGTGACTGTGTGTTAACTTTTCATTAGACAGATGCTACTTTAAGTTATGTATTAAATTCAGTCATAGCGACTTAGTTGTTCTTAAACCAGACACAATAGAAATTTAATTGTTCTATAGCACTCACGAACACTAAACGGTTAATAATCCACCATTATTTCACATTAATATTCGACATATCCTTGGGGGAGGCCTTTGTCCAGCAGTGGACGTCTTTTGGCTGAGATGATGATGATGGCACTGTGGTTACATTGGGCATGCTGCAAAGCAAATATTTTACTTTGTGTTTACTGTTTAACCCATTATGATTCTTCCGTCTTTACATATTGAGAAAAATAATATAATTTAAACTTGTTTACCTAAAAAGCTTTAATAAAACGAAAGTTAAACTTAGAAACACTATTTATAAAATGCTATGACGGTCTAAAACGCTATAAATCCCTAAAATTAAGGAACTTACTTCGTCACTATCGAACTGTTCGGTCCCTCCCATTAGTTCTTCGATGCGACTCATCACAGCGCTTGGGAGATTTATCTGCACCTCCGGACCACTGTCTTTATCGTCTAGGATATCGTTTGAGTCCATTTTGAGGCCCAACAATAATAAAACTTACATAAAATTAATAAAATAACCACAACAAGTCGTATTGTGAATATTTACGTCTACATGACAATGACAGATTTTTTTTTTTATAAGTGTAGTTTGTTCCTTGAGGAACCGGCTAAGGTCATGGACCATGCTGCCATGTCATTAGTTTAAGTAATACATAAATAAACAATATTTTCATATATGATGATGATGATGAATGATATTAGAATTGGGAAGTGAGAAATGATATACCCCCCAACCCCTCGAGTATCTCAGTAAAGATGTGGGGCTTTACTAAGTCCTCACGCGAGCTTCTTGAGAGAATTTGAAAAGTGACGTTGCACTGTTTTGTTTCATTTGCCAACACTTATGCACACTCACGAACACTTAACGGTTAATAATCCACCATTATTTCACATTAATATTCGACATAACACAAATTTTGGAAAATAAAGCAAAACCGCAAACATGACGCTTCACTTTCCCGCCAAGAAGTCCTGACAATGACAGACAGATTTTACATGCGTCACTTCTTTTTTAAAGTGTAGTTTGTTCCTGAGGAACCGGCTTAGGTCATAGACAATGCTGCCATGTCATTAGTTTCTTAAATTCATTAATATTATCTGTAATAAACTATATAGGATGACATAGAGCAACACGGACCGGAGGGGAGTAGCCATACGCAGGCGTTCCCCTCTGTCAAAGTACAAGTCCACGCGGACCTATGCGTACAATAAAACTAGTTGCAGCCGCACTGTTCACTAGACTGAATCTAGTTGCGCGGTTAAAACGACGTCCTAGAAAAATGCCAAATTGTTCAGTTTTTTGCTGCAAAAAGAGATCTACCACGTCAAATTTACAAAAAGATGGCGTTTACCTTTCACGTGTAATTAATTTAGATCACATTATTACTATGTATTTCTCTTTATTCAAAAAAATACAATAATAAGCGGCCGTGTTGTTTCGGATTTGTTTACCAACTGAGGCCGCTTGCTCTCGTACAATATGTGAATCGGTCAAACGACTGATCCGAGTCTGTATCCAAGTTCACGCTGTCACTGAGCGATAGTGTTGTTATTATTTTCATCGATAAAAATGACAGAGGTAAATTCTATACAGCCACGACTCTCATGCATTTAATCATTTTTAGATTAGGTAATGTTTTCTAATATAGTGAAATATATTTTAATATAGTATAATAATGATACGTACCTATTAAAATTGATTCGAGTTAAATATAAAACTAATTAAATATTGTTTTCTAAAGTTTTCGCGATTACTACACGTTGAAATGAAACAACTTTTAAGGATCTACTCGCGTTTATTTAACGCGTTTTTTTGTTTTGTGGAATGACATTTAATACCTGCAAGTAGATGGTGTTGCCATGGGGTCTCCTGTTTCGCCCGTCGTCGCCGATATCTTTACGGAAGACTTCGAGGAGAGTGCCCTGAGCACAGCACCGGTAACCCCTAGGTTCTACAAGCGATACGAAAAAGAATATAATAGTGATAGCGATACGAATAGTGTTGTAAAGATACTGTAAGCTCTTTCTACGTAAAACGCAACGCACCTTATTAAATTTAAATGAGGGTATACAAGCTACCAACTAATTATGAGATGGTCAACACCTCAGTCTCCCTGTGACCAGGGACTCTGCAAAGGGTCTGAAACGTCAGAATAAACATTAAATAAGTAATGTGTAAAATAAACGCGATCCGTAAAAGTTGTTTCTAATTAAATATATTACTAAATGACGACCTCCGTGGCCCAGTGGTGTACATAGTGGACTACTGACCTCGGGGTTGTGGATTCGATTTCCACAGAAGACAAACATTTATTTGATGAACTTACCTAAGTTCTTCACATAAATGTTTTTGCCTTCGGTCTAAGTGTGTTTTTTTTGTATGTATTATAAGTTTGTTTACAAAAAAAGTATAAGTATATGTATTTAATATCCGTCGTCTAGTATCCATAGCACAAGTTTTGCTTAGTTTGGAACTAGATGACGCTGTATGTAGTGTCTAAAGATTATTATATAAGTAGTTTGTTAGTATTGTTTTGATACATTATATCATTATTACATTATATTATAAAAAGTCAGTTTACATGAGAAATTCAGCAGAAATTAAAATCAATTAATTTGTGCATAGTTTTGTTTTATTAAAATCGGATTCTAGGTAAAACATCAACATTCGATAATCCTTTCATATTTCTTTATTTAATAACTTTTGTAACTTACCCATGTAAACTGACTTTTTGAACAGATTCTGAACGATATCGTAATAAATAAATCCTTTTTTAACATCTCACCTGTGTCCCACTTTTAAACCATTATCCTAACCGAGTTCTCGAACTTATCGATACATGCATATCGACATTGTCGCAGCCACGGCAGTCGCAACTTGTCAATGTAGCTGCCTCACCCCCCGCAAAAAATGACAGACAAATCTGTATCGGGAATAAACGCTATGGCTACTCCCCTCCGGTCCGCCGGAGGCCCGTGTTGCTCTATGTAGGATGATGATGAATGATAATAGAAATGAGAAGTGAGAAATGATATACTCCCCAACCCCTCGAGCGCAGTTTAGTAAGCATACAGTTGCGCATCGAAGGTACTTTCGCAGAGCAAGGGAGGGGAACCCGAGGGGAAGCGGGCGCTGCGGCGAGTGTACCACAAACACAGACGTATAATAAGAAGCAGACCAAACATTATTTCACAACTACATACATAAGAATAAAATAATATTTCTACTTCTTTCTCTCCAACCACAAATTAATAAGACTATCTCGTTTCTTTTTACTGTTGCAACACTTCCACACACATAGACAAAATGCGACGTGAGGCAAAACGCCATCTTGTTAAGCTACAAATAAGCGACAAATGTCATCCTAGACTTGTCATCAAACGGCGTACAGGAGATTGCTTTTCGCTTATTTTTGCGATCTAATAAAGTTTAAGAGCCAAAAGTACAAAAATAAAATGGTGAAGTGTAGTGCACCTTTGTGCGGCAACTCCTCATGTAGGAAAACACCTGAAATTACTTTCCATCGGTAAGTTTTGTTGTGCCATAAAATCTCCTATTGGGTTTTTCGTCACTATGTGTTTATTATTAATCTTTTGGCATTGTAGAAGCAGTGAATAATTGTTAAAAGTGCATATCTCGTAAAAACTAAACGTAAAGTAGTTTCTGAAAGATTATTGTGGTAACAATAGCCAATTAATTATTAACCCCGATCTCGTTTGACGTTTCATATACTTGTACAATTTTACAGGGCCTTATTAGGAAAATTTTTGAAGATTGATTAGATTAAAGTATGCAATTTAATATATCTTTATGGATAAATTTTAATAATGAAATCGTTTTCAGGTTTCCAAAGGATGATTATTTTAAAAAAATGCCTGGTTGAGTAATATGAAAAAAGAACATTGGCAGCCCAAATCATCTAGTGAAGCATTTTGAAACTCATATATTGGATCACAGAGTGGCTACCGTACAGTTCTTGCTCCTAGTGCGATTCCATCAATTGTCGATTCATCGTACCGAGAAGAAGTAAGTGTCCACATATCTTTTATACGTACCTACCTATCCAAACCATCTTTAGTTAAAGGAAATATTGAAATCTATTGAACTTTAAATTTAACTTAACTTTAACTTTTTATTTAATTTATCCTAGGCCTTTGTCCAGCAGTGGACGTGTGTAGGCTGATGATGATGATGATGATGAAACCCTATCCTACCCCTTTAACCCTATGCTAGTTGTGGGGATGTATTCTTGTATGAAAATGTGCATAAAATAATAACTTTTTAAATTTGCTTTTCAGAATTTATCTACATCTTCATAAAAAGGTCCAGTAAAAAGAAATGCCATTAGAGATAATGTTCTGAAGATTTTGCAAAATTTACAGCCGAGTACCTCAAGTGTACTACATTATGTGAGTTAATATAAATATAATATTGTTGTACAGTATTAAATGGTATAACATGAGGAAAATGGGTCTGAGCAGTCACTCAACTGCGTTACTTTGAAATATACAGAAAGTAATAAATTTATTTATTTTCAGAAACCTTCATCGTCATCTTCATCTTCAACCTTCGGTTTCGCAGTCAGAGTCACTGACTTCTCGACCACCCGGCGCGGCGGTCTTATCACTAGTTTTAAAAATTGTGTCATTATTAATTATTGTAATTATTATTTTATTAAAAAAAATACCAGCAGAGTATGTTGTTGTTTTTATTTATTTTATTTTTAGAGTTCCGTACGTAAAACGGGAACCCTATTACTAAGACTCTGCTGACCTTCCGTCCGTCCGTCTGTCACTAGGCTGTATCTCATGAACCGTGATAGTTAGACAGTTGAAATTTAATTTAATTTTTCCGTTGTCTAGTAACCATAAAACGAGTTTCATAACGAAGCTTCTCTTGGGCTAGATAATTGGTGTGAATGTAGGAAAATTTATTTATTATTATTATTAATTTTCACAATGATGTATTTCTGTTGCCGCTATAACAACAAATACTAAAAAACAGAATAAAATAAATATTTAAGGGGGCTCCCATACAACAGACATGATTTTTATGCCGTTTTTTATAAAATAATTACACGAGATAATGGTTCGGGACCCCTCGTGCGCGAGTCCGACTCGCACTTGGACGGTTTTTTTTAGTTTACAAAACTGTTTTACTGTTAATACATTTTATTAAAGTTAATGATGTGGAGTCGTCGCAGGCAGATATAGGTAGATACAGAGATAGCCTGACACTCAATGATAGATAACGTTAGCATTCTACTGGTAAAATCGAATGAGTATCTTCAAATTTCTTTTTAATATTATCCTCTTTATAACATTACTATAGATGTAGGTACTTGAGGTCCCTTGCGTGCCTGAGTTCGGCCCCTTTTATTGTAAATGTGTGCGTGACATTTGTCTGTAGGCGTAATTGGCACGCTTTTTTGTTGTAATGTTACGTCTGCTTCTTATTATACGTCTGTGGTAGAGACTATTCTTACTAAAATGTATGTAACAATTCAAGAACTTATTGTAAAAAATGAAATTCTTAAAAAGTGTTAGTTTGGGCATAAAGATCGGTTCCTTTGCTTAAGCCTTTACCTGGTGGGTTGGGTAACATGAAAAAAATCCACTGAAACTCGTTTCCATTACCCAAATTTAAAGGACTTCCTGGCGGGAAAGTGAAGAGTCATGTCTGCGGATTTGTTTTATTTTCAAAAATTTGTGTTATGTCGAATATTAATGTGAATTAATGGTGGATTATTAACCGTTAAGCGTTCGTGAGTGTGCATGAATGTTGGCAAATGAAACAAAGCAGTGCAATTTAACTTTTCAAATTCTCTCAAGAAAATTGCGTGAGGACTTAGTAAAGCCCCACATCTTTACTGAGATACTCGAGGGGTTGGGGGGTATATCATTTCTCACTTCTCATTTCTATTTTCATTCGTCATCATTACTGGAAGGAACTTTTTTTTTATCTATGTATTACATTCTTGTAAAAAAAAATATCTGACACTAGTTAAATGTGCTAATCGCACAAAGCCATCAACTAAAGAAAAAAAAAAAATAAAACATTGCCATTTTTAAAAGCTCCATAATACTCGTAATATTCCAAAATTCATATTTATGTAGTTGAAAAAATTTCCACGAGCAGGGTTTGAACCTGCACCCTTCTGACATACCGGGTCAGGTGCTCTTCCAATTGAGCTATCGTGGTTCTAACCAGCCCGCCGAAATTATTCAATACTATTTACTTTTTACTTTGAAAGCCAAAGGCGCCCATTCAATGTTAACAACTACCGTCATTAACATCCGATCATAATATTTTTACAAATACTAAAGATCAGTTAAGAAAGCTCGTGGAAATTTTTTCAGCATTTGTGTTTTTGTAATTTGTTCGCAACAAAATTTGCGTTAAAAATTATATAAACATTTATCAATAGCTTGCCTACTTCTTAACTGATCTTTAGTATTTGTAAAAATATTATGATCGGATGTTAATGACGGTAGTTGTTAACATTGAATGGGCGCCTTTGGCTTTCAAAGTAAAAAGTAAATAGTATTGAATAATTTCGGCGGGCTGGTTAGAACCACGACAGCTCAATTGGAAGAGCACCTGACCCGGTATGTCAGAAGGGTGCAGGTTCAAACCCTGCTAGTGAAAAAAAAAAATTTTTTTTTCAACATTTGTGTTTTTGTAATTTGTTCGCAATAAAATTTGCGTTAAAAATTATATAAACATTTATTAAATAAACACCCTTTTTAGCGTGTACACTGCACGATCAAGCTGGCATACCCAAGACCGTTCTCGAAAACCGTTAAATTATCTCCGTTCCTTTAAGAGTAATCCTTATGAAATTGGATAGCGCGGGCACTAATTAGGCACTAAATATGAGAGTAAATTTCGTTGCTATAATATAAGTAGTTTTCGAGAACGGTCATATGTACGCCATCTTAACGGACACGAAAAAATAGATTTGACTTGCTAAAACAGGTTATAATCTTTTTTCTGTGATGTTATATGTTATACGTATATAATATCGATTAATAATGTCACCTTAATCACTTCGTAATCAGCCCCTCTTTAATTTCATACGGTAATCAAATCAAAAAGATTTCTTCTTTATAACTTTTATAAAAATGATATTACTAACCGACTAAACCGCTTTACGCGAAATATTTTTTACCGATAGAAGTTGGTAGCTACTTTACTTGCACAATTGTCATTAGTGGCAAGCTTATGTGTACATGTTTTAATATAAAGTTATTTTTAGTATACATTAAGTGCCTTACAAATAAACAAAGAATAAGGTCCGAATAGTTATTCCGTGTTTGTCTCTTTTACTCTTACATGAAATGACGTTTACATGACAGGAACAAAACATGGAATAACTATTCGGAGCTAATTCTTTGTTTATTTGTAAGGGGTTAGGGTCTTACAAATAAACAAAGAATAACCTTCGAATAGGTTTTTTTTAGTGGCGTTCGTTCACATCTCTTGTGGATGTGGTTGAGCTTCGAATAAATTATAGACAATCCGTGTTTCTCACTTTTACTCTAATTTGAAATGACGTTTACATGACAGTAACAAAACACATAATCACAATTCGGAGCTTATTCTTTGTTTATTTGTAAGGTTTGTTTGTTTTGTGCTGCTCGCATCCAGCGGCTTCCCGCGAACTTCACTAGATCTTCGATCCACCTTGTTGGAGGCATACATTATGTCATACGAGCGAATCAAAAATAGAGCTTTTGCCCACAGTATAGGTATTTAGTCAGAAATAAAAATAAAATATTAGTATGTAACCTATAGGATTTTATGACTGGCCAAACGCAAGCAATGGAAACGTGCACCGTAGTAGCATTGACAGCTGACTGACTGACATTGACAGTGACAGTCAGTCAGCGGCAGCGCAATTCATTCTCTTCAAAATCCAGCGAAGCAAAGCAAGGCGAGGAGGGCAGTACCTATACGTCTCGACTATCGTGTATTTGTCTGTCCGTGCGCGAATCTTGCGATGCGATATTGTTTTCTTACGATTCAGTTTTGAGTTTACCTTTAGCAGTGCGTGTCTGGTTTAGTGTCTCAACAGCAGGATGAGGCGTAGAAGCCCAGGAATCAAAGGATTCGTGTGTATCGTTTAACGTTTGTGCTCAGTTCGTGAAACAATAAGTGGTAGTGCAGTGAAAATGGCTCGCCTCACCGAGGAAATGGTGATCGCTCGCTCGAAATTGTCGGATTTGTCGGCGATCAAGAAGCTGAACTGCTGGTAAGTGGAGTGACAATAATAAAATTGTAACCCCGATTTGCAGTGTAATGGGGAAACCTACTATCGGAAATGTACTTAAACGAATGCAACAGTCTGAAGGAAATTACTTTCGAGTGATAATAATGTATGTACCTGTTGTACCCCTTCGCCTTTAATATTAAAAAAGGAAAGGTTAAGTTTCCTGTTTCTAAGGCAATTGGTATTCTAAATTCAAATAGTTTTATATTAAGCATTTAAGATAAGGCGTTTGAAGCCTTTGAAGCTCAGCCAACCGTAACAAGTAGGTTTCAATCTTAATTTGGTCTTCTTTTCACAGAAGTATTCAACTTTAGTTTTTTTTGTTTGTTGTGCTTTATGTAAAAACATAGTACACGGGTGTGTTGTTCTTAAACCAGACACAATATAAATTCAATTGTTCTATGGCAACTGTGGTTGCATTGGCGTCCAAGTATCTAGCTTTAGTGTTACACAGGATCTCTTTATCTTTGTTTAATGCAATTAAGTTAAGTTAATTGCATATAAGGTGCATTGCTCTTTTTAATAGGATTTCAATAAGTCTACAATGCTTAGGTTTCTACTATACCATAAGCAAACAACTAATTCGAAAGTATAGAATGTTAGAATAAGAATAAGAATAAGAATATTAATTTGCATAAATTTTGTTGCTTTGTGTAAACTAGGTAGTTATTATTATTACTATCAAACATTATTATTATGGCTTGATAAGATATATTATTATGGTGGGTAAGTTACTAAACACATAAAAACTTTAAGTTTTTCATTATCGTTATTTAATTTTTTTATATGAATTAATTGCTTTGTTTTTATTTGGACTAGTATAGGCTGATGAGGATAATGATAATGATGATGATGATATGATGGATGATGGATGACACAAACAGAATACCATATTACCAAATTCACACTACAAGTATTGTTAAGTTACATTTATATCTATACTAGGTACTATAATAAATCCGTAGGCTCTAAAACAAGCTGGGGGTCGGGTATAGAATCCAAGCGCAGGCTTTTCATATGTATGAGGGTTGGATTATGTAGGGGTTGCAAAAACACATTTTTTCCACCGGAGACGTGTTTTTAAAAAAAAAATCATTTTAAAAATACGCGAAAAGGAGGGCATTCACGTACGAAATTCCGTTTCGTACGTGAATGCCCTCCGTTTGTATTTTGCTGTGCTCTATGTATTATTTCTGATGCATCTTAGGTCAAAATTAGTGACGGAATCGAATTAGTCAACCCCGACTCCACGTGGTACTAGTCTGCCCTACCCCTAGAGTGTTTATAAAGGCCCGAAGTCGCAGAGGGAGAGCAGCCCCCGCCCGCTGTACCAAACCGCAGGCACTATGTGAGCCGAAGCGGCTTAGGCTGGTCGCCGCAGGCGACCAAAAAGCCGAACCTGCGTAGGCGAGCATGGAGTGCCTTCGGGTTGTTACGCAAGGGCGGAGGGGCTGCACTTCCCGCAGCGCCGGAGACGTTCGGAAGTCTTTAGTTTGTTATTCATCTAGGTGCATTAGATATTTTGACCCAAAAAACCTAATTTCAACCCTAAAAGTACATATAAATATACTTAATTTTTGTTCATTCCTAAACTCAAATTTTAATCTTGAATATCTCTGAAAGTATGCGTTTGGTTTGGTGGTGAGCGGGTTCAGCAGGTGGGGGGGGCTCCTCCTCCCCCCTTCCCCAAAAAACCCCCTAAAATCGTGGGTTTTTAGTTTACATTTTACCAATTTTTAAATTAAAATTTCTCAGTAACTATGCACCTCCGGTAGGGGGGATAGGTAGTGCTTTCCCCTCCTCTCCCCCTCCCCCCTCCTCCCTCTCAAAGCCTGCGCTTGGATTGTATACAAACAGAAAAAGGATTTGGCACCGGGCCACACTACCAAATTTTAAATAGGTAGGCAGTTTAATGAAAATTATATTTAGTTAGTTACTTTTATTTACAAAATATGTTAATGAGATGTCTGACTTTGTGTGGCAGAACAAAGTACATCAATGTTGATATTGACTGAGGTTGTTGCTACACGTAAACAGTTTTCCAGGTATACATCAGTAATATGTTTGTATTAATTCTAAACGTGAAATAGAAGAAATTTGTGGTTTTGTAGAACAACAGTAAATTTTTGGGGACTCTGCTCCGCGGGCCACAAGATGATACGGGCGAAGAAGATGATGAAGCAGGCATGTGATGGCTAGTATTTCTATAAAGTGAAATTGTTAATGGCAGGTAACTCCTAAGGTAACATTATCTAGGAAGTATTGTAACTTTTCTGGTAACCAAATGTGCTTTTTAGCCAATCTGTGAAGAGAAAAGTGACACCCAGGTTAGGATACCAACCATAAGGTTATCTTTGCTATTAATGTTACCTTCCTTTGATAAAGCTAATGTTACAATTTTTTTATGTTATTCAAAGCCCTGCATGGCATATTATAAAAAGTATTTATATCAAGGCTATACACAAATCCAAATTAAGTGTACACTACATGCTAAAGAATGCTAGGTATAGTAGGTATTTATCTTATCACTGTGTGATTCTACATAAAGTAGGGTAGGTATTTTAGTAAACAGTATGTTGATAATCCCAAAACATTCTTTGTCTGAAGATTAGTTAGAACAATTTGTGAATGTTATTAATTAGTAAACTCTCAATGGGTTCTTGTTTACACTATTATTATTAACATATCCCTGCTTCAAAGTTATGAGTACCTCTGCCTACATTGACTGCCATAAGGTCTGTCGGCTACGTGGCGCTTCAGGTGATCGCCTGATGTGCGAGCGTCTTGGAACCCTTGTCCCTCAGTCGGCTCTTACGACATGCACGGGAAGATAGGCCGCTGCGCTGATACATTATTTTCACGTCCCAGACCAACATAACCCATGTTGGTCTGGTTATAGTTATAGTAATTGTAATTGTGTCCTTTGATGGATGATGGAGCACTTTCCAATAGTTTTGACGCTGTAAAGGAGAAAAGAGCTGGACACTTGCTGAGTTTCTTGCCGGTTCTTCTCAGTACAAGATCTCCCGCCCAGAGTAGACTTACGAACCGATGGCATAATGACGTTCATAAGAGCTATTTATAGCCTAAACTGAATAAATGATTTAAAATTTTGAATTTTTTGAATTTTTATTAGTACCTATAACAGAATTTGTACAGGCCATAATTCGATATTTACGAAAAGGAAAGTAAACTGCATGAATTGTTTGGGTATTCTTACCAATTGCCTGCCTAAAATGATGTTTTATTCTCTGAATCCCGCTATAGAAGTGTTTTGGTGCATACTATATAAGCAGCCCAATGTTTTTAATATACAAATCCGATCCGATCCGAACAATTCGCTTCGGAGAATCTAGTAGGGCACGGGGACACGCACTATTGCGTGATGTCGTACCCTCTTGAAAACCTACAAAGGTGATTCGTTTCACACGGCTTGAGGAACCTTTTAAGTTTCTGGCCGCCCCCAAAAAAACCCGGTAAAGCTGTAAATGGCGTTTGAGGCAATCGGCAAACTCTAAACAAAATTATAATATACAAGCTAAATAGTAGGTGCAGCCAACAGCAAAGGTAACTGATGATTGGTCAAGTATCAAAATTTGAAATGAGTATGAAAATCAAAACTTTTTAAACGCATATCGAAAAACCTTCGAGTGTCTACTAGTAGGTACCTGCAGACTTTGACTGTAGTTATATAGAAAATACCGACTTACACTATCGAAACTTAATTTTGAAATCCAGTAAACATCATCTACTTTTGCTGTTGATTGTACATCAAACAGATTTGTTATATTTAGTACAAGGTTACTACAAGTAGGTGAACAAAGAATATTATAGTTGGTTACTACATTAGTGAGACCAGTGGCGGTAGCCAAAGTAACATTAAGAAAACGATAGCGAAGTTCGAAAAGAATAATATGTATGGGGTTGACATAAGATTGACCACGTGATTTAGCGCGGCTTATGTCAATCCCATACATAAATTATTATTTCATTTTTCATTTCATTTTCATTTCATTTCATTTTCATTTCATTTCATTTCACATTTTATTCTTTTAGAGTGAAGCTGTTGGTTAGTGGTCGCTCGCGGTTTCACCCGCGTGGTTCCCGTTCCAGTGGGAATATCGGGATAAAAAGTATCCTATGTGTTATTCCCGGTTATAAACTATCTGTATGCCGAATTTCATCCAAATCCATTCAGTAGTTTTTACGTGAAAGAGTAACAAACATCCATACTTATAAACTTTCGCGTTTATTATATTAGTAGGATTATCTTCCTCAGGTGCTCTGCTAATTAGCGATTGAGACGCGGAGGCCGCTCATATTTCACTGCACTTTTACTTTCTATTGCGGGCGCTGTCGGACGCGTCGCGGATTTACATATTTCATAATGGTTTAGCGCCTTAGCTCCGATGAAATCGAGTCTGGCTGCTGTTATTGCGGGAGTTATAGACCGCCTCTATGGTCGAGAGGTTGGAGCTTCGTGTAGACTCTGTGGTATATTAACTAAGTGCTTCATATACGATTACATCTTGTACCAGACCAGCAACTTTGTCTCCGTAAGGTGGCGTAAACAGCCGTAATATAAATAAATAAATTTTCCTACACTCACACCAATTATTATCTAGCCCAAGAGAAGCTTCGTTATGAAACTCGTTATATGGTTACTAGACAACGGATAAACATACTTAAAATACTTATTATACATAGAAAACACCCAGACCCGAGACAATTTAGAAAAACAATAATTTCTAAATTGACCCGACCGGGGATCGAACCCGGGACCTCAGAGGTGGCGACACCATGAAAACCGTTATACAAACCACTCGGCCAAGGAGGTCGTCAGACCAGCAAAGGTGTATAATTTCCTTTTAGATAAACTAGCGACCGTTCGTGACTTTGTCTGCGTAAATTGGCGTTTAAACACCTGTAATATCCGGTGAACCCGTGGGAATTGTGGAAAGATCGGCGTTATTCTTTGTCTTTATCATTTTAAAGAAAGTCTAGATGCATAAATTCAGCTTTCTAGGTCCAAAGGTTTGGCTGAGCATTGATGAGTAGACCAGGACTTAGTCATTATTCTTTTTCATCATAAATATAAGTGTGGCCTGCCTAAGAAACAAAAAGCCCTTCCGAGTTTTTTTTGTAACTTCTTGCATTATTGGTATAAGTAAGGTGATCGCTTTTCTGTCGTATTGTGGATAGAATCAATGATTAAAAAATCATCATTTTCTTCTTCTCAGACTTCAACTACTGGAAAAAGTCTTGCCCAATCCCTATGCATGATAAGCAATGCAAAACAAATCTATATAATAATATGTGAAGCAAAAACTTTGTACCCCTTTTTTACGAAAATTGCGCGGACGGAGGAGTATGAAATTTCGCACACTTATAGTTACCCGAATGTTAATATTTAAAAAAAAATTATGCATGCAAATACATTAAATTAATAAAACAAACATTACACACACTACTATGTATTTGACACACACGTATAGTCTTTTCAAAAATGGAGGAAGAGCGGTCGAAATCTGTCAATGCCAATCCAAACTCACATTCTTTTTAAATTGTTAATTGCTTAAGATACAAGCCGTGCAGACTTAATAAAATTACGGTCGAATTTCGACTACTGGGCGACCACTGGTAAGAATTAATACAATAAATAATTATGACAATAAATAGTATCGGTTTAGTTCCAATAGAATCGACCAAAGTACAGGGTGCCAACAACCCGCTATACACTACTTTAAAATTTATACTGACACCCCCTACCTACCTTCCGGTTACAAAGTAGGTGTCAGAATAACCTTAAGCAAGCGCAAGGGACCATCTACGTCAGGTCATAACGCCAGATCAGAACACGCCGGTACGCATCCTTCATCCAGTACTTTTAAGAATAGTGTCTCAAGTTAGTCGCCCCGTGGACACGTATACTCCACTACCTAATATCCAGATAGGTCACCGGAGTTGTAAGCTTGCTCACTTCTCGTTGCACTAAGAGCACAACTCGCAGTATACCACTGCTTGGGCCGTCAGCTCTAAAGCCGACTACCAAATGTCCTCTTTTGTGGCGGAGTTGTAAGCACACTCACTTCTCGGTTGAGCGAGTTGCATTCGCCTTACGATCACGTTAACAAAAACGAGAATTTGTATTGCAACATTTTATAACTCCTCTCGTATGCCGCCAGGAGGCGCTGCTTCAATGCCATACTAATATTCGTTTTCGTTAACGTAATCGAATGGAAACGGATGGTAAACAAAACTCATAGTAGGGCACCCTGGTATTCCAAACATTGAATAAAACGAACTCCTCTACAATGAAAAAAAAAAAAATGAAAAAAATATTTATTTATCACAACAAATCAGTTTTAACAATTACAGAGGTTGATTCTCTCCTTTGGAGTGTGAGAACACTTGTGACAGGAGAGAATCGCTCTCATTTAACATAATAATACTTAACAATTTGTTGAGTAGCCGCAATACTTAGGTTCTAGTACTTTGATTTTCATAATATAAAAATATGATAAAGATATATTTATATATATATGTGTGTGTGTGTGTGTTTGTGTTTGTGTGTGTGTGTGTGTGTGTGTGTATGTGTGTGTGTTTGTGTGTGTATGTATGTGTGTGTGTGTGTTATGGATGGTTAGTTATTATCACAAGTACACATTTTATCTATCAATATGAACAATTACTCTTTCTACTTTCTCATGTTCCAATTTTTTAAAGTAACAGTAACATCTAACAATGTTAGTAAGATTGTTTTGTAGCCATGTCATGTACCTTGTTTGGCGTTACCACTATGTAGCGCGGCGTGAGTCAGCTCTCGCGAGCCCACGCCCGCGCGCCGAAGCCGACCTTCGCGGGACTTGTAGGGCGGCGTACGCTTTTGGTATTAACTTGTACCTCCACTGCAATAATATGTTTAATGAACGACTTCGCGTGTATAACTACACGTGCTTGTTACTGCGAAACGAATGAAGTGTTTATTGAAACAAGTCTGCGTTTGTCGTCGTCTCCGAATAATAAAATAGAAGATCTAGCAGCATCTCCTTATTATTATGCAGCGAGCTTGAAACCTACGTCATTGGTCTGGTACTGACCATGCGAATGTTCGCATCGAACATGTTACCTTATGACTAAATGCTTCAATCAGTCCAAAAGTTTAGGAGAAATAAAATCAGCGCGACTGCGCTAGCTGGGACACGTCGTTCGAATGGGAGATGGTTGTTCGGTGAAGAGAGCGTATATGAGACGTCCTACAGGGCGCCGCCCAATCGGCAGACCTAGATAATACCGCTGGTAGACCAGATCCAGGTCCAGGCTAGGTTCCAGGTCGCTAAAGATCTTGCAGAGCTTTTATCCGCTTCTGTGGTCTTGTGGTTAAGACACCGCTCTCAGAATCGGCGGTCTCGGTTTTGATTCCCAGCGGGTACATGTTTGTGTACTCTGTTTAATTTGGTGGTAGGGCGTGTTTGTCCGCCTGGATAGCTAATATTATCTTATCTAAATATGTCGCAACAACATACATTTTTGTAGCTCTGTTGTGTTCCGGCAGCAGAGATAAGAGCTCCGCCGTGCTTGGTCCCGCGGCTGCATTCAGTCGTTAACAACCACCAACCCGCACTGGGCCCCCGTGGTGGTTTGTGGCCACTTCTCCCTATCCATCTAGTGTGTGTCCTACTATCATAGGGCATTTTCCAATATTTTCGACGCTGTAAGGGAGAAAAGAGCTGGACACTTGCTGAGTTTGTTGCCAGTTCTTCTCAGTACAAGATCTCCCGCCCAGAGTAGGCTTACGAACCGATGGCTTAGTGACATTCACAAGAGCTCACTACTTGTAGCCTAAACTGAATAAATGATTTTGAATTTTGAATCTATACGGAAAGCTCGTGCCCCAGCTGTGGGGACAGACAGACCAGACATAAAATGAGCTGATGATGAGGTGTCTTGCACCTAAGATGTCCGGTGATCTTCAGTGGCCTCAGTAGTTGAGGATTCCGGGTGATTCCGCTTCCGCCTTCCAGCCTTATCATCAAGTGAGAGGAAGGCCAATTGCTGAACCACTTCGCGTCACTGAGCCCGAAAATAAGTAAATAAGATGGCGTCAACTTTCGAATGCGCCCGCTGACCAAATTAAGACATGAGGTAAAGTTTTTAGCTTTAAAACGGAAATGACGCATTACTTGGCCGACTGTCTAACCATCACCGAATCAGAGCTGCTTAAGCCGACAAACTTGGTATAAGGCAGGTAGATTCCTTACGTTGATTTTGTCCGGCTCGAAGGACTTAGTAGACTGTATTTAGGGATTTTTCAACACACTTGCATAAATTACGCTCAATCATACAATTTTAGCAGTCTAATGGTTTAAATGTATTTCCTACTTATCTTTTTAACTTTATTACCATACAAAACGTTAACGTCTAAAATATTCTATACTGTCTAGTCTTGTACAGTATTTATGAAAGATTCCGCAATGAACGGATCGTTCAAGTTAAAATTCAATTAATTAAATATTGGCATAAATACTTCACAGTAACCGGTTACGTCACCGCGTGCCATATGTAGGTGGAAACCTTTGGCTGACCCAAGGTCTACGCAGTAGATCACCTACTCACGAGGCCTTCTCCATCAGTCGACCGTGCGATTATCGGTTGCTATTCTCGTAAGTAATGTTTGCAGAGTGCACTGTTTCTAATGTCTTGATGAAGAAGAAAAAACAATTATTGGAATCACATAACAAAACACACAATTGAACATGTAACAAAAATAATCCTACTAATGTTATAAACGCGAAAGTTTGTAAGTATGGATGGATGTTTGTTACTCTTTCACGTAAAAACTACTGAATGGATTTGGATGAAATTCGGCATACAGATAGTTTATAACCTGGATTAACACATAGGATAGTTTTTATCCCGATATTCCCACGGGAACGGGAACCACGCGGGTGAAACCGCGAGCGGCCGCTAGTAAAAAATAAGAACAATTTCGCCCTGTTACATAACAGGTGCAAAAGGCCAACTCTGTGCACAGCGCAGTATACGCAGCAAGCGGGGTCTGCTGCACTGGTATTCTGCTGTACAAAGTAGTGACATCATGGTACGAAACAGGAAACACAATTATACAACTGTATACAAAGTTACCTATTATTGAAACAGTAGCCAAATTTTGAGGAGCCACTCGGAATCGGTAAGTAAACAACATTCTCCTAGTGACATGGGTTTAAATACCCGATCCGATCCGAACCCTTCGGAGACTCTGGGAGGGCACGGGGACGCGCACTTTTAAGTGTGCGATGCCGTACCCTCTAGAAATCCTCCGAAGGTGATTCGTTTCAACACGGCTTGAGGTACCCTTTACGTACCTCGCCGCCCCTAAAACAAGCCCGGTGAAGCTGAAATGCCCCTCGGCAATCAGCAGTCTCTCTCCAAAAAAAAAAAAAGGGTTTAAATATTATGACAAAAAAATTTGGACTACAAATACAAATACAAATCAGGCTGATCACGTGTTCGCTTTTTTGTGCAGTCCAAAAATATTTGCCACTAGCGGCCGCTCGCGGTTTCACCCGCGTGGTTTCCGTTCCCGATGGAATATCGTGATAAAAAGTATTATATGTGTTAATCCAGGTTATAAACTATCTGTATGCCGAATTTCATCCAAATCCATTTAGTAGTGTTTACGTGAAAGAGTAACAAACATCCATCCATACTTACAAATATTCGCGTTTATAATATTAGTAGGATATTTGCCATATTTCGACCCAATTTACTTACCGGTTCTGAGTAGCTCCTGACAATATGGCTACTGTTTTAATAATAACTTTGTATAATTCACAGACACTTATTGACAGAAAAACTATTGAAACTCACTACCTACCTTTTTAAGGAGCTTCCCACTGAGAAGTGCTTACAAGAAGCTCGGAGGTTGTCGCTCCATCTTTTCAACCAATTTTATGTGAAACTGAATAAATACTTTTGATTTAGATTTGAAATTTCACTTTTGTTAAAATGTTTCGTAGCTAGTGCCAAAGAATACTTGATGCCCTAAGCAAAGCTCACGCCTGTGGGCCCTGAACATGAAGGCTGTCTTCATATATTTGCCGCCAAACTCTCTCAATATTTTTAAACATTATTTTTTTATTTTTGTTAAAGCAAATTTTGTCAAGTCAAGTCCTGCTCGTGGAATTTTTTTCAACATTTGTGTTTTTTCTCTCAATATGCATTAAAAGGTCATACATCCGCATTTTAATGTAACTCTTTCATGTCTGAGCTGCCGCTACAAACTATACGACGACTACGAAAGAACTTATGGCGGGGCGGGAGCCATATTATGAACAAAAAAAAACACGCGGATTTTATAAAATAAATAAATAAATAAATATTTAGTTAAGATTAAGGCAAGCTATATTTATGATTATTTACTTATAATAGGGGCTATGTCAAAATCCAAGCCGACAGACGTAGATACTATATTACTAGATAGCTAGAATCGAAACCAAGTCCATGTCATCTGTAAAGCCTAATCCAGGCCATGAAATAAGGAGATCCAGGAAGTAAGCTCGAGCAACGCACATTGACCTTTGGCGCGGACACGGATCTCAGAACAGCTCGGAACACTCCGCGCGCAGCTGTTGCGACCCCGCCCGATCCTCTAAATGCCACTACCCATTTACAGAATACACTAAACATACACACTAGTTTAGGCCCAACACACCGTACTCGTAGAACAAGGGTACGACGAGCCGGCTCACACGCGCTCTATACCAGGTACAGATCACCACGGCCCGGTCAACCCGAGCCGAGGTCCGAGCCTTTAGAGGTGCCCTCGGGTTGTTCCGCTCCCCGATCCGATCCGAACCGCTCGGAGAATCTAGTAAGGCACGGGGACACACACTTAAGTGCGTGATGCCGTTCCCTCAGAACTAGAAAACCTCCAAAGGTGATTCGTTTCACATGGCTTGAGGAACCATTTAAGTTTCTCGTCTACTTTTTTTATTAAAAATTAAAGAAAGGCTTTGACTGTGTCCCTATGTTTTCCTCTTTTTCATAAATTGTTTTTTTTTTCATAAAAAAGATATTTTAAAAACCTTAAAAATTGGCCAGATTTTCCGCTATTTTTTCGAAACTTGAAGAGATTATATAAAAAAGCAAAACATGGGACACAGCCAAAGCCTTTCTTGAATTTTTAATAAAAAAAGAAATTAAATCGTTTTAGTTTAGGAGGAATCAGGGGACTACGAAACGTTGATTTTGTCTACTTTTCATACATATTTTTCAATTCAGTCGACCTTAGTATTTACCTTTATCTTTTTAAATGTTTATATAATTTTTAACGCAAATTTTGTTGCGAACAAATTACAAAAACACAAATGTTGAAAAAATTTCCACGAGCAGGGTTTGAACCTGCACCCTTCTGACATACCGGGTCAGGTGCTCTTCCAATTGAGCTATCGTGGTTCTAACCAGCCCGCCGAAATTATTCAACACTATTTACATTTTACTTTGAAAGCCAAAGGCGCCCATTCAATGTTAACAACTACCGTCATTAACATCCGATCAAATATTTACCTATAGTTACCCGTATCATATAGTTACCCGTGTCGCATGACTTTCCGCTGACATACGACGCGGATATAGATATATATAGATAGATAGCGGTGGTGCCTGCCAGCAAACAAACGAGACGAGCTGTGGGAAATGGCACCGATGCTTTTCATAACTACGCTAGCCCCGATTCCGAGACATCCAATCACTGCACCGTTATATGATATCCGCCTGGGGTTATGGAAGTCTTGACATTTTTAAAGTCATTTGATTAAAATTTCAATGACTTTAGATCCTAAGGTCCCGAGACTCGAGACAGTACAATTTGATTAAAAGGCCCGGGACACGAGATACGCGAATCAGCCGTACAAAGAGATTAAGTTTAGATCTTTTAATATCAATCGGTAGCGTTCGGTTAAACCTTAGAAAACTTCACTGCAAGTCTCAGCAAGCACACTTATTCTAATTAATGGAGTCAAGCGTTACTTTGCAGACATCCATGGCAAACAAAATGTACCAAATTGAAATAATATGTAGTGTAATCCGCTATATCACTCGTTCATCAAGATTCAAAACTACACTGGCAGAAGAAGAAGAACGTGCCCCGCAAGCGGGTTGCGCGCGCGTGCGGAGTGCGCATCCGCAGCTAATCCGCGTCCCGCGCGCGTTTTGCCCGCGTTTTTTATAGAGAGATTGCTGATTGCCTTAAACGACATTTTCAGCGTCACCGGACTTTTTGGGGGCGGAGAGGTACGTAAAGGGTACCTCAAGCCGTGTTGAAACGAATATCCTTCAGAGGTTTTCTAGAGGGAACGGCATCGCACACTTAAAAGTGCGCGTCTCCGTGCCCTACTAGATTCTCCGAAGGGTTCGGATCGGATCGGGGAGCGGAACCACCCGAGGGCGCCTCTAAAGGCATGGACCTCGGCTCGGGTAGACCGGGCCGTGGAGGAGGAGAGAAGCGCCCAGGTACATGTCTGTACCTGGTATAGAGCGCGTGTGAACCGGTTCTTCGTACCCTTGTTCTACGAGTACGGTGTCTTGGGCCTAAATTAGTGTGCATGTTTAGTGTATTCTGTAAATGTGTAGTGTCATTTAGAGGAGCGGGCGGGGGCAAGCGGGTTGCGCGCCCGCAGCCTATCCGCGTCCCGCGCGCGTGTTACCCGCGTGATAGGAAAAGCATGTATGAAATGATAGGATGACGGCAGCCCGCATGATGCGGACCAGATCCGCACGCGGGTGGTTATACGCATGAAGGACTAGTGTTGTTCGATACATTTTTCGATACCAAAAATAACAATTATTTTCATTTAAATTTTACGTAATGACAGCCAGAAAGCAGGTGGTGCATGGTCTCTATTCAATTCTTGCTAAAATCTAAAATCAGACCCATATTTTGATGATAGGAAAAACATGTCGGTTACTGGTTCCTGCATGTTGAACACTGGCGTCACTACCCTATAAGTATATATTGTTTTAATTACATTGTTGTGTGACACGTACTCTCTCTTTGCTACAACATGAGGTTCTCTATCGCTGAGGAGCTCGATGGCGCAGTGGTTAACGCGCCCCGTCTGCGAGTGCTGAGGTTAAGCAACTTTCGCAAAGGCCAGTCATCGGATGGGTGACCAAAAATGTATCATCACGAGCTCCTCCGTGCTTCGGAAGACACGTAAAGCCGTTGGTCCCGGCTGCATTAGCAGTCGTTAACAATCACTAATCCGCACTGGGCCCGCGTGGTGGTTTATGGCCTGTTCTCCCTATCCATCCATAGGGAAGGCTCCTGCCCTTTGATAAATAAAATCCCTCGGGGGAAATGAAGTGCTTATTGTAACCGTAATAGTTTGGGCAGTTACAAACCTCCGGCCGGTGCCTAAATCAAAGTAATTGCGTCGGTCAATTATAGGCAACTTTAGTCACCGGAACTGTGAAACGGCAAGATATTGCCAAATGTCTAATAGATACAGTTTCGTGGTTCGTTTCCCGGCGAACGTCGTCGGTAAAAGTGAGAAAGTGTACATTGTTTGGTCAATCGAACACAATTGCAGACTTGTTATCATCGGCTTAAAAACGTCCCAATGCTGGACAATAGCACAAAGAGCATAGTCGGTAGTAAACAACATAACAATATAACAGTGTCACAGACAGCGTCAGTATAAATATTAATTGTATCAGTGGTGCTTCTATTATTTGTACCAGCAGTGCTTCTATTATGCTATTCCCTAAATCGTGTCCCAGCTGTAATTTTTCTTGGAAGAATGTTTCTGATTGTAATTTTGACTGTTTTAATGGAAAAATGTCAGAAACGGCCACTGTTAGAGGTATGGGGACGTTTTAAAACAGCAGAATCTTAGTCCAGGGGACTTACCTATTGTCTAATTTCAACCTCTGTCACGAACACGATACCTTTAAAAGGTATTTACGCTTGTCATTTTGCATAGACGATTCCAAATAAATGTCACATTGACGATGTCGTTCATTCAACAAAATTAAAAAACGGTATAAATCTGTTTGGCAGTAGATAAGATAGTGGCACCAGTGTCCGACAGGAACCAGTGATCGACATTTGTCCCCTCATTCGAAATAGGGGTCACCGACTGATTTTTAACTTTGAATACAGACCACCTGGGGCCCGACCGCCTAACGGATCGCTTTGACTTCGTGTGTGGTTTTTGACGTCATTTTGTCGTTTCCTGCCGCCTATGAAAGCAATATCGAAAGCTATAGCCTTTAGTTTTTGATATTGCTGTCATAGGCGGTGCGAGGTCAGGGATTTCGCGCGCGAATGGCACAGGATTCGGAGTGGACTGGAGAGAGAGAGGTGAAGAAAGAAGACCGTAGACCGGGAAGAAAAGACGCTGTGAGAAGTAGCCGACAGCGGAACCACTGCTAGGTGGGCACGGAACGGCTTGGGGGACACCGAAGGCGTTCTTGTGTACGTCCGCCCCAGAATGGGGAGAGGGACCATAGGGGACAAAGGACAAAGATAACAGAATTTGTAGGGAGTGAAGAAGTGCGCGCGGTGGAGTCCATTCCGCGCGCAACTCCCGCGCTTCGGCCTGTATAACCTAAGGGTTGAGTCAGGCCATGGGTGGTTGGCGGGTTTGTTCTGGGGGGGGGCTGGTCACCGGGAGACTGTACATGTAATATTATAGGTACAGACAGAATAAATTTTTAGGTAATAATAAGCTTGCCGAGCTGTTTCGAGATTCGTGTTCGTGAGAGGGTCTATGTGTCCGTTGCTAGACTTGCTAGAGCGCTGTATGTTTTAAGCTTACCTTCTAACTCCTTATTTAAGTGGCAGTAGTCTGATGTTCAGGCGTGTGTTCAAAGTGTTTCACACAACGTGTCAATACAGCTCAGGGCCATTGCTGCATCGCGGTGACATGTTGATGTTATGTTACCGATACCTACCTGCGGTGTCGGCTCCCACCGCACCGGGGACGGCTGCGGCTGTGAGGGATCGCGTTACTCGCACAGCTGATCGCTCGCTCACCTTCACTCGCACCAACGCGTCATGTTAGACTACTTTGAAGCTTCTTCCCTCGGAGAATCTAGTATCCGATCCCCTTTTTTTTCTAGAAAACATCTGACGGTGATTTGTTTCACACGGAACCCTTTAAGTGTAAGCCCGGTGAAGCTGAAAGGGCAAATCAGTAACATCTCCCAAAAAAAAATTAAGCTTCTTGTAGAGTGATTTTTGTTGGTAAACATCTTGAATGTATCTAAATACCTTTCATCATCATCATTTTCTGCCTGAATTCTATTACGAAGGTACGATTCCAACCACCTCAGAAGGTCACTATGTATACCGACATACTCCATTTTTTTTTAACTAAAATAGAATGTGAAATTTTAGCAAAACATTTCGAGTAGTCAGTATACACAGCGTCCACCTGGAAACCCATGTCCATACCCACAAATACCTGATCAACAAATTCGCACAGATTCGTTTCAGTTGACCGCTTGTCCATGAAACCATGTTGCTGTGTTATTAGCATTGATCGGAATAGGTAAAGTTTTTTGTAGTACAGCGGCCCAAGAAAGTGGTGTACCAGTTTTGATTTAGTTTTCTAGTCATCGAAAATTACAACAACGTTCATACTAGATATCACTGAAAGAGATGCATAATAATGACGTAAACCTAATTGATAAGTATCCATACGCCGTAGGTCACTTATAAGTGCATGACATTTTAACCTTTATTACAAATTAATAGGACATTAATTACTGTAAAGAAAATAATAAATTTTCTAAACAAAAGTAATAAAAACTATTTCTATAGACCACCAAATTCTATTTGATAAAAAGAAAACTGACAATTGACATTTGTCAAATATATTTTAGTAATTTATTTTCTATTATTTTCCTCGCGCAAAGCGCGCGAAAGGGCGCAAATAATTGCTCAATTTAATGTAGGTTTCAACATTAGTGCGATATCGAGAAATTTAAATATGTCGAGACGTCAAATAAAGATGGCAATAGAAGTTGTCAGATCTATCTGCAAGCGAAACTAATCTTTATCGCCTATGAATCTGCCAAGCGACATTCAACCTTAGGGTGGTAAACCAATTTTTTGGGCGACCGTACTTGCATCATAACGTTATCAAAGTATGGGAATCTGGAATGTAAGATTAAATTTTCGTGTTTATATATGATTTTTAGATTACACACACTGAAATGAAACACTTTTTAAACAGTTATTTTTTATTGTTTGGAAGTGTACGTTACAATTTTAACACACCATTGAAATTGAACAAAAAATACATTAAATATGTGAAGCACAGGTATATAATGCAAACTTGAAATGAACGTTTCTATTAGAAAATTTATTTTTATTTAATTTTCACTATTTGCATGCCTATCTTGCACTGGTCTTAGTACAAGAATGTAAATTGTCGTTACAGCATTGGATTCGAAAAAAATCTTTGTACACATTTATTTAAATCACTCACACTCAGGTAGATAGTTTTCATTTGAAATATATTGAATAGAGGAGCTCGTTGGCGCAGATGGTTAGCGCCTGCGGGTGCGATTGTGGTGGTTTAGCAACTTTCGCAATGGTTGGTCATTGGATGGGTGTCAAAAAATTTATTAACTCGAGTTCCTACGTGCTTCGGAAGGCACGTTAAGCTGTTGGTCCCGGCTGCATTAGCAGTCGTTAATACCCACCAATCCACATTGAGCCCGCGTGGTGGGTTATGGCCTAGTCTCCCTTTACCTATATATTCTGTGTCCATCCATAGGGAAGGCCTGTACCCCGGCAGTGGGGGCATTATTAGGCTGTTAAAGCGAAGAAGTGAAAATATTAAATAAATGTATTAAGTTTACCGGATACCGAAAATAGCAAAATCTATATGGGCATATCCATGTTATGCAAACGTTGCAAAAGTACATGAAAAAACTCTACCTATTCCGATCTATGGTTATTAGTAATGGTCTCAACACCAAAAATAACTCATCGTATATAAAAACACAAATGTTGAAAAAATTTCCACGAGCAGGGTTTGAACCTGCACCCTTCTGACATACCGGGTCAGGTGCTCTTTCAATTGAGATATCGTGGTTCTAACCAGCCCGCCGAAATTATTCAACACTATTTACTTTTTACTTTGAAAGCCAAAGGCGCCCTTTCAATGTTAACAACTACCGTCATTAACATCCGATCATAATATTTTTACAAATACTAAAGATCAGTTAAGAAGTAGGCAAGCTATTTATAAATGTTTATATAATTTTTAACGCAAATTTTGTTGCGAACAAATTACAAAAACACAAATGTTGAAAAAATTTCCACGAGCAGGGTTTGAACCTGCACCCTTCTGACATACCGGGTCAGGTGCTCTTCCAATTGAGCTATCGTGGTTCTAACCAGCCCGCCGAAATTATTCAACACTATTTACTTTTTATATTGTTTTCTAAAGTTTACGCGAACACTACACATTGAAATGAAACAACTTTTACGGATCTACTCGCGTTTATTTTACACATTACTTATTTAATGTTTATCGGGAGTTATCGGTATCGGTTTTTAGGGATGAATCGTTTTTCTTTAACGAGTATTTGTGGTTTATCAAATCTGATGTAATGGTTGGGCCCCTCTAGGGAATGTTCGCATACTGCAGACTTATTTTCGCGCCTATGCTTGACGTCGGCTATATGTTCTTTAACACGGGTTCCTATACTTCTCTTTGTTTGCCCGATGTAAGAGAGCCCACAGTCGCAGTCCAGTTTGTACACGCCTGCATCTTGAAGGGGTATGTTGCACTTGACAGGTCGTAAAAATTGGTTGATCTTCTTCGGCGGCTTGAAGTAAGTGTTGATTGAAGCTCGCTTTAAGATATGTCCAATCTTGTCAGTGACACCTTTCATATATGGAAGTACAGCAGGTTGGCGCTCGACTGTGGTTGGTTTATTGCGTTTTCTGTAGACAGCCACAAACGTCAAAATCAAAAAGATGATCGCACAATTGTTAATTTATCAAAACAAACACTGGACAGGCCCACCGTTGAGGTACTAAAAAAGGGGCTAAATTACGCCGTAGCCCCGCGCAGGATACCGTATGAAAGCATCATTAGCAACGTCGAGGATTGCTTAGTTAAATATAACGTCAGGAAGGCTGATGCTGAGGCAATACGTCAAGACATATCGTCTGTCTTGCGCCGGAGCAAGTTGCCGAAATCCAACCTTCCCCGTGATCAGTATTTCGCTTTAAAGAACCTGCGAGCTAAGCCTGAATTAACTATCCTTCGTGCTGATAAAGGTAATGCTACGGTAATAATGGATACGTCTGATTATAACGAAAAAATAACAATACTTTTATCGGATGACAAGACGTACAAACGCGTTAAATGCGACCAAACCAACAAAATACTTAAGAAAACTAGTGATCTTGTCAAACAACACTCCGAAACGTTAAATCTAGATGCTAACTATTTAATTCCTTCCTGCCCTAAACCACCAAAACTGTATAGGTTAATCAGGAATCCGGATCATAGTTTGAGTCACACTGTGTATCGTAAAGTAACCCATACAGATAGGTATCTCAATGGTGATTCTCACCACCATCCTAGACAGTTGGCTACTGTAGGGAAATCTTTGTTTCAGAGAGCACGCGGCATCTGTGACACCCAACACCTGGCTGCTGAGCTTCAGCATGTCAAGCACGTACTACAGGATAATAAACTGAAAGTACCACGGCTTTGTCACAGAATACGCAATAAACCAACCACAGTCGAGCGCCAACCTGCTGTACTTCCATATATGAAAGGTGTCACTGACAAGATTGGACATATCTTAAAGCGAGCTTCAATCAACACTTACTTCAAGCCGCCGAAGAAGATCAACCAATTTTTACGACCTGTCAAGTGCAACATACCCCTTCAAGATGCAGGCGTGTACAAACTGGACTGCGACTGTGGGCTCTCTTACATCGGGCAAACAAAGAGAAGTATAGGAACCCGTGTTAAAGAACATATAGCCGACGTCAAGCATAGGCGCGAAAATAAGTCTGCAGTATGCGAACATTCCCTAGAGGGGCCCAACCATTACATCAGATTTGATAAACCACAAATACTCGTTAAAGAACAACGATTCATCCCTAGGATGATACGCGAGGCTGTTGAAATTAAAAAACATCCTAATTTTAATAGAGAAGATGGTTGGAATCTACCACCAGCCTGGGATCCCATCATACAAAATATTAAATCCCAGCCCCGACACCATACTGCCAGACCAAAAGATACTGTAAGCTCTTTCTGCGTAAAACGGAACGCACCTGATTAAATTTAAATGAGGGTATACAAGCTACCAACTAATTATGAGATGACCAACACCTCAGTCTCCCTGTGACCACGGACCCTGCAAAGGGTTCGAAACGTCAGGATAAACATTAAATAAGTAATGTGTAAAATAAACGGGAGTAGATCCGTAAAAGTTGTTTCATTTCAATATTTACTTTTTACTTTGAAAGCCAAAGGCGCCCATTCAATGTTAACAACTACCGTCATTAACATCCGATCATAATATTTTTACAAATACTAAAGATCAGTTAAGAAGTAGGCAAACATTTTTTTAACATTTGTGTTTTTGTAATTTGTTCGCAACAAAATTTGCGTTAAAAATTATATAAACATTCATCGTATATAATTTTTTCGAAAAGCTTGGGGATAACTGAAAGCTTTGAAATACCTCGATAATTACGAACGTCGTGCCTGTCACCACTTTCAAAAATTGGTACGTACCACCAAAGACTGTTTCCAAACAGTGGGCATAATTCCGCAAGCTAGGGAACAACGAAACAAAATGGATATCTGCTCCACCCACTGTTTGCAACATGTTTTCAATAAGAGGGGGTGACACCCATCGGGCCCAGAACCCTTGCTAGTATCAATTCGTAAAAGGTATTTTTGTACTATTAGTGGCGTAATATTAATAGATTCGATAATGCAAGAATTGGATTCACCGGGCAATTTGTAATCAGGGACCGGGTTTGGTTCATTTTGGAAAACTGATTGAAAAAAAGTATTGAAAAGATTGGCAATGGATGAGCCGTCAAATCCCGTGGAATTGTCTAGGTAATTGTACCTAAACAATTCCATGAGATATTCGGGATGTTCGGGATAGAATTACCTGTTTTTTTGGATTTAATAAATTTCCAAAAATTTTTGCTGTTTCTTTTTAATTTAAATTCAGTTTTTGACATAAAAATCGTAACAAGATTTTTGTAGAAATTTTATTTTCTTACGCACTTTACTGAATTTATAATAATCACTTAACCTATTGTACGTTTTCCATTTTCTATGAGCTTTGCATTTCTTACCGTGAGCATTCGCCTGTAATGTAACATTTCTGATTAGATTTTGATTATTACATTACAATAATGACTACTTGACTTAACGAGCATTCGCCTGTAATGTATCAAAATATTACACATTGTTTCATCCATCAAGCACTGTAATGCTCGGTTCTCCTCACTCATCAATGTAATGCTCAAATCTGTAACATTACTTTGCACACTGCAATACTCGGTTCTCTTCCCTTACTGATGTAATGCTCCGATTTGTTACGTTACATTACAAACGAACGCTCCTGGCGAATGAGCACCTTAAGAGCTAATTAGGTATCTAGAATTTATAACCCATTTCCCTGCTATAGTCAGATTTCCGATCCGATCCGAACCCTTCGGAGACTGGGAGGGCACGGGGACGCGCACTTTTAAGTGTGCGATGCGATGCCGTACCCTCTAGAAATCCTCCGAAGGTGATTCGTTTCAATACGGCTTGAGGTACCCTTTACGTACCTCGCCGCCCCTAAAAAAACCCCGGTGAAGCTGAAAATGCCCCCTGTGGCAATCAGCAGTCTCTCTCAAAAAACAAAAAAATAGTCAGGTTGATAGGATCAAAAGTTTCGTGTCAGGCGTTGGACACGAAAGGACACGTTTCAGGAATGTATGGAGCAATGGCCTGGACTTTGTACACTTGTATTTTAGAACCGTCATTAATTACTGAGAGTGTTCTAACTATCATTTTTGTCGTTTTAGACCTAGTTTTTTTGTACAAAAATATTAAATACTTATCGTTAAGGCAATACCTAACCTAAAATAAAGATGGCGTGTGTCATTGACTGTCATTCACTTCAATGACATCTCTTGTCTTGACGTTTCAATCATTCATTTCAACGTTACTTCCACCAAAGAGCAATTGCAATATTGTACCAATACACCCTTCCACTCTAATGCACTGGAATTATTAGAAATATCAAGGAATAATATGTTCCTTCTAGGGTTCTTTCCGATCCCACACTGTGCCTCCTCTCTGTGTAACCTCACTGTGCGGTGTACTTGGCAAATAATCTAGCAACCATTGTTATCATTAGATGAAACTAAGTAGAAACAGTTCTTATTTGTAAACCACTTACCTTACTTATCCTCACTGCGATGTGCGGTATATGAAGAACCCAGCAAAAAGACAATTTGTGATCATCAGCTGATGAAAATATAGATATGTTGAATGAAACCAGTTCCTGTTAAAACTACTTACCTAATACATATCCTCGCTGCTGTGTGAAAAAAGAATCTAGCAAAACAATTGTAATCATTGCAGATGAAATGTGTTGAAACCTACTCACTGTGGTATGTAGTACAAACAAAGAACCTACTAAGGTAATTGCGATGATCACAAATGAAAATAATGTGTTGGATCCTACCTATCCTCACTACGTTCAGTATGCAGTACAAAGAATCTAGCAACAAGGGCAAAAATATGATCACCACTGATGAGAATATGTTGGCACCTATCTATGCCCACTGCAGTGTGCAATGCAATACAAAGAATTAGGGCAATTGTGATTATTGCTGGCTGATGAAAATAATGTGATGTGTGAAATAGTGTAATAGCGAAGTTTGTCCTTCAACAAACTTAAAAAAAGACAGGTATTCATTTTGAACTGTGCAATTAAATATACAAAACAACTCAATACTATTTAATGATTTTTATTAATTTTCAACATCCTCTCTTATTAAAATTCCATTCAGAAATGATGCCGGTGCTTCTATGCTTTCTTGGTACCGAGCCCAACCTAAATACCATACAATGGTTATCACATGAGCACAGCAACCAACAGTGCGGAGACCACATAAGCAATTGCAATAGTATCCGGCTATTTTCTCATTCCAGGTTGTGCCATGTCTCGCCAACAATATATATGTATAATAAGTTCTACCAGATTGATGGCAAGACTTGATACAGCCCCTCACAAGCACCGTCTCATGTCTCAAAACATTATAAAATCTTCATTATCATTTTGGAATAAGGCTTTCATGATGTCCGCATCAGACACAGTTCCCGGATAGGGGCCAAAGACATCAATAATCCATCTGTAGCAACAATTAAAAAAGGCTTAACAAGATTCCGGTACTTGTGCAAGCTATAAGACTTTTTTTGAAACATATAGTATGAGGATTTTTGCAAATAAATATATGTGCCATCGCTAATAACAATTGGTCGTCATTCACGGTAAAACCTGAGGGTAAAACAAACACGGAATGAAAGAAAAAAATCAACGACAAAACAAAACGCTAAGCTCCGTTTTTTCTGTCAGTCATCCATCTGTCTAATTGACGTTTGAAATGCGTTCGGAAATCAGAAGACTAAGACGACACGTGATTTCGCAATAAAATAATGCTATTGTAACTTTAAAAAGTAAACTAACTTATGACGAAAGGTATGTTAGCTTTTTTTAAAATTAATAATGCGGTAAGTAAATCTAAGGATAGGTACATTATTTAAGATTAATGTTACATTCTATTAAGTTTCGGAACGAATACGTAATGGAGTAAAATTGCCGTATTGCCCTTTATATAATTAAATAATGCTTTTGTACAAAAAAAATACTACACAGATTGCAATTTTGGTATTTTTCTATTAATCTCTACATTTTTCTTCAATTTTGCATTAGGTGTACAAGGTGCAGGCCAGCCCTGAAACGTGTCCTTTGAAATTTGTGTCGTGATTACACGACTAATACCTTCCGTTTGTATCATTTGTTTGTATTATTCAATCATAACTTTGCATTATTATCAACAAAAGTTGATATCAGCATAGATATATCAAACGATGATTTGAAACTTGTTCACACGCTTATCATAATTAAAACTCCGTTTGTCAGATATTAATGTTTTAAGTTCTTTTAAAGGTCATTGGGCATTTTTGACCCGGTACCTTGAAGTTCGCGACCATTATTGAAATGGGTTTTTTTTGGAATGTTTTTATTTTGATCCAAATGCATGGGGGGAAAAATGTATGTGCTTCAATGCAAAACGTATATTTTTCCTAATTATTGATTTATAATCATTATTACTTACTGTGATACGTTCTCTGGCGCTCGTGAGGCGCAATCCACATTACAATACAGAGTGTAGAGGCCATCTTTCCCATGCTTTTGAGGAATGCGACTTATCTCGTTGGGTAGTATTCATGGTCTTTGACATACTCCGGCTTGTTTCGTTAGTAGTCGCTGGTGGGTCACAGATCCGAAAAAAATGCCCATTTACCTTTAGCTATTATATGCCTCAGTGGGTGAGTGGCTGCACTCGGCCCGATACTCAAAGGTCCCGGGTTCAATTTCCAAGTCGTGTCGCGTAAAAGTGTGTTCACCAACCCGCACTTAGCGTGATGATTAAGCCATTACCCATCAATTGTAGTGATGACTTGATTTCAAGGAGGCCTTTGCCCAGCTGTGGGACATTCATAGGCTACTAGTGGGTCGCCCGCAAAACTTCGCGTTTATTCAACAGATTTTTTAGGAATTTGGAAACCTATGACAGGTTCCTTTATTTTTCTGCACATCTACGACTGGCGCTCTTCAAAATGAGACCATAATCGATTTTTTATGTGCAGCTATCGTCCCATAATTACTGGGACAAAAATCGGCTTACGCTATTAATACATATTATTAATATATCAATTCAATTCAATTTCTTTATTGCTTTCTCATATGTACAAAAGGTCCTAAGTAAATTATAAAATTAGTAACAATATGGACCCTGTCGGGCACTGCAAAAGTTAGGCGAGAGTAGGACGTAATATAGGTACTTATGTGCGCTGATCGCATGGATTTTAGGGCTGGATCTGGAGGTAACTTCCATTCTTCACTCCTCAAATGATCCCTTCGCTTTTGTGGATTATATAAAAAATATGTTTATTAGCCATTCCTTAGGCACGCAGCTCGTAGAACTTTGGAGGGGACGGTAAATTGGCGGCGGCAGGTGCGTGTCGCTTCTATCAGGTTAAGTGATGAGGGTGCTTTACTTTTATTTTTTTATACAACTTGCAACAGAAAGGTGTGTGGTAAAATTTAAATTTTTAGATGTTTTAGACAATGGTACTTTGACATAATTATTAACTTTATTGTGTCATGCAATTTTTAATTAAATATTTCTACTGTGACGTCACATCTATATACTAATACGTGAAGCAAAAACTTTGTACTCCTTTTGTAACGAAAATTGCGCGGACGGAGGAGTATGAAATTTCGCACACTTGCCCCCGTATTAATAAAAGTGTAAGCTTGGAGTAGTTACTCCGTGTTTTGTTCCCGTCATGTAATCTTCATTTCATATTAGAGTAAAAGAGACAAAACACGGAATAACTACTCCAAGCTTACACTTTGTTTATTAATAAGCCCCTTATAGTTTATATAGAGAAGGCTATCCGAATGTTAATTTTTTTTTAAATTATGCATAAAAAAAGGGTTGTGTGTGTAATGTTTGTTAATTATTGATTTAATGTATCAATAATTAACAAACATTACACACACTACCATGTAATTGTATTTGATTATTGATGATGTTTTGACACACACGCATATATGTATTTGACAGACACGTATTAAGTATACTTATACTCTTTTCAAAAATTTCAAAAATGGAAGAGGAGCGGCCGGAATCTGTCAATGCCAATCCAAACCCACATTCTATCTTTGTTAATTTTTCATCGCTTAGGATACAATCCGTGCAGCCTTAATAAAATTACCACTAGTTAACTTTAATGTGCCATGCAATTTTGAATTAAATATTTCTACTGTGACGTCACATCAAAATAAACAAGTCACAAAGCCGTAGTGGTTCAAACCTCTGTGTACTTCACTCACACCTTTCTGCTACACGTTGCATGTCATTTGGGTAACAAGCTCTTGGCCTTCCTCTCTCCAGATGTTAAGTGATGATAAGCCAGAAGATGGAAACGCACTTCATCCGGGATCCTCAACTACTGCTCTAGCTGCCGGAACACAACAATGCTACAAACATTGATGTTATGGCGAGGTATTTAGATAAGACGGTGGTAGCTAAAGCTAGCCAGGTGGACAAACAAGCCCTGCCACCAACCAAACCGAGTACACAGACATGAACCCTCCGCTGGGAATCGAACCCGGGACCTCTGGGTCTAAACCGGCGGTCTTAGACCACTAGACCATAGAGGCGGTTAATTTTGTTGTCTGGTATGTTTAGTTTATTTATATTTCTTGTCTCAAACTTGTCCTGTCAACACAGTTTTAGAATTTGCAACGATTGAGGCTTTTAAAATACAAGTCTCTCATCTGAGAAGCCAACGTTAATATTTAAATTGGTATTTGTTTTAAAGAAGATTTTTGCTTTTCATTTATTTATTTTTAGTATTAGATCCGCAGAATAGCTCTTTACTCTAGTCTAGCTGGATTAGTTTACCCTTCACGTCGCCTTCATAATTGAAAACTGAATATTCCGCTGAAAACCAGCGTCATGTCTTATCTATCACGACTCACGACATAGGTATGCTAAATGGTAGCCATTTTGGAATTTGAATTTATATAGTGATTGATTATGTTAGATACATGCATACTTTAAATGTATTTTTAATCTATCTATACAATTAATAAAGAGGTGACTTTGTTTGTTTGTGTGTATGTCAGGGATAATCTCTGGAACTACCGGTTAAATTTCAGAAATGCTATCACTGATAGAATGCTACGTGCCTTGCGGGTAACATAGGCTAATATATTTTATTTTTAAAAAGAGCTTTTTTAGTCTAAAATCCATGCGGACGAAGTCGTGAGTAAAGTGCTCGTTCTAATATTACTAGTGGTCGGCCAGTGGTCGAAATTCGACCGTAATTTTATTAAGGCTGCACGGATTGTATCCTAACTAAGCAATGATAAGTTAAAAAAGATAGAATGCTAGTTTGGATTGGCATTGACAGATTTCGGCCGCTCCTCTTCCATTTTTGAAATTTTTGAAAAGAGTATTTAAACGTGTGTGTCAAATACTTACATACCTATGCGTGTGTGTCAAACACATGGTAGTGTGTGTAATGTTTGTGTTATTGATTTAAATGTATTTTTATGCATAATTTAAAAACAATATTAACATTTGGATAACGTAACCTCCGTCCGCGCAATTTTCGTAAAAAAGAGGTAAGTACAAAGTTTTTGCTTTACGTAATAGTTAATATATAGATTAACATTATGATATAAAATATACCAATAAGTCACGTAATGGAAATTTCCATTGTGTAATTATGTTGTCATATACATAATACAGTTTGACACTTAAGAAAAAGATAATGAATACCATTTCATCATCATCATCTCAGCCAAAAGACGTCCACCGCTGGACAAAGGCCTTCACCAAGGATCTCCACAATCCACAACGACCGGTTTTCTGCGGCATAATAAGTTATACTATATCTTATGTATACCATTAAATAGTGTTGCCATCTCCGAGGTCCCGGGTGCGATTGCCGGTCGGGTCAATGTAGAAAAACAAACTTTTCCTATATCTTCTCAGGTCTGGGTGCTTGTGTACCGTCGTTTTTCGGGTCCGCACCCACTCGACCCGAAGAATGTATAGTCAGACAGATAATGTTAGGATAAATAAATCAATAATTCAACAAGTAAATAGGTTTGTACTTGTCCTATTAATATTCCCGATTGCCGTAACACAAGTGCTTAATAATAATAATATTTATTTATTAAAAGACAACAAAGGTTTATGTGGTAGTATACAAATAACTTATATGCAATGTTAGTAAATAATATTAAAACTTAATAATTTTTTTTTTTTGTGTTTTTTTACATGTTGTGGTTGTCCTTTACATTTTGTGTTTTTATTTGTGATGGAAAGTGTCCTTTAATGATAGGGCATTTTCCAATATTTATGACGCTGTAAGGGAGAAAAGAGCTGGACACTTGCTGAGTTTCTTGCCGGTTCTTCTCAGTACAAGATCTCCCGCCCAGAGTAGATAGACTTACGAACCGATGGCATAAAATTACGTTCATAAGAGCTATTTGTAGCCTAAACTGAATAAATGATTTTGAATTTTTTTGAAAAACCAAATTTTGATAGTTGTCGCCGACGGGGACAATCACCAACCAAGGAGAGTGCGGATTCAATTGAGCTAGCCACGGCCGCTTGGTTGATTATCCTCGTCTGCGACAATTTAAATATTTACTTAGCTAAGAGTCAAGCACACCATCAAGCACCTTGGCTACTATAGTTGCCAAAGAAATAGGCGTTGTTGTCTAAAGTGTGTAGTGTATTTATTATATTGTAATATTGCGGATGGCGAAACCTATTTGAACGTCCAATATCATTTTAGGATCCAAATGTGGTGGCAGGTTCGGTGGGACACGCTACGTTATTGATTGGTCATGAAGTTTGTATGCTTTTACGTCCCACTGCCTGCCGCCTCGGCGAGTTCTTTGAACCGGCAGCACACAGATAGTAGGTAGTAATAGTTGTACGAGTCTTGTACATTATGTCACTTAGGCCCGATTTTTCAATACTCAGATAAGTTGTATCCAACGAATAACATTGCCATTGTGACATATTTTCTAAAGAGAATCTGTCATTATGTCAAAATTATTCAATGGATAAACTTTAACTGACGATTGAAAAATCAGCCCTTAAAAGCATAGATCAGAAGAGAAGAAGAGATAGCGTGTAGAAGAGCTGGACTTTAAACGAAATGAGCTCATAACCCGACCACCTGCGGCTATTTGCTACAGTTGTAAATAATATATAAATAATCACATAGATGCTCCTAAACTCATACATAACATATATTTTCACGTTCCCCGATCGATTGGAAGATCTTGTCGAAAAAATGTTCTTTTGTCATATCCGGTTGCAAAAACTTGTTACGGGAGCAATACTTTCATTAGACGTTCTTGTAAAACTTATGACGATATGCTGCATGAGCTTGATATCTTTAGCTTGAATATAAGAACATTTAAGAAAGAATCTTTAAAAATTTTATCCACTGTGTCATGAAATGTGCTGTTGTCATCCCACTTATGTAATTAATATTAGTTTGTAATTTATCATAACATTATGTAGGTTCTGTATTAAAAAAGAAAAAAAAAACTTATCTTAGTAGGTATACAGGTTGTAGATTTGCATTCCCGCCATAAATTTACAGCTGATCGTAATTGGTACACTTAATGACTAAAAAATACTTTTAACACGGAGAAAGTAATAAGGAACCGATTGATTAATAAAATGATCTCAGTGTAAATTAGAATAGCGACCGTCGACTGACGAGAATAGGGGTGCAGACCGTAGTAGGTACATAAGAGCGCAGCGGGCGGACATTAAGTCGATGAACTTACGTAAACTTGTAGGTACTATTATGTATTCTGTGGTAAAGTGGCTTACTCTTACGCATAAGTATACTTTGTTGCAATAAACTATTATTAGGTACTTACTGATCATGTTTAAGATACTCGCAGGTACTGCTCAAAGTGGGCACCTTCACGTTCTATGCACAAATGAGCACGGCGCCTTAAGTTTCTAGGTAACTTTTGCAGCACACTACCATTTGACCTTACACTCTCAAAAGCCATTAAAATATTTTGTTTTAACTGCACAACACTCGTGATTTCGTCTTTATAAACCATTCTTTTTATGTCTCCCCACAAATAAAAGTCACAAGGAGTCAAGTCTGGCGACCTCGGAGGCCAGGGCACTGGCCCACCTCGACCAATCCACTGGGTTCCGAACACTTCGTCCAAATAATCGCGCACTTGGCGTCCATAATGCGGAGGCGCCCCGTCCTGGTGGTAAAAGAGAATCCGGTGAAGAGCTAGTGGCACGTCGTCAAGCATTACGTCAACTACGTGCTGCAAAAGTTGCAAATACGAGTTGCTGTTGAGATAACCCTCGATGAAATAGGGCCCGAGTAAATGTCCACCAACAATGCCAGCCCACACATTGATGCTAAACCTATGCTGGAACGAATCTTTTTTGGTCTTATGCGGGTTCTGTTCGCGGTGAGCCCACCAATGTTCATTGTGGACGTTGTAAACACCGATGCGCGTAAACATACACTCGTCCGTCCATAGAATGCTGGCTTCTCGGTGTTCTAGTACCCAGTGACAAAAAGTGACCCGGGCGGCATGATCTTGCTCGTTCAATTCTTGAACTCTTCTGAAGTGGAACGGGTGCTGTTGACTTAAGAAGCCGCCAGACTGTTGTGTGGTGGACATTGAAGTGGCGGCCAGCATCACGAGTACTGGCACGTGGTTCCCTCTCGAAGTATTCGAGTATTTGCTCTTGCAAATCGACTGAGAGGCCCACACTGCCGCGACCCTGCGCATGTCGAGGAACGTTGAACTGGCCATGATCCCTCAGTCGTTGCGTGGCAGCAAGCATTACCTCGCGCGATGGAGTTGGTCTGTTTGGAAACATTTCCACAAACATGACCACGGCTCGACGTAGACTGTTCCCACTAATTGCGTAAAATCGCACCATCTCCACAAGTTCTACGTTAGAATAATTTTCCGTCATTTTACTTTTTTTACACACACAAACAACACACCTAAGAACACGTTTCGCTCCAAATTCGCTAGGGCTAAGAAATGTGTCACTCGTTCGGGGTTGCGCGGCACACTGGCTTTGATGCGTGCGGCGTGCGCCCGCCGCCCGCCGGCCGCCGGCGCTCGCCGCGCCGACAAAGCTGCGGGCGCGCCGCGAAGCTCGAGCTTGTTGCTACCTACTCGTGGTCGGGTGAGCGGGCGTACGCGAACGAGCGTTTATTTTTTAGTGCTACGCAGACGTGCGATTCGTATTTACAGATTTTGAAAATATGATTATTATTTTTTCATATTTTTTTTATAATTTATTTGTAATAAGTATAAGCAATACGACTGCTGCTATGAATATGGCGTGAATGCAAATCAACAAGTTGTATATAAATTATTAATCTAAACTATTGTTGCGGAAACCACTATTCACACTATCTGCTACCGTTTAAAATTAGGTTACACCTTAAAATCCACAAAATCCACTCACAGTTCCATGCCGCTCCCGCCGTCCAGAACGGGATCCATATGGTCTGATGGGGCCTGAATCCGAGTCCGGGTCTTCTCGGGTTCCCTAATCACACCCAACGGCTACCCCGAAGTGCACTTTCCCCGAGGAAATACCTGTTTTCTCCAGCAGCGAAGACGCCGACATCCAACCATGGGATGGCGAATTGTACTCCCGAAGCGATTCGCTTACGATTTACACACACACAAGACACAGATTGCACAATACACTTAATTTGAATAATACGGCTCCAAATGCCCTTATTCATCATCATCATCATCATGCCCTTATTACTGCTTAAAATCTATTTAATTATCAACACACGATAACCTATCAACCAGCCATTGTTGCCTTCCCGAGACAAGTGTACCAACAAAAAAAAGGAACAATTAGTGATGGGGCCATTATGCCACCAAACAAATTGAATCTCGATAATCGATTCGTCAATAATACAAATCAAAGTTTTATTTCCAACAAAAATAAATGCATGTTTATTTGCAACATCCCGCCACCCAAAGCGGACGTACCGCTTTCTAGCCTGAAATCTTAAACTAGTCAACCGGTAATCGAGCTAAGGTCGCGACTGCGCGATTTAGCACCGATCCATCAACCAACACTTGCGCCACACGCGGAGTCCCGTCCGCGCCCCAGATTAACTTTAAAATGCGACATCGTCTCTTAAATAACGATGGCAAATTAGCCTCTTTTAATAAAACCAGATCCCCCTCCGAAGGGGGCGACGTCCGGTCTGTCCACTTTACACGCTGCTGCAGTAAATGCAGATACTCCAGTGACCAACGACGCCACAAGTCCTGACTCATTTGTTGTATCATTTGAAAACGAGACATCCGGTGTCTGCGTTCATCCTTCCAGGGATACTCAGGCAGGGCAGTGAGTGGCTGACCGACCAAAAAATGACCAGGGGTCAGGACTTCCATGTCATTTGCGTCAGAGGAGAGTGGACAAAGCGGACGCGAGTTGAGAACCGCCTCAACCTTACAAAACGCAGTTGTAAGTTCCTCATACGTGAGGGTAGTTTCCCCGACTACCCGGCGCAAGTGGGTTTTTGCCGATTTTACCGCGGCTTCAAATATCCCGCCCCAGTGGGGACAGGCTGGCACACTAAATCGCCATGTGATTCCCCGCTGTGCGAGAGCTTGACTTATACAATTTTTATCCAGAAAATCGTTCACATCTTTTAAGTAGTAGGCAGTGCCTATGTAGTTGGTACCGTTGTCGGACCGAATGAGAGAAGGTAAACCCCGTCGCGAAACAAAACGATCCAGCGTGGCGACAAAGGCTTCCGTAGACAGAGCCGAAACCACTTCCAGGTGGACGGCCTTAGTGGCCAGGCAGACAAAAACGCACAGGTATGCTTTCGTGACCCTAGTGTTACGATAGGCTGTGGTTTTCACCAGAAACGGTCCAGCAAAATCCGTACCGACCCCGTCGAACGGCCTAGTAGTCTGACAAACCCGGTCAGAAGGGAGATCCCCCATCTGTGGCTGCATAGTGGAGGCCTTCACCCGATAACAAGCCACACACTTAAATAACACGCTGCGAACCACTCTTCGAGAGGACCAAATCCAGAACTCCCTCTGTAATATCGCCAGTAACGCATTACACCCCGCGTGAGCGTTTTACAGGTGTCTATCCGAGACCACCAGTTCTACCAAAGGTCCTCCTTTGGGGAGTAGCAGAGGATGACGGCTACCGAAGGGCAGGTCGGCATTTTTGAGGCGACCTCCAACGCGTAACAGTCCATCCGCATCCAGAAATGGGTTGAGCCGAGAGATCGCTCCCTTGAGCTTTGCGCGACCGACGCGCAAAATCTTCAGTTCGTCCTCGAACCGGTCAGCTTGAACCAGCCGTATCAGGGCCAACAGTGAACTCCTGCGTTCCTCAGCACCCGCCACGGGTGATAACTGCCTCTTGTCTGGATGGTGGCAGTTATGTAGAAATCTCCGGATCCAGCAAGTTACACCTAGCAATTTGTCCAGTTTGCTGTATCGAGCCGTCAACCAATTCGGATCTGGCCTTGACTCGTTTGTTGTCACCAAAACTTTTATTCCAGGGAGCATCCCTAGAGAGCCATCGATCATGGTGACCGGCCATGATGACTCACCCTCCTTTAATCACTCTGGACCCCACCAGAGGGCATGCTGCACCAATTCCGGCGCGGTGCAGCCCCGAGAGGCACAATCGGCAGGATTCCAGGGGCCGGGAACGTGCCTCCAACAAATTTCGATGCCCGAGTTCTGTACCTGAGATACCCGATTGGCCACAAACGTTTCCAATGCGTGGGGTGCCCCGCGTAGCCATGCCAGAGCTACCTGACTGTCAGACCAGGCGTAGACATTCCGGATGTCCACCGTAGACGTCAGTTCCTTGTGCACGTGGCACAACAGTTTGGCCAATAGATGCGCCCCGCAAAGCTCCAGCTTCGGGATTGTCAGCCTAGTTTTGAGGGGAGCCACCTTGCTTTTAGCCAGAAGCAAGGAGACGGCGACTCGACCCTTCGAGTCCACCGTTCGCAGATACACCACTGCAGCATACCCTCGTTCTGATGCATCGCAGAAGCCATGTAGGCTTGCCCTGTATTTGCCCCGCGGCAAGATCCGCCGCGGCAACGCCACCTGATTGATCGCCTCGATCGTAGAGATCAGAGCGAGCCAAGTGTCGAGTGAGAGCCCTACCAGTGGCTCATCCCACGAGACTCCGAGTGTCCACAGTGTTTGCAATAAACACTTCGCCATAAAAATGCACGGGCTGATCCATCCATTTGGATCAAACATCCGAGCGATGGTGGAAAGGACCGTCCTTTTCGACCAAACTCTTGTAGTTTCCAGTTCTACCCGGAATGTGAAAATATCGTGAACCGGCTGATATTTAATTCCCAAAACGGCGATAGAGTTCGGGTCCCCTGCGTCCTCGAATAGCTGAGGATTCTGTTGGTGATCTTCCGGAATCCCAACCAGAAGCTGTGGCTCGTTGGATAACCATTTTCTCAACTCATAACCACCAGCCGCGAGGAGTCCGATCAGCTCATTCCTGATGATGAGCGCCTCCTCCAGAGAGGCTGCCCCTGTGCAGATATCATCTACGAACACGTCACGTGTCAGTACAGCGGCTGCCCGGGGAAAGCGAGCCCGTTCCTGCTCCGCCAGTTCCAGCAGTGACCGGATGGCAATGAAGGGACTCGACTTCAGGCCGTACGTGTTGGTGTTGAGCTCGTAGACGGTGATGGGATCCTCCGAATGTTCCCTCCAGAGTATTAACTGAAACCTCCTGTCCGCAGGATGTATTACTGTTTGACGGAACATCATCCGGATGTCCGCACCGATCACCACCTGGTGTCTTCGGAAATTTAAAATGATGTCGACAATGTCCCGATGTAACTTCGGACCAGAATGGAGACATTGGTTCAATGAAACTCCAGTCGACGACGGTGCCAATCCGTCAAAAACAGTCCGTAGTTTTCCAGATGAGGCCTTCAACACCGCGTGGTGAGGCAAGAAAAAATGATCTGTCGTTGTCCAGTCGACAGTCACCCGCGACATATGCCCCAAGGCCTCGTATTCTCGCATGAACTCGATATACTTTTCCCGAAGTACCGGATCGCGAGACATACGACGCTCCATGGACAAGAGTCGTTTCTCTGCCAACGCCCTCGATTTTCCCAAGAGAGGGGGACAGTCGATAAAGGGCAGTCAAGTTTCGATCCTACCCGACGCCATCCGGCGTGTGTGATCCTTATAAAAGGTTTTGCACTCCACATGCTCCGGATCCAGACGGGAGACCATGGGAGGCTCTTCCAGTTCCCAGAATTTTTGCATCGTCCTAGCGATGGAGGTAGTAGCGACGACAGGTGAGACATCCCGCGTCTCCTGGTCGAAAACCGGTCCCATTAAAACGTGTCCAAAGATGGTAGGTATAGCTACCAACGAAGAGCGGCCCAGAATCCGCTGAGGCCCTAAAAGGATCCGGCCCAGTACATCCGCTCCCAATATGAGGTCCACCGGAGCCGGCTCCTTGAAATGAGGGTCTGCCAGCATTACCTGATGTGTCAGACATTGCGTGCCGCGGAATGTCTGTCGGTGGATGCCAACCCAGCAGATTGTCGAGTACGATCACGACCGCCGCAATCCGTATCGAAGCGGAATGCACAGGAGAGAAGAAAATGTGGGTCTGACCGGACAGACCCCCCACTTCTGTATCTCCGACTCCCCGAATCGGAACTGAGGGAGGCGCGCACTCCAGACGTAGGCGCCTCGCTACCCTCGTAGTAATTAAGCAGCCCTGTGCCCCAGTGTCTAGGAGGGCTCGTATCCGGACGAAGTCCCCCCTAGGTCCCCAAACGCGTACCTGCGCGATGGGCAAAAGAACCGTCCTCGGTTCCGACGTAGCCCGACCACAGGCTAGTCACGCGTCAGAGCCAGCGGCCGACCCTGTCGAACCGTGATGACTCGGCCAGTAAGTCGGACGCGTGCAGGCCACCATCCGGGGTGGTGCGTATCCAGCTGCCCTACCATACCGGTGATAGGGTGGGTGGTATTCCAACCTCGGGTACTCGTGCAGTACCGGTGAGAACTGTTGACGGTTCTCATGTCGTTGTTGTTCCGGTAACGGCGGCGGAGGATACGCGTACGAGTATCCGGGTGTTGGGTCCGGAGGTGGGGCTCCCTGTACCCAGTGGCCCTTAGAGGCACCAACTCCTGGTGTTGGTCGCGCCGGGTGCCGGGTTGTAGCCAGAACCTGGCTCCGTTCCGGCGGTCCCCAACTCACCTGAGCCGGGGTGTACGAGGGGTTGTAGTGTGGCGGCCGTGGCGGACTCCGTCTTTCCGGAGGCGGAGTTGACCCCGGCCCCAAACCGCCACCCGTGGGAGATCCCCTCTCACGAACCGGTGCTGAGCCCTCAGCACTAAGGGTGCACAGTAAGCGATGGTGCGGTCCGCCGCACACATCGCAAGGCCTCGCCTGGGGACACTCATTATACCTATGTCCTCCCAGGCAGGCATAACACAATCCTCGTGTCCGAACGAGGTTTCGGCGCTCTTTTGTGGGCAGCCCGAGAATTGCTGGACATAGCTGCTCCAAGTGCTGCTGTCCGCAAATCCGGCATCCAGAGCCGGGGTTGATGGCGGCCGCAGCCACCAGCCTGCCGCGACCCTTCCCTGGGTTGCGTGGCGGCTGGGCGCCGTAGACTCCGGAAGTGCGGGCCGGCGCACTTGTCGGAGCCTCCTGGGAGGCTAGCTGGTTTTCCAGCAGGCCAGCCTCCTCTTCCAGGAACTCCAGAAGTTCCCCTATCGAGGGCAGAACGCTGCCGAGATCCTTGTGGACCAGTCGATTCCGCTCGAACTTGTCCCTCATCTCCTGCGACAACTTGGCCAGAACGATGTGCAGAAGAAGGAAGGACCACTGGTCGACGGGCAGTCCGAGCGTCCTTAACCCGTTTAAGGACACGGTGAGCGGGGTGATCAGCTGCGCCCTCAGCTGAGCCCTATGGTTGACCCTCGGCAATCCCAGCAGATGGGTCACGTGCGCGTCCGCCTGAAGACGCGGCTTCTCGTACCGCTTCTCCAGCAGCTGCATGGCGGTGTCGTAGCTCGCATCCTGCAGCTCCAGATGCTGTACGAGCTGTCTGGGTTCTCCGTCTAGGAAGGAACGGAGATATGCCAGCTTTTCGGCCTTGGTGAAATCCTTCCGAGTATCCACCAAGGCCAAAAACATGTTCCGGAATCCAGCCCAGTCCCGCATACATCCGGTGAAATGCGGGACCTCCAGGGCACCCAATCTTCCCATGACGCTGGGTCCAGAGGTGTGGAGCGAAGCGGGGCGCGCAACAGGCTTCCCCTCCCGCAGTCGCTCGATGTCCTTCACCCGCTGAAGGACCTCATCGTAGATGTCTTGGATGTGCTCCAGATCCTTGACATATTGGGCGTGGAGGGCCAGCTCCTTCTCCCCGACCGGGTCGGTTGACAATAGAGCGGTTACCGACCGCTCGGCCAACAAGAAACGACCCTGCATTTCTTTCGAACGCGTCTCCAAGGCGTCCTCCCGGTTAGGCCGATCTATTAATGCAAGCAGCCCGGTGAACCACCGGAGCTGCTGAGCCAACTCCTGCCGTGACGCTGTCATTATAAATAACTTAAACTAAATAAACCTAAACACAAAATTAAAACGAGTCAACGAAAACACGGAATCGATTATCCCGAATCGACTCGATGCTTTCAATTGAAAGAAATTGAATAACAATTAACGTTCCGAGAAATGTCCCAGCCCAAATACAACGGTACTACCAACCTTACAATTCAACCGCACCTGTCCCGGAAGTGCGATTTTACACGAAATGAGCTTAACCTATTACGAACTAACAAAATACACAAAATTACACCGATTAACCTAGAGGTCCGGTAGTAACCACGCTCTGCTACCAAAATGTTGCGGAAACCACTATTCACACTATCTGCTACCGTTTAAAATTAGGTTACACCTTAAAATCCACTCACAGTTCCATGCCGCTCCCGCCGTCCAGAACGGGATCCATATGGTCTGATGGGGCCTGAATCCGAGTCCGGGTCTTCTCACACCCTAATCACACCCAACGGCTACCCCGAAGTGCACTTTCCCCCGAGGAAATACCTGTTTTCTCCAGCAGCGAAGACGCCGACATCCAACCATGGGATGGCGAATTGTACTCCCGAAGCGATTCGCTTACGATTTACACACACACAAGACACAGATTGCACAATACACTTAATTTGAATAATACGGCTCCAAATGCCCTTATTACTGCTTAAAATCTATTTAATTATCAACACACGATAACCTATAAACCAGCCCTGTTGTTTTTCCGAAACAAGTACCAAAAAAAAAAAGAGAACAATTAGTGAGGGGGCCATTATGCCACTAAATAAATTGAATATCGATAATCGATTCCCAAATCGATCCGTCCATAATACAAATCCAAGTTTTATTTCCAACAAAAATAAATGCCTGTTTATTTGCAACATCTATTATCTCACATATGTACCAATTTATGGAGCTATAGGTTTTTAAGTATCTTTTGTTTTGTATACAATGTGTCTATGTAACTGTTTGTCCCTTAATAAAATAAAAAATAAAAAAATGTCGCGATGGAATCTTGACCTGCCTTAAGTGTGACCGCACTTTTCTCGCAAAAATTGGCTATATTAATGACTAGCGAGCGCACGAAAGGTCAGAACAACAGAACCTAAGTGACGGTGACGGCAGCCCATGAAAGCGGTCGCCGTAGCCGGAATCGGCTGGGAGAGATAGATTTTGAAATCTTATCAATCTACCAATAACACCTGATTATCAATAACACTTGAGAGGAAAAGCACAAACCCAGGTGGGAACCTGAAAAGCTGTGCTTGGATCAGGGATGTTACGGAGCTTCGATTCCGATTCCGAAAAGTCGGAAGTTCCGATTGATTTTACAACACTTCCGACTCCGACTTTGGATTCGATCAAATTTAATCGGAGGTCTATTATTCTGTGACTGACTACTTAATTTTATTAAGTAACTAGCTGTGCTCGCGACTTCGTCCGCGTGGAATAGTGACTTTCGGCAGCATTTTAATTTTTAGGCTCTTGTTCTTGTTTTTGCAACATTTTTCACTGATGCTTCGCTCCTATTGGTCGCAGCGTGATGTTATATAGCCTAAAGCCTTCCTCGATAAATGGACTATCCAACACAAAAATATTTTTTCAATTGGAACCTAGTTCCTGAGATTAGCGCGTTCAAACAAACAAACTCTTCAGCTTTATAATATTAATGTAGATAAAACAATGTCTCTTCTACCCGGACTCTAGCACCGTCTCCGACTCCGATACAGATTCCGACTACGATAAATCAAATTAAAAAACTTCTGTTCCAAACACATATGGACTGCAGATTGTATAATAGTCTCTGAGCATTCCCAATCGTTACTTAGATAATTCATTTATTTGCCACAAAATAATTTACACATTACTTACAATAAAATATACCTTATAATATATATAATAAATATACTTACAATAATAATACCTATATTAGGTACTTAACGAAAAAAAGTAATATTAAAAAAATAACTATCATTACCGTTAAGTCATTTAAAAAGTGATTCATCTCATAGTTATTTAATCATTATTAGCACAGTCTATTTTGAGCAAGTGGTTGTGAAGACATTTCTGTGGGCACAATGGTATCCCATAAGTGGGTCAAAGTGTCCCACGGCGTTGGTCGCCCGCCAAGCTGTCTGTCTGTACGTCTGTCTGTTCTATTTACAATTGGTGCTCGACTCCTGCTGTGTTAATCGACTCGTGGCATGTGACACGTCAGCCGTGTTGTGTTAATTATCCCATGGATACGATGGCACGCCTGGCGTGTCACCACTACGTGGGGCTCATGTCACATGGTTTGTATGGGGCCCCTAGTGAAACTTTTAAATAAAAGAGGAAGCAGTGGATCGGTCAAGATTTTTTTTTTAAATCCTACGAATAACTTGTGATAAACCTTATACTAGTCCACAGCTGGACATAGGACTCTCTTTGTGCACGCCACCGAGCACGATCCGCGGCTACTCTCATCCAGCCCTGTCAGCCACCTTGCGGAGATCTAGTCTGAGGCCTAAATGAAGGCCAAGTCACAAAGTAAACAGACTACAGAAAGTAATGCTTCATACAATCGCGCGCGAGCGACGCGCACATACATAAACAACCTCTCATAGACACGGACTCGCAACAGCTGAACTCTGACTGGTCGGAGATGGACCAGCTCATTCTATGTCTCCACTGCTGGGAGACGAGCCTCTCCTATGGATGGATAGGGAGAACGGGCCATAAACCAGCACGCGCGGGCCCAGTGCGGATCGGCGGTTGTTAACGACTGCTAATGCAGCCGGGACCAACGGCTTTACGTGCCTTCCGAAGCACGGAGGAGCGAGAGAGATTTTTTGTATATTTTTTTTATATTTTACGGGTAAGCACAGTGCCTTGATCTAACCTGATGTAAAGTGATGATAAGGCCAATGATGGAAGCACACTTCACCCGGGAACCTCAACTAGTGAGGCACTGGCTAAACTCTAGCTGCCGGAACACAACAATGCTACAAACTTTGATGTTATGGCGACATAAAATAGATACATTTTTGGTCACCCATCCGATGACCGGCCTCTGCGAAAGTTACTTAACCTGAGCAATCACAGACCGGGCGCGTTAGGGTGACGCATCGCTAAACAATGAATCTAATACGGAGTGTTTGCGCCCCGTACGTAGCATAAGAAAAACTGTTTTTTTCTTTCCAATTAAAACTACAATTAAGTTTAAAAAAATGAACTAGCATATTGAAGTGTGTGTTAAGACTAATCTACTAAGAAAATTTAGATGCTTACTTTGAAATATTTTTCTCTGTTATAAAAGGTTACAAATCGTGTTTCAGCAACTAGCAAAAGGAAGTAAATTAAATGAAAAATCATGTCATCAAATATCACTTTCATATGTTTTGTAATTGTTGGGAAAAATCAAGATCCCCGCCACGTAAATTTCCAATGAATCGCCTCCCCATCGAGCTCCTCGCCATTTATAGTCACGCAATGCTTTATGCGTTTATGCTATACTTTTAGTTTATGACAAAACATTCCAATAAAAAATTGAGCATTGCATGTTCGATTCTACTATCGTTAAGTCAATTTAATCCCAAGGTTCTACGTCCATATGAATTTTAAGTGAGCTTCTATAAACAACCAGCCATCGATTGTAGTTTGGACTGGAGTGTGGTTGAAACGACATATTGGCCTATTAATATTTCAGTTAATTGGTGTGGCAATGGTATTGGGTCGGCTTAAAATACCATGAGACAGAAACAAAACTTAAATAACTATAAAATTTATAAAGGGCTAGGGCTTGTCCTTTAAGTTCTTACTTCATCATCATCATCTCAGCCAAAAGAAGTCCACTGCTGGACAAAGGCCTCCCCCAAATAATCATAAGGGGTATTTACCGTAATCGCCACGCTTGGCAGGCGGGTTGGCGATCGCAGTAGGTTGAGGGTCACCTCAGAGAGATGCTGCTGCCCATCCTCTGGAATGGTCCCTTAGTCGGCTTTTACGACACCCACGGGAAGAGATGGGGTGGTGCAATTCTTTATCCCCGGCACCACACAGGGAAGTTCTTACTTATGATAATATTATTATGAGGCTGAAAGTGGATGCGCACTTTGCCAAGATTCCTCAACTCCAGGCACTGGTTATCTTATCTCAAACTGTCGTAACACAACAATGCTACTCACATTGTTGCCCCCGATCCGATCCAAACCCCTCGAAGAATCTAGTAGGGCCGTTCCCTCTAGAAAACCAGATTAGATTTCAATGTTGGAAGCCTTTGCCCAGCAGTGGGATAGTGTGGTTACTGTTATAGGCTATTTACTAGAGACTTTTTTTATCATCGTCATCATCTCATGTCAGATTGATGGAAGATTGGGTCATCTTCCATTAACTTTGTAGCCTGGTTCCGTATTCAACTTCCGGTACGCGAACGAAAGAACTATTAGCTACTCATGAATTATTTATGCAGCAGCCGCGTCACCACGCGATCGCCACATTCGTACGCCATCCATCAAGTGGTGTCTTAAACCAATATGATCATATACGGAAGTAGCGAGACATTACAATTACAACGAGCCGACGCCACATGGACACTGAAAAAAGTAAGCTTAATACAGACACGCTCGAGCTACGCATGAATACAGTCAACAGCAATGGTAACTGATGATTGGTCAAGTTTAACCTTTTCACCGCCCAACTATCCTGCACGCGATGTCCCACTCTGTAGCCCAACGTATAAATGTATTTTAATAAAGTAGGTACAAAGAAGAACTTCTATAGAAGTGCTGACGTGGACGGCACGAAAATCTCGAACTTCTATAGAAGTTGTTGGCGGTAAAAAGGTTAAAAATATGAAATCAGTATGAAAATCAAAACTTTTTAAACGCATATCGAAAAACCTTCGTGTGTCTACTATAGCTAGACCGCTTGAGTCCTCGCCTGCGGTAGGTACGCGGGGCGGGAGGTAAGTAGAGCCTCTGCCACGAGTACGAGCGTTTTGCGACGCGGCGAACGTATACTACGGCAGACATAGTCAGCAGTGATGTATACTACGGCAGACATAGTCAGCAGTGATAGAAAAAACGCAATGAACTAGAAATCCGTTCGCCACGTCGCAAGTCGCTCGTGTTCGTGGCTCTGCCACTACGTACTTCCCGCCCCGCGTACCTACCGCAGGCGAGGACTCAGTTAAGCAGTCTTGCTATAGTACCTACGCCTGCAGACTTACACTATCGAAACTTAATTTTGAAATCTAGTAAACATCATCTACTTTTGCTGTTGACTCATCATCATCATCATCAGCTAATTTTTATGTTGTTTTGGGCACGAGCCTTCCCTATGGATGGATAGGGAGAACGGGCCATAAACCACCACGCGGGCCTAGTGCGGATTGGTGGTTGTTAACGACTGCTAATGCAGCCGGGACCAACGGCTTTACGTGCCTTCCGAAGCACGGAGGAGCTCGAGATGATAAATTTTTGGTCACCCATCCGATGACCGGCCTTTGCGAAAGTTGCTTAACCTCAGCACTCGCAGATCGGACGCGTTAACCGCTGTGCCATCGAGCTCCTCACTGCTGCTGTTCACTGTACATACACAATCTCGCTAAAACTGCATTCGGATTGGTTCGAGCTGTCCCGAGATTCCGCGTCCGTGAAGGCTTTATGTGTGAGTCGTTCGAGCGCGGTAGGGTGTATGAATATACATTTTCCAGTGCCAGTATCGAATTACAACAAAAGTGTTTACAAATAAACTTGCGCGTTGCATTAGGCATTGAAGAGACATAGTGCAGTTTAGACATTCTGATTTGATGACGAAATAACATTTAGGCAAAGGCATTCACGGTTAGGCAATCTGCTTCTTAGTAAATTAGCGTTTTAGGTGTTACCTATAACAGTAGTGGCATCTTGCATTTCCTAAAATGCGCACAGTGCCTACACTGTGCTCATAATAGGTCTATATTGTGCTTAAATGCTCTAAAGATATTGTGTGAGTTCAGTGACGGATTAAGACTACTTGATGCCCTAAGCAATCCACGCCTGTGGGCCCTCTATCCGTATGCCAACTAGAATCGGTCTTTAAACCTTTACCGCCTAAAAACATTAGTTTTTTTCAAAAAAAAAAAACATTTGATTGACACAGATTTGTGGGGGCGCCAGGCGGGGAGCCCGCGGGGAAGGGGTGGTTTGTGATTGGCTGGTGTGGCTCATTTTGGCACGGCCACCATCACCAACCCGAAATCTGAGTTTACAGATAATTAGTGGATAATTAGTGGGAACTAGTGGATAAATCTCAGAATTAGTGGGGCCATGGTTCAAAAGTTATAAGGGATACAAGGTGGCCGTGCCAAAATGAGGCTCATTTTGGCACGGCCACCTTGTATCTCTAAACCCACGGGTCGTAGCGAAGATCTGATTACACCAATAATTAAAAAAAAAAAAAACCAATAATTAGTGGATAATTGTTGGCCCCACTAATTCTGAGATTTATCCACTAATTCCCACTATTTATTCACTAATTATCTGTAAACTCAGATTTCGGGTTGGTGATGGTGGCCGTGCCAAAATGAGCCACACATTGGCTGATCGCAATTCCGGTGCATTCGAATTGCCGAATGCACTAGCGGGCAGCGAGGGGGCAAGCGGGAGCGGGGTTATGACTCTAGGTCGAACTGTGGTCGGACTCTATGTCAACTTAAAACGCGCGAATTTTCAAATTATTCCTAGAAACTTTTTTTGGTGTGGTTTTTGGTGACGTGAGAGTGAGACGTGATGCCCTAAGGACGGATTTTTTTTGTGCTTCTTCTGGTGCCCCCCCAGACGTGATGCCCTAGGCAATTGCTTAATTTGATTAAGGGTTAATCCGTCACTGTGTAAGTTACTCGAACGCGGTATTATAAAAATAAATTAAAATTTATTTCTCTAAAAAGGTTTGGTTTACATCATTGGTGGCCGGAATCTCCTTTTAAGGCGACGCACCGCTAAACAATAAATCTCACACGGAGCGTTTGCGCCCCGTACCATAAGAAAAACTGTTTTTTTTCCTTCAAATTAAAACTAAAAATTATTTAAAAAAATGAACTACAATATTGAAGTGTGTGTTAAGACTAATCTACTAAAATTTAGATGCTTAAATCGGTCTGGTTAGCCTGTAAAATGCAAATCTATGTTTTAAAAGAGGTTACTTTGATATTTTTTTCTCTGTTATAAAAAAAGTTGACAAATCGTGTTTCTGCAACAAACAAAATGAAGTGAAGTAGAGTAGTTAGAGAAGGAGTGCAGAATGCTAATATTTTTTAAAAATTATGCATAAAAAATACATTAAATTAAATAAACATTGTTTCATACATTTTTAAAAATCTGTCAATGCCAATCCAAACTCACATTCTATCTTTTATAATTTTTCATTGCTTAGGATACAATCCGCGCAGCCTTGCAGCTTCATCATTCAGCCGAAATAGTAAACAGATTTTTAATAAATATTAAGGTCCAATTTAAGGGCGACCAGCGACCACAAGTATTAGATATGAGTTGGTCGAGCGCGGTATGGCCGGTATTATGAAGCTTACCTCGACTGCGTATCCGTATGTTGTGCCGACAAGGTGGCGCCCCGGCGACGCCGACGGACGGACGGCTTGCGTGCGGCACGCGAGCGGGGCGGCGGCGGCGCGGCGTACGGGAGCCGTTCGGGTGACACACTGTCCGATACTGGAGTCTCCTGGGTGCCAAGTGCGAGTTTAATGCGCCACACGATCACGTTAACGAAAACGAGAGTTGGTATGGCAAAATGTTTAACTCTTCGATACGGATAGTAAACAAAACTCACAGCAATTTCAACATTGATCTTTTCAATACCAGCTTACCTTCATTGAGAAGGCAACTTAGTAAAGGCTTCTTCTTAAGGCGACGCATCGCTAAACAATAAATCTCATACGTTTTGATACGAGCGTTTGCGTTTGCCCCGTACCTTAAGAAAAACTGTTTTTTTTTCTTCAAATTAAAACAACAAATTATTTTTAAAAAAATGAACTACAATTTTGAACACTTAAAAACTAATCTACTAAGAAAATTTAGATGCCTAAATCGGTCTGGTTAGCCTGTAAAATGCAAATCTATGTTTTAAAAGAGGTTACTTTGACATTTTTTTCTCTGTTATAAAAGTTGGCAAATCGTGTTTCTGCTACTAGCAAAATGAAGTCAATTAAATGAAAAATCATGTCATCAAATATCACTTTCATATGTTTTGTAATTGTTGGGAAAAGTCAAGATCCCCGCCACGTAAATTACCAAAGCGTCGCCTTAAGTTAATTTATTTAGTATGTAAATTAAAATAATAAAAAAAATTCGATGCTACTTTTTTATAATAATAAGATTAAGTATAAAAATATAATTAAATACAGAGCACATGAGTAAATACCCGAAATTTACTGATGTGATTGTAGTTAGCTTTAACGTTAAGCATTTTTTTTTATAACTGTGCTTTGGTTCAAGTATTGCTTCTTTGTTATTTAAGTTGTTTCTAACAGTGGAGACTTTTTAATGACTTTTCTGTTTTACCTATAAGTTTGTAGCTATTCATTTATTGCATTTAAGCCGATAGTCTTCCTAATAAATAAAAAATAAAAAAATAAAATAAAAAACTTTTATTTCAGACCATGGTCCATATTCACAAATTACCAAATATTCAAAAATAATAAAATTAAAAATTATAAATTACATTATTATTATTAAAATTACATTATAATTCCATTACATAAATAAAAATAAAATAAAGTAGAGTATGTTAGTAACAAACAGACTTACAACTATGTTAGTAACTAAAATAATAAATAATAATAATAATATCAAAACGTCATGTTGTGCGTGCACCTATTTTGGGTCACAATCTGGGACCTATATTAATGGGACTTATATTTAATGTAACTATGATTGTGACCTGTCGTGTATGCCTATGTTAAATAAATAAATAAAAAAAAAATCTAAGATAATAAATGAATAAATAAATAAATTCACACTAGGCATCCTGTAGTATTTAGATACCTACCCGCGTGTGTTGTGTACATGTATTGCAAGTTTTTGGAAAAGAGTAGAAAATATAATGTCTTTTCTCTTCAAACGGGATTTGAACCCACACCCTTTTGATATTATCTGTGGTTTGGTGCACTACCAATACCAATTGTGGTTGTGTCCGACTTGTGCTTTTGTGAACTTGTAAATTTAAATAAAATAAATGAAATCAAAAGTCAACATCATACCTACGCATTACGCTAGGCAGTCTCCAGCAAAATCGCAGCTTGTTTGTTGAAAAGGAGCTTCAAATAAAATATTAGGTCCTGACCTATGAATTGACGTTTTGTATGAAGATTTTTTATAAAATTTGAATTTTCATTCTAACATTTTTTTTATTTTCTTAGCATCTATTTATGTTAACACTATAAAAATTGTAGAGTAGTGTGTTTGTTTCACTAGCTAAATATAGCAGACATTAAAAAGAAAAAAAATCGAGTCCCTTCAAAGCTACAATGAAACAAAAAGACAATTCCGTGAAGAAAAAAAGTTGTCAATTTATTAAAAAAAAATGGGCGATAAAGACACAAAATTAATAATCATTGTTATTACTGAAGCCTAAGTAACATAGTCCTAATTAAAGATGTATATTAATATTAACAACCGGTATTGACTTTTAGAAGTAATACACCTTTTAATAAGTGAGTGAAGTGAAAAAAACGTCAATTAACCCTACTACCAACACTCATTCAAATCAAAACATTGTTCCTTTTATATTATGTTTAATTCAGCCTTAATTGCTAATTTCTAGCTTATGTAATATCAAGTTTAACACACCGGTTTAAGGTGCATATTCTACTGTCTATAGATAACAAGGGTGCTTGGCTTGCCCTGTGAAGAGGTGATGTTACCAGCTGGCACGCCCTCGCCCGGCAGGCTGGTTACCGAAAAAGCAACCAGTCGTTGATAAGTTGGTATTACGGACACAAATCGCTCAGTGCATTTGCGATTATAATATACGGCCTCTCGCGGTTTCACCCGCGTGGTTCCCGTTCCCGTGGGAATATCGGGATAAAAGCTATTCTATGTGTTAATCCAGGTTATAAACTATATGTATGCAGAATGTCATCCAAATCCATTCAGTAGTTTTTACGTGAAAGAGTAACAAACATCCATTTATACTTAGAAACTTTCGCGTTTATAATATTAGTAGGTTGTAATAGTTTAGGGTTATTTGTAAACCATCAACAACCTCGCAAGACTTGGTAGCTCGTAAATAACAACACTTGTTCTACGAATTTTGATAATTTGACACATTTTACTTTCATACAAAAGTAAATAACAATTTAATTTTACGTCTGAATGTTCTTATCTCTGTGCGCATCGCATCGCGAATTCGCGAGCGTCGCGCGCGTCGCGTTTTCGTATGTGAATGGAACATAGACTTACAAATGCCACGACAGTACAATAAAAGCTTAGAAAATCACTTTTAATTAATGTTTTATAGTTATGATAAAAAAAAAAACGCTCAGGATTCTAATTTTTAATTCTTCGCTTGCTCGGTCATCAAAATTCAGCACGCGGTTAAAAAGCAACTTTGCACTCTTGTATAACAAATAACTAATAACAAACAAAATACTTATAGAAGAATAATACACATTTACATTTGCATTAGTATAGTATGGAAATTGTTTTAAGAAAAACAGACATCTTACTTAAGCTTAATTAAATGTAGTTACTAAATAATAATAATAATAGCTTTCAACTCATCACCTAAGTATAAATGACCTATGAAAAGGAAATAGGTAGGTACATCAAGTTAAATTGAAATCATAGCCAAAATATTAATTAAAATTTAATATTATTAATAAAATGTTTATATAATTTTTTAACGCAAATTTTGTTGCAAACAAATTACAAAAACACAAATGCTAAAAATAAATTTTTACATGTTAATAATTTAAAACTGGTTGTGCGTAATATAATTTAAATAAAAGAATAATAGCTAAGGTCACGGTATAGGAATAGGACAGACTAAATAAATACCTATTCGTAGGTATAGTTATGGTCAGAGATAAAATGCTTAAATGACAAGTATCTTATTTTAGATAATATCCGCAAACAAACTTCCAACTTTTTTAAAAATATAATGTGAAATTGTTCTTCAAACTAAACAGCCACTAATTCCATTAATCCGTAGGTCGGATATGTTTTGGGCAAAACCGGTGCCGACAAAAACGAAAGTGATGTTACGCAAGGGTTTCTATTCTATGGGCGACCTCCTCCGGTATGATAATTCATTATTATCCAACCGCCAGTTTGGAGAAATTACTGCAAAGGAAATAAGAACATGTCACGATTAAAATAAAATTTGTGGTATTTCATCTGTAAAGACGAATCTGCAATTGCATAGCCAATCGGTTGCAATAACCTTTGGATAGATGGCACTATGGGCCTATGCCCACCAGTGGGCGTCATATGGCTGACGATGATGATGATGATGAGATGGCACTACTGCCGCTAAAAATTTGCTTAATTTAAGCTTCATTTTTTCACTGTATTTTATAAATATTTAAACTTAATACACCCAAAAAACTACCTCGTATTACTAGCAACCTGGGTTACTGTTCTACATTAAATAGGATCCAAAGACAATATAACACTGTCTCGGCCAAATAATTTGGAAGTATTGGATATTTCATGACACTGATCGCAAATTCAGACAAGTTATTAGAAACTAGCGGCCGCTCGCAGTTTCACCCGCGTGGTTCCCGTTCCCGTGGGAATATCTGGATAAAAAGTATCCTATGTGTTATTCCAGGTTATAAACTATCTGTATGCCGAATTTCATCCAAATCCATCGATCCGTTGCTGCGTGAAGAAGCAACAAATATACGAACATACGTACACAAACTTTCGCATTTATAATATAAGTAGGATAGTTACGTAAGCCCCCTTTAAACTTTTAATCATATTTTAAGTGAAATGAAACAACTTTTACGGATCTACTCGCGTTTATTTTACACATTAATTATTTAATGTCTATCCTGACGTATGCGAACATTCCCTAGAAGGGCCCAACCATTACATCAGATTTGATAAACCACAAATACTCGCTAGAGAAAACGATTCATCCCTATGACGATACGCGAAGCTATTGAAATTAAAAAACATCCTAATTTTAATAGAGAAGATGGTTGGAATCTACCACCAGCCTGGGATCCCATCATACAAAATATGAAATCCCAGCCCCGACACCGTACTGCCAGACCAAAAGATACTGTAAGCTCTTACTGCGTAAAACGGAACGCACCTGATTAAATTTAAATGAGGATATACAAGCTACCAACTAATTATGAGACGACCAACACCTGTCTCCCTGTGACCACGGACCCTGCAAAGGGTTCGAAACGTTAAATACATTAAATAATTAATGTGTAAAATAAACGCGAGTAGATCCGTAAAAGTTGTTTCATTTCAATGTGTAGTGTTCGCGTAAACTTTAGAAAACAACATATTTTAAGTATTTAATTAAATTACATATAGTAATTTTAAGTTTTGTATACATTTTTAGTTTAGTTAAATTTATTGTATGTATGTCCACATCGCATGCGGACGGCAGAGCCGCTGCCGGCTTGTTGTATACTCATCACACCACTAAAATGAATAGGTAATTACATTTTAGCTCACGAAAATTCACCGCACATGAAAAAGTAACGTCAGCAAACAAATTTTGAATCCTTTGACATTACTATTTTATATTATTTTAAAGGAGAAACCTATTTTAATTAGAAACCATGCTTATATGATAGTAATAATATTAAAAAAGGGTTTATATATCTGGCGTGGCACTCGACGCCATGACGTATTAATTTGGGTCCGCTGCGCCCGCGCCGTGTTACGAACAGAACAAACATCCTATAATTAAAAACTGTACATAGATTAAGTTTTGCATTCACTCTATACTTACCTACGTTCGTTTGGTGGTACATCTACCTATATAAAATACTAGCTTTTGCCCGCGGCTTTGCTCACATAGGCAGCACGACTTGTAAATTAAAAAGGTTAGTATCTGTAGGGATAATCCTGAAACGCTTCATAATTTCAAACCAGGCCAAATATCTTTTTTTTTTTAATTTAAGGAATATCAGATTTCCATACAAACTTTCCACCCTTACTTCACCTCTCTAGGTGAGGTTTTATAACGATTTCCCATCATGCGATTTCCCCAAAAAAAACCTTAAATTTTTTAACAGAAAATAAACAAAAATTCCTGAGACATGTCATTCTTTATTTCTTTTTAAAAAGCCAAATACCAATTATCATGTATTTTACTTTAAAACTGACGGACTTTCATGCAAACTTTCAACCCCTATTTGACCCTCTTAGGGTGTGATTTCCGTTAAATCTTTTCTTAGTGGCTCGTTACATCACTCTATTAACCTACAGTCAAAATTTCATCTAATTAGCTTCAGCGGTTTAGGCTCGGCGATGATGAATCAGTCAGGACAAGTCATTATAGGTATATGGATAGGATAGGATAGGATAGGATGTACGATAAAAGAATTTGCCTAAGACCATGTGTGTTAAATTCCTGATATAGATAGGTCTTACCTAGCTCAGGCCGCCTGGCACCGCGCCAGCAGCGCCGCGAGCCGCGACGCTTCTTTGATGTAATGCGATACAGTGAAGGATTCCGCAAGGATCATTAAGAGCGTTTACGCCGAGCGCGAGACCTTAAGTTTAGGTTTTTAAGTCCAAATATCACGCACACAGAAGCGGGCTGTGAGCGTGCGCGAGTGTGTGCGTAGAGTAGGCTAGTTCTGCTCACTATAGTCAAACTCACTACTTTGATCCGTTCGAATTTAGTTTTTCGGTATACTTAGAAATTATTGAAGTGAAAACTTCTTTAGCGGCGTTGTACATTTTTTTTGTAATGGGTAAAAAATGTTAAATTCGCGTCAGGACACGTGACCTGATCGAAAATGTAAGACGTAAAATCGTAAGACGGATGGAGAGTAGACAGCCGGCGCGGCGTAGGAGAGGAAGTATCCCCCTCTCTTTCTACGGCGCGGCGAAAATGTATGCCTGTTGTTTCGTTTAGGCGGCGCAGGGCGCTTGCGCGAATAAATTGTCATGTTTGTGTACGATAGCACAATAAATAAATATTGTATTCTACCACATAAATGATAGTACTTTTATACTGATAATTGAAGCAATTCGTGCAAAATTATTCCCTAACCATTCCAAAATATCAAAAATGCACAACGTTAATATTCAAGTTTTCACTTCTGCCGGCACTCCCGGGGTGCAACCCGTCGTTTTTTTATTTTTAACTATGGGCGTAAGTAGATGGCTAAACTACAGATACATGAAATAAGTACCTATAATATTATATTGTATGTATTTTTATTAATTTTGTAATTAATCTTATATCACAAAATTATAATCAATACCTATCTGTTCCTCAACGATTTATTTTGGACGAATTGATTTGACGACGACACATTTTATTTTATTTTATTCATAGCTCGGCAAATGTCTCCACTCCACTTGATGTTAAGTGGAAATAGAGTCCCTGTTGTTCCCTGCATGACGTTGACAGTTTGTTGATGGTTTGAGATACGAAACATTTAAAAATCCTTCTTATTTAAGTTTTTCTTCCAATATTTTACAAAGAAATGATTAATTGTATGGGCAGTCAAATAAATTGACCGATTTTTTAGAATATATCAATAATAATATGTTGTCTATTACCAAGCCCAATTTTGCTAATCTCCTTTTAAAATAAATTTTGTATAAAAACTACTTGGAAAATATGAGCCACATAAGCACAAAGCGCATCATGCAGCAATAAAATAGGTGCTGTCAAAACTCGGTAAAGTTATTTGACTGCCCATACAATTAATCATTTCTTTGTAATACATTGAAAAAAAAACTGAAATAAGTAGGATTCTAAAAAACATAATAATAGGCAAGAATACTTAAAAAAATTAAAAAAGGAATACACTTACTAACAAAATAAATAATTAGTCTACAAAAGTCGCACTGCTAGGATATGGCGAGGAGATTGGGCCATAGCCCATAGCGCACACTGGCACGGGTGCGGAGCAGTCGTGACAAAAACTGGGACCACCGGTTTTACGTGTCTTGCAAAGGATCCCTTCCTTTTCACTCCTTCCCTCCTCCGAGAGAAACACACATAGATGGTATTTCCCACCCATCCCGTGGGCCAGCAATGCGAAAGTTACTTAAAGCTCACTTCTCACCACGCCCGATTCGGAGGGGGGGGGGGGGGGGGGTTCGTTGAATTTATTACCCATTATCTCTGCAACATAATATACGTTGTCAGTTTAAAAATTTAATTTGTTTATGCTCTCACCAATTATCTAGCTCAAGATAAGTATTCTTAAGAAACTCGTTAGTATAGTATAGTGTAGTATAGTATAATAACACCTAGACCCGAAATAAATTTAGAAAAACAGTCCTTCTCTAAATTAACCCGACCGGGAATTGAACCCGGGGCTTCGGAGACGGCGCGACGCCCGACCCAGCGCGCTAACCACTCGACCACGGAGGTCGTCCAATTTAAAAATGTTGCAATTCATCAAAGTAACATAAAATAATTTATTCACTAAAGTACTAAGATTTGCTTATCGCGCTATAAATTTGAACTATCTTCGAAATTACGGCAATTGTTCGAAAATCGTCGGGTAGAGCGTCGAGCGACGTGACCACTCTCTCAGAGGCCTCGCGGCGGACTGATTTGATACTAATAGAACGCAGAGTTTTGTAGTAGTTTTAGAGCAGTTTTAAAATATTTATAGAAAAATTATAGAGCTAATTTAGTAAAAAGAATTTTGCGCATAATTTAAAGAACACTTTTTTCCATAGTAAAAAGCTTTTATCTTATATTTATATAGTAAGTTTAATAGAGAAAACAATTATTTTATCACCTATAATTTCTTTAAAAATTCAAAATGTTCGGATTTTTATAGTTTTTGTTAGTAACCAAAATCTAAAAATGTTTTCAACAAACTATTTTGCTGAAGATCTTTCAAATTGAAATATAATTTTAGTTCTTAGGTTTGTCAGTAATTTAAACACATTTTTAAGCTTCGAAGTTGACGCGGAAAGTCAAATTATGAAAACCTCTGTTCAATTATCTGGTTATAAATTCCAAAATATCCACAAATCTAGAAATGTTTTCAACAAACTATTTTGATGACAAGATCGCCTAATGATATAAGTAATTAACATATTTGTAAAGTAAATATTCATAGATATTAAGAGGTTTGAAAAGTACAGTTTTTGAGCAAAACGGCGTAAACGCTCTTAACACCACTCTCTGTTATATAAAGCTATCTGCAATGCCGATTGGTCAACAATAGCTCTGTCAGATAATGGTTGGGTTATTTATGGAAAGGATTCGCCAATTTCTTTATTGTTATTAACGGAACCAGAAATCAGTGCAAGATTGGGTATAGACAGATGGGTCCTTCCCCTCTCGTCAACTTTTCGTTTCGGAACCTTCATTATTTACTTAAAATGTAAGTGATTAATAAATCGAAAAAATACGCATATTTCCGCGCATTCACAAATCAATAAGAAACAGCGAGGTTTCAACAGAATATTTGATCTAGTGTACCACCTTGAAATAAAGCATGTGGATAGGAAACTTAATCTATGCAAGGCGTATTATAATATTACGCTTGTAGTTTGCGCATTTACCCCCGTATTAATAAACAAAGTGTAACCTTGCTGTAGTTACTCCGTGTTTTGTTCCCGTCATGTAAACTTCATTTCATATTAGATTAAAAGAGACAAATGATTAGAAAACGAATGCCATATAAAAAGAGGAATCAGAATCATAATCAGAATTATTTATTTGTGAGATGTAGGTTAGTATTACAATGATGAAAATGTATTAATTAGGAAGTAGTTGAAAAAAGGAAGTAGTCGAATTCAAAATTAGAAATCATTTATTCAGTGCAGGCTACAAAAAATAGCTCTTAAGGATGTCACTATGCCATCGGTTCGTAAGTCTACACCTGAGAAAAACCGGCAACAAACTCAGCAAGCGCAAAACAATAGTTGCGTATTATAAACTTTTGTTTTATGTATTTTGTGGCGTTCTATTCCACCATTCTATCAATAAATTGTGTACGGTACACTCATATACATATCTAAGTTTATAAACGGAAGTGAAAGTATCAGAAGCTGCTTTTGAGTTTTTAATAAATTGTGGCTAGAGTGAGCGTTGCTCTTGCAACAAGTTAAGCAACTTTCGCATGTGCGGCTCACCTTGTAGGTAGGTGACAAAATTAAAACATCTCGAACTCAGCAGTGCTTCGGAAGCACGTTGTTGTTCAAACTACAACACATTACAAACGTACAGTACATTGAACCCGCATTCCAATCTCCCCATGTCTTCGCGACTGGACTCCATTTTCACTTAACATGAGGTGGAGTGGAGTGGAGTGGAGTCATTTGCCGTGCTTTTTTATATAAAAAAGTGTCTTACGGTTTGTGCGGGGTGGGGGAGATTGTGCCCATCTGTGGGACGTTTGTAGGCTAATTATCGAAGGCGAACATATACTACTACATATTATTTACTATATACTACTTATATACTACGCATTATCATTATATAAAACATACATAGACTAAGATTATGGGATTGTAAATGTCCTTCTATGATTTTCCATTATTAAACGGTGTTAACCTTTTCACCGCCCAACTATCCTGCACGCGATGTCCCGCTGTACGCCAACGTATAAATGTATTTTAATAAAATAGGTACAAAGAAGAACTTCTATAGAAGTGCTGGCGTAGACGGCACGAAAATCTTGAACTTCTATAGAAGTTGTTGGCGGTAAAAAGGTTAAAGAAAAGAAGAAAATAAATGGCTTTGCTGAGTTTTTGACCGGTTCTTCACAGTACTAGATACCGTTGGCGCAGTAGTGTCATTCTTAAGACCTCAAGCACAGAAAAAATAATAGAACTTCGTCCTCCATCCTAAATTGAATAAAGCTTTTAGAATTTTGTTTTTTATTTTACTTAGAATTGGCTATTTATTTATAAACGTTGCTTCTTCCAATTAGACGCTGCCTGCACATACCGTAACCAACAATGATGTCACTCTCCCATTGACATACACACACTAATCGGGTGACGTATACTTAATGCCCAATTATACGCTCCATCGATGAGACACCGTATTACTGATTCATGTTAAAAAACTCCACGACCTCGTCAGTATTTCACAATACATAAAGAGCTTAACAATTATTATAAAAACCATTGTTTTATTTTTTGGACAGTGAATCTGTTAACTTGAATAAAGTATTTTTTTCGAGTTTAAGTTTAACAACAATGTAAGTAGCATTGTAGTATTTCGAAAGTTAGAGATAAAGGCCAGTGCCTCAGTGGTTGAGGATTCCTGGTTAAGTGCGCTTCCACCATCACTCAACATCATGTGAGATGTAGGCCAAGTGCTAACAAGTTGTGTAATAATTACCTTTGCTTCGATTAGCCTTGGTGGCCGAGTGGCAAGAGCCCTCAGCTTTAATCTAGAGGTCCTAGGTTGTATTTAGGGTTGCTAACTATTTTCAGGAAATTAAAGTAAATCTATCACTAACTAGTATAAAAAAAGGATTTGAAGAAAAAATAAAGTATTTTCCCGTTGCGTTTCGTTTCACTTCACCTGAGTCTGAGTATCATTCAGTAGTTCATTAAGTCTACAGGAATATTCCGTTCAAACGCGCGCATTAGTCGGAAATAAAGTATTTTCCATACTTTATTTTTATTAAAAAGAATAAAGTACGGGGATGGAAAATAACGTAGGATACGTTATTTTAAAGTATGGTTGGCAACCCCAGTTGTATTCCCAATTCCGACAAAGTGTGTTTCTAATTTTGAGATTAATAGCCCGGGTTCGTGATCTATCACCAACCAGCATTAGGCATTCGCGGAGATAATCTTACAAAGAGTGATTAAGTTAAGGCACCCAAGCAGTATCAAATTGGTTACCCAAGTTTGTCATTACGAGGCTCTACTTTAATGCCATGCAAATTCTCGATGACGTTAACGGAAATTAAATTCGTATTAGGGTAGTACTATTAGTTATTCTGTGACCGTGGTGACAAACGAGATGAATTGCAGTTTATTTGCAGTTATGCACTATCTCGCTTATATGCTTAGCTCTAATTCCATTGCGGGCAAAGCTCTGATGACGAATTGAATTGTTGAATTGAACTGGCAATGGTTGGTGTGCGTAATGGCGGCGCGGCGAGGTCAGAGCCATCGGAGCGGGGGTCGACGACTGCTGGACGAAAGTGAAAATGTAATTGGGTTGTGAAGTGTACCTAGCTTTGTTGACAGCTTGACAGTTTTATTAGTACCTACCATGTGGCAAGATAATATGCTGTTTAAGTATAACTCACTTAAAGTAGGATGTTATCAATTTTTCGTTTATGTATGACTATGAAAGCAATAAATAATTGAGTATGTATACGAGTAATATAAAAAATCTTACTAAACACCCGGGATCAACTGCATATGCACCCACTGCCTAAGCTTTGGGTCTATTCAACGCTTTGATAGTGTTATACGTTTTTTAGAAATTAAGTAGTTATCTATCTGTCTACGCAAAATGTTATTGACCTACTGCACGCTTTGGTGTAACAGTGTAACTGTAAGTGTAATGGGCCATTCAAATTTGAATAAATAAATAAATAGCATCATCTTATAAATTCATACATTCTTAAATTTAAAAGTTAATTAGACTTCGAAATTGTTTTTTTTGTCAACAAAGTCAGGAAGCGGGTAACTTGCAATCAAACATAAATACACACAACGCTCTTCAAACGATTATTGTTAATTGCTTCGCATTGATATACACACGTTATCGATTTGATTCGATCGCTCGATTACGTGACCGGCCGCTATAATAATTTCTTGGTCGCAGATGTGCCCGCGCTGCTTTGATTGTTGTAATCTATAAAAACTATAATGTATCGATCGTGCGGCCTTGCGTTAACTGTGTGACATTAATGATCAGAGTCGATTGTTTCGATACACGCCTTCGGAAGCGATGTCGTGATGTAGGTGTGTTTTTATGATGTGGTTTATGACAATGCCGTGTACTGTCAATCTATTAATGATAGTTGACATTAGCGGATTGGTTGACGGAATTGCTTTTAAACATTTGTTTCGAAGTTGTTTCGATATACAGGTGACTTTTTGATCACCGTCCAAACCTTCTGAGATGACTCCCGTGATACAAACGAACAACTCTTACTATTGGACCAACTTCCTAACTCGAAAATAAAATTCAGCTCTTCCATACAAAACATCAATATTCATTCGACTAAAATGTATGGAACAGCTGAATTTTAATTTCGAGTTAGAGAGTTGGTCCAGTAGTAAGAACTGTTCGTTTATATCACGGGCATGGGAGTCGTCTCAGAAGTTTTGGACGGTGATAATGACTTTTTTATCACCTTATAGGAAGTACCTGTATAGGAATAGCTGGGAATAGCGATACAAGCTAGGGTAATACTATTATTTATTCTGTGACATTGTTACAGTGTAGCATAACAAATGAATTTGAAATAGAAATAGGAAAGTCTTTATTTGGTATACATTACACATATAAATTCAAAACACAAACAATTCACAGTATTCGATTTTGCCAGTGGTTTTTATTAACAAGTAGGTGTAAGATTAAGTTTAGTTTAGAACCCAAGCCCATGGCTCAACTGTGCTATTCTAAATAAATGTTTTGATTGTGAATTTGAATATGAACTCGTGTGCTAAATTACTTTGTTTCGTTGTCAACAGGGGCGCAGAGCTCGGCGATGTCAGCCTGCTCCGGCGGATGCCCAACGTGGAAGTGCTGGCCCTCAGGTAACACATATAAGTCTATCACTACTTGTAGTACGTTTAGGTGGCTATCTACGTCTCGTCTAGTGAGCTTCCCATTTTGTAAATCGAATTAAATAAAGGAGATTGCCACTTTTGTATGGGAAGTTGGGTCCCTGTGGAAAATTGTTGTGCCCTGAAGATTTTTGCTTTATATTATAGTCAAAACATAGTATATTCATAATTAAAAACAATTTTTCAAATATTCGCCCTGGTTCAAGAGATATCAATTTTTTCTGTTAAAGAAATTAAGGTTATTAACTGACATTGACATGATAGATACCACCTACAGCCCATCTATCTATTAAACATCACCATTTGGATTAAATTAAATATCTCTTATAGGTCCCACTTTATTTATTTATAATTACTTTATTTATAAATCATTTATTTAGATTATTATTCAAATCAGGCACACGATACCACAAAAGGGACCTGCACTATGGCAATCTCCTTTCCGCAGACTTACTTTCTATACCACACCTAGGGTTGACTGCAAGAGATCTCTTCTACGAGTAGAGCTATAAGCTCACCTTTGTAAGAGAGATGTTTTGTTTAACGTGCGTTTTAATATGTACAATTAAAAATAGAATTAAATGATAGTTAAAAAAATGTTAACGAAACGCAACTTTAGAGACTTAAAATGAGGTTTACCAAATGGAAAGTTTGCCAGACGGGAAGTCACCAAATAGTTTGTACCTCAAATCTCCAGTTTATTGATACTCTCCATTCGACTGGTTGTCTGGAAGAACTCGCTATGAAGCGATAATACTGCCAAATTGTAACTTTATGAACATTATTTCTTGGACGTGTTCTTGAGTGGAGACCGCGTATCGGCAAACGAAGTAGGACGCCTTCAGACTAGGTGGAACGACGACCTTCGCAAGGTGGTTGGCAAGAGCTGGATGAGAGTAGCCGCGGATCGTGCTCAGTGGCGTGCACGCGGAGAGGCCTATGTCCAGCAGTGGACGTGTGTAGGCTGATGATGATGATGATGAAACATTATTTTAAATGTTTATTTTTATAGAGTTGCAAAATAAGTATTATCTAACTTTAGGTTCAAAAAATTTTTATTTTCATTTATAAACATACAGTTTACTTACAAAGAGAAGAAGTATATAAATTGTTATACACAATCAGTTTTCAGATTTTTCTTATTGCTACTTCTGGAACATCTGATATAATAAGTATTTGGTTAAGTCTCGAAAGGATTTTTTTTTATAACAGGTATTTATGAGTTTTTTTTGCTCAATGTGATTATTTTTACAAATATACAATACTAGTGGACCCGGCGGACTTCGTACCGCTTTGATATTTCCATCAAGTGATACAATTCTCTTTAGTTCCCAATAAAAACAATTCATTTTGTATTGGAAAATTAAATTGTCGTTTTTAGTATTTTATAGTGTGATTCCCGTGGGAATATCAGGATAAAAACTATTTTATGTGTTAATCCAGGTTATAAACTATCTGTATGCCGAATTTCATCCAAATCCATCCATCCGTTGCAGAGCGTGAAGAAGGAGCAAATATACAGACTTACACACAAACTTTCGCATTTATAATATTAGTATGATGATTCTTGGCCCATTAGCTGGGCATTACAATTTATTTAGTTTTTTTAAATTTATTTTTTCTAGTTTAATATTGAGCCTTTCAATCGTATCTACTTTGGAAATGGCAAGAGCGTTGTAGACGTCTGAACCGAGATGGTTGGGTAGACAAAGACAGACGCCATTGTCAATGGCGGGCGATAAATGGCGTAAGAACAGCGTAAGGTTCAATCACCAGCTTATTGCTCGATGGCGCAGTGGTTACGCGCCCGGTCGGCGATTGCTTAAGGCTATGTAACTTTTAGCTTTTAAGGCGAGGGTTTCCAAAAAAACAGTGTTTTAAATGAGTTTTATTCGAAATGTGTAAGGATTTTAAATCCCAAAAAAAAATGTTATTTACTGGCCTTTTATCTAGTAATTTCGGCTGGTATTTTCACGATATTTTACAATTTCCTGCATCGAATATAATATCAAACATACGTCTTATTATTAGACTAAATATCATTTTATTCAGGCTATACACCGTTTCAGACGAAGAAAAACATACCAAACCACCAACCACCAATTGTCTTTGAATATGTAATAGTTGTCGGCCATTATAGTTTTAATAATGAGTAAACGTTCAATAAAATCGTCATTATTGCCTAATTCGATCATTCAGTCCCGATCGGAACACCTTGGAAAGCTCACAGTCGGAAACGCTCGCCTAAGTCATCGCTACAATTGATGGGTAATGGCATAAATCACCACGCTTGCCAAATGCGGGTTGGTGATCACAAAACCGGGCTATGTATCGATAAATCCGAAACACATTCTGCCCGAACCGGTATTGTCGTTTGACAGAAGTATCGATACCAATTTTTTTTAAGGCTCTGCTATCGGGCCGTGCGCTTACGGCGAGCGTTTGCGACTGTGAGATTTCCAAGGCGTTGCGCTTGGGACTGAATATCTGAAACGGTGTATAGCCTGGATAATATGATATTTAGTCTAAGACGTATGTTTGATATTATATTCGATGCAGGAAATTGTAAAATATCGTGAAAATACTAGCCGAAATTACTAGATAAAAGGTCAATGAGTAACATATTTTTTTTTAATTTAAAATCCTTATACACCTCGAATAAAACTCATTTCAAACACTGTTTTTTGGAAACCCTCGCCTTAACCTTTTCACCGCCCAATTATCCTGCACGCGATGTCCCGCTGTACGCCAACGTATAAATGTATTTTAATAAAGTAGGTACAAAGAAGAACTTCTATACAGAAGTAGAAGTGCTGGCGTGGACGGCACAAAAATCTCGAACTTCTATAGAAGTTGTTGGCGGTAAAAAGGTTAAATGCATTTTTAAATAAAAACTTTGTTATCATAGAGGCGGCTTCGTTTCAATGCGTAGTGTTCGCGTAAATTTCTGGGTGCCAAGTCTGACTTTTGTTTACTACCCGTATTCATTCGGTTACGTTAACGAAGACGAATATTAGCATTGAAGCGGCGCCTCCTGGCGACATACGTGTAGAGTTAAAGTTTTGCCATAACAAATTCTCGTTTTCGTTATCGTGATCGAATGTCAAAAAAACTCGCGCTTGGCACCCCGTAAGCAACTGCTAGATTACATTAGGAAGAGGCAGGGCTGTCTTCAATTTTAACTTATTTGCATCCAATGTTACATAGTTCTTAATGTTTTAAAATTATTGACACAATTTTGGACTCAGTTGGGCACAGCAATTTAGAAGAGAGGATGACGCCATTTATACATAAAATAAGAGTATAAGAAATAGCTTATTAGATTCAATATTATCATTAATGTTTTCACTATAGAGTATTGTTACAAATATATTATGCAATTATGTTAATAGATTATTGTATTAACAATTATTGTATCACTAATTAATAACAATATTATTGTACTGAATATTATTATTAATGTCCAATTTTATTGTTATTATAATTAAATTTTTAAATTGTATATTGCTTCAGTTCTTTGTCGTTCTAGTATTCATTAACTGTGTAATAATTTTTGTTTAATAAATATCTTTTTAAATATATTTTAGCCTTATCGCTAACTAACTATAAGTATTGTAAGTACCTGCAGTGAGCAGGCCTTGACCACCGGAATGGGGTCGGTCGGGCCGGCGCGGCACTCGGCACTCGGCAGGGGATTAGGGCGTGTTGCAGCGGACTATCGATTCGGGCCACGAGATACTCCAGCGAAAGTAGTTTTGTGTCAAAACGAAGTGTTGCGAAGCGAAGAATCACGAGGTGTGAAGAAAATCACGCTAACTTCTTAAGATATGGGGTCCTTTAAACGAGGCGTGAAGGCAATAGTGGGCCTAGTGGGCCGTCAGTGAGAATGTCTGATGCTGCGTTGTTTTTACGCTGCACCAGTTGTCTTCGCGTCTGGACTCCATATTCACTTGCCGTGTTACATAAATAATTTTATAGAAAAAAAATGAGAATTTAATGTCACGCGAACTTCTTGAGAGAATTTGAAAAGTGACGTTGCATTATTTAGTTGCATTTGCCAACACTCAAGCACGTTAATAATTCACCATTATTTTACATCATAATCATCATCATCAGCTTATTTTATGTCCCCACTGCTGGGGCACGAGCCTTCCCTATGGATGGATAGGGAGAACGGGCCATAAACCACCACGCGGGCCCAGTGCGGGTTGGTGGTTGTTAACGACTGCTAATGCAGCCGGGACCAACGGCTTTACGTGCCTTCCGAAGCACGGTGGAGCTCGAGATGATAAATCTTTGACCGGTTTTTGACTTAGCAATCGCTGACTGGGCGCGTTAACCACTGCGCCATCGAGCACCTTATTGAATGCATAGTTCCCTTCCTATTTCACATAAAAACCGCCTCTGGGGTCTAGTGGTGACCACCGGTTTAAACCCAGAGGTCCCGGGTTCGATTCCCAGCGGGGGTTACATGTTTGTGTACTCGGTTTGGTTGGTGGTAGGACTTGTTTGTCCGCCTGGCTAGCTACCATCTTATTTAAATATATTATTATCGCCGTAACATCAATGTTTGTAGCATTGTTGTGTCCCGGCAGCTAGAGATAAGATAGCCAGTGCCTCACTAGTTGAGGATTCCGGGTGAAGTGCGCTTCCACCTTCAGCTTAATCATCACTTAACACAGGTGAGATAAAGGAAGGCACTGTGCTTACCTGTATGATATAAAAAATAATAATAATAGTACTTATTCAACTTATCATACATTTTAGAAAATAAAAACAAAACTGCTACGTGTCTTCATTTTCTCGCCAAGTCTATGCTAAGTAATTTTTACTTTTTATTTTCAAGTGCTAATTGCTGCACTGAAGCTAAATTAAATATTTGCAAAGGTGAATCTGCATGGCCATCAGTTGCAATGACCGTTGTATAGGTGGCGCACTGTGCCGCTATTAGCACTCAAAAATTAAAAAGTAGTGACAAAATTCAGCGCTTATGTCATCCTTCTCGGTAGCATAGCGGTCAGTGCAGCCGCCCGGATTGCGGAAGGCCCAGGTTCGATTCCTGGCTGGGTCGGGTGGCTGTATTTTATAAATTATATAAATATCTATGCCAAGTCATTTGCCTAACGATTATTTCCTCCGTTGCTTTGTTTCGATGAGTGCGCAGTTATTTTGTGGCTCGGTGCTGTTACCTCCCGGTACTCCGGGGGCTAGACAGGTCGTGACCCGTCTCCACCCGGGGCCATTAAGGTGCCTCACCCGCCGTTGCATTTAAACGCAAGTAGAAAACCAATATGCTCGGATATTAATGGCGTCTGGATCCACGACAAGCCAATTTTACATTTTTCCGGACTCGTGAGTATCTTCAAAAGGGATGTAAGGACAAGCTTTACACACTTTAGATGATACAAGGTGCCTATTGTGAGTTTTGTTAACATTCGATCACGTTAATGAAAACGAAAATTAAAATGGCATCGAAGTAGCACCTTCTGGCGACATACGAGAATGAGTTAACATTTTGCCATACAAATTTTCACATTTTTCAAGCGTTTTTGCTTTCGTAATCATAAGAATACGGATAGTAAACAAAACACACTAGTCAGATATGGTAGGTATATGGTAAAACAAGTGCGAATTCTGTTTCCATTCGATCACTATAACTTCAGCAATCGCAGAACATAGCCTGAGAGCCAAACTAATTCGCTATATGGAGACTCAACAATAATTCTATATCTGTATTTTCTTAACATAAAACATTAGATTATCTAGTTTATTAAATAATTCATTAGTAATCCACCAATATTTGTGACAGCGACATTAAAAAAAACAAATACCAATCTTTATAAAATCTATAAAAAATGAGCAAAAATGGTATAAATATTATTTACTTTACATTTGAATACCTTTATTAGTTACCTTTCGTAAAATTTAATAATCCTATAAATATAAATGAAAAACAAATAAACTTAAAAAAACTCTACGTAAACTCGAAAGTGGCATTACACCTATGTTAAAAATGCTATCAGATCAGTTTTTAATTACTTTTATTTCATTTGCTTCCATTAACACGTAATGTACTAAATCCAATTTAAATATATAATGATAATTGAAAATGACTTTACTGGTGATAAAATATCTACTAGTGAAAAAAATATGGCTGTCCGAAAAACTAAGTAGACTTTAAACTAAGTTAATTAAACATTATTTGTTGTAGAAAATACTTAACATAAAAAAAGCTGCTATTATTATTTTCTTAGAGTACATTGTGCAGTTAGTGAAGCAACCGACTTCTTCCTAAAGTATTAGTTTCCCGTTGTATATCTTTATGGATTTCAACTTTGGTGCTTAGATAAGGTGAACATAAACACTTTTTCACGATAAAACCGGTGATAGCATATTTGCTGTATAATTGCACCATTTTCGGGGTATAACTTTTTTTCGATACCTTCTAATGCGAGATTTTGTTGGATTCTAAAATATAGTCTCTTATAATCATATTTAATGGCCGTTTACAAAAATTTGGCCTGTTATTGAGTTTTTTACAGAAATATCGGAAAGTTCTTAGGCTAACAAGTACGTTAACGAATGCGCCATTGCACGCCTTTGCCACTTTTTGCATAAAATAAAAAGCTTTTTGCAAGAAAATAAGTCAAACAACAATTCTCTAACAAACTTATTTGTTAATTAGTAATAGTATTAGCTTGTCTAGAGGCAAGTTGAATAAAAAGATGGAGATGTTCAAAATGAACTCTATTCGATGAACGTAGCGGACAAAGAGAGAGAAGACAGCAGAGACGTCTCATTACATAGCGTCTACTATTCACATTTCAACATCCTCCCTTAAACGCAATCCCAAACATCATCATTTCAAATACAAATACAATTTTTTATTAGCTACTCTTGGTGTTGAAAATTCAGGCATCTAGTTTTATCCACAACGAAGTTACTTATAGGGGGTCGAAAATGGCCTGAACTGTTTCGAGAAAAGGATTAGATTAGATTAGATTTATTTATGATGATGAGATGGTACGGCCGTGCCGCTTTTTTGCTCGACTTGGCGGGGGCACTGCCGTGCCCCCAGATTTAAAACTGACCACCAGTTCCCACAAGAACCCTGCAAGGGCACTGCAAATATTACATGCATAATTACTAGAATGAATAATTTAAAATTACATTTTAATTATTTTATCTTTTCATAAGAAAATATATATATTGATTTTGTCAACGATATCAAAGGCCTACATCTCGCTGACAATGAAACTATGGTTAGTTTTGATGTGCAGTCCTTATTTACATGCCTACCAGTTCAGGATTGCATTGAAATTACCAAAAAACGTCTAGCGGAACAAGATATGCCTGATGAATATGCAGTACTATTAGAGCATTGTCTAACATCTGGCTACCTTTTGTGGAATGACATTTACTACCTGCAAGTAGAGGGTGTTGCCATGGGTTCCCCTGTTTCGCCCGTCGTCGCCGATATCTTTATGGAAGACTTCGAGGAGAGGGCCCTGAGCACAGCACCGGTAACCCCTAGGTTCTACAAGCGGTACGTAGATGACACTTTCACTATCCTACCAACTGATAAAGTATCTGCTTTTCTAGATCATCTTAACTCCATACATCCAAAAATACAATTTACAATGGAGTTAGAGGCAGATAGTAAGCTAGCTTTCTTGGATATTTTAATTATCAGGAATCTGGATCATAGTTTGAGTCACACTGTGTATCGTAAAGTAACCCATACAGATAGGTATCTCAATGGTGATTCTCACCACCATCCTAGACAGTTGGCTACTGTAGGGAAATCTTTGTTTCAGAGAGCACGCGGCATCTGTGACACCCAACACCTGGCTGCTGAGCTTCAGCATGTCAAGCACGTACTACAGGATAATAAACTGAAAGTACCACGGCTTTGTCACAGAAAACGCAATAAACCAACCACAGTCGAGCGCCAACCTGCTGTACTTCCATATATGAAAGGTGTCACTGACAAGATTGGACATATCTTAAAGCGAGCTTCAATCAACACTTACTTCAAGCCGCCGAAGAAGATCAACCAATTTTTACGACCTGTCAAGTGCAACATACCCCTTCAAGATGCAGGCGTGTACAAACTGGACTGCGACTGTGGGCTCTCTTACATCGGGCAAACAAAGAGAAGTATAGGAACCCGTGTTAAAGAACATATAGCCGACGTCAAGCATAGGCGCGAAAATAAGTCTGCAGTATGCGAACATTCCCTAGATGGGCCCAACCATTACATCAGATTTGATAAACCACAAATACTCGTTAAAGAACAACGATTCATCCCTAGGATGATACGCGAGGCTATTGAAATTAAAAAACATCCTAATTTTAATAGAGAAGATGGTTGAAATCTACCACCAGCCTGGGATCCCATCATACAAAATATTAAATCCCAGCCCCGACACCATACTGCCAGACCAAAAGATACTGTAAGCTCTTTCTGCGTAAAACGGAACGCACCTGATTAAATTTAAATGAGGGTATACAAGCTACCAACTAATTATGAGATGACCAACACCTCAGTCTCCCTGTGACCACGAACCCTGCAAAGGGTTCGAAACGTCAGGATAAACATTAAATAAGTAATGTGTAAAATAAACGCGAGTAGATCCGTAAAAGTTGTTTTATTTCAATATATATAATGAGTTTAATTTTGTACTATTCAGTCAGGCATGGATCCTTCAGCAAAAAACTCCCGCAGCTAATAATAAAATTTAAATAATAATGTACCTATTGAGTTTATTTTTGAACATTGTTTTTTTAAATTTTTTGATTGATTCCGGAATTTGAATATTATTTTGAATGACATTGAAAACGGACCTGAATTAACCTTTGTAACTTAGATGAGGTATTTGCAAGCCTTTTCTTAGGTCGTAAGTTATCAGAACGAGATTATTGTAAAAACCAGTGGTATATTATTTTTAACTAAAGAACATTTTTCAGATATATATAGGGTCTAACAATATCAATAAGCGAACGTTTAAGGGGAGCATCTATACATCACACTGAGCATGCTTACCAAATTTGGTCCAAAACTACAGGATCGTTACCGAGATAATCAACAAAACATTATCATAATTCACCAAAAAATACACCCTTTCCAAACCCGTACAGCTGTACTACAGGCACATAAAGATAGCGTTAGTAAAGATACAGCATGTTTCATGATGTGCACTATTTTAATAGATTTAGTTTGTTAGAAAACATAACTTTGAAAAATCACTATAAAACTGGAGCCCATTTTTTGTCATTGTATTCAGAATGATGTATAGACACCTATACACAATTAATAAGCGAACGTTTAAGGGCTTAAACGTTCGCTTATTAATTTTGTTAGACCCTGTATATAGGTATGGTGAAGTAAGTTCCTGAAGAGCATTCCTTAACGTCTGACGCCCCGCAAGTTCACATGTGAACCTATAACAATTGGTTTTCTATTGTGTCTGGTCTTACGGTGCCTGACTGATTAAGAAGACATTATCGATTATGTGAACACGGCCGTAACGTGACGTCGCTGCTGTTCTCTCTCCTTCTCTCTGTCTGCCACGTTCATCGAATCAGGTTCATCTCGCACATATCCGTCCTTTTCCACAGCTTGCTTAACCTCTTGACATAAGTAACTCGGCATTATTCTGTGTTTCCTCGGTCTCACATTACGAGTAACAAGAGTGACAGTAACAGTGTCATCAGGAATGTACTCTTCATCTTCTTCACAGACAGATGCAATGGAGTTATTGTCTTTGACTGGACTAACACTTTTGTATGAACTTATTTCACTTGTATTTCCATCATTGGAATTTTTATTGTCTTCTTCATTATGACAGCTGGCTATTGGCATTATCAAAGCAAAATTCTTTTCCACAGATTCCTCAAGAATACTACATCTTTACTTCTGAAAATTTTACCTTTCTTCCTTAAGGTAACGTTCACATTTCAACAAATTCAAAGTTTAATCAAAACTAAAAATATAAATTTGTTTATTTGTCTCAAACATATAATAAAAAATAAAAAAATTACAACGCACTTTGACCAACATAACTTGACGTTAAGACAAAAAGGTCTATGACTCAGTGGCAGGGGGGACCCGCAGCCTCTGTCATTTTAACTAGAATAAACGCTCGTGCTTGCGCTTGCGCACTACAATCTACAATTACGTGCGTGGTCACGCGTCGCGTACGCTGCCTGCACAGGTACTTCGAAGACAATTATTAGCTATCATTACATTTCATTGCCCTTTGCGGTTGTTAGGCCCGCCGCGCGGTATCTTTCCACCAAAGCGCAGATACAAACAACGAGCCACCACTTGACAGGAGCACTGCTTTAGCCTTATCTCTATCAAAGCAGAGAGAGGGAGAAGGGAAAGAGCGCTTTACAGTGGAAAACCACTTGGCCACTGAGGCGAAACAAAGTCCAGACGCGAAGGGGTCTGGCTGGACTACATTTCCACTTAAAGTGGAGTTCGCCGTGCTAACTATAAAAAAATGCAAAATAAAAATAAGGGTTTCCTTTTCTTTCCCTTTGAAGTATAGAACCCTTAAAAACAGCAATCTTTAAAATAAGTTAAGCAGAAAATCGAGTTCGTTGTGTTTGTGCTATAGCCACGTAGAAGTTACAACAATTATTTCCGCTAACCTTTGCGCCGATGACCTCTTCAAGTGGGTTTATCACAAAGTACATGATGAGTACTGTTTAAAAAAGCATTGTCTCCGTATCAGCGTCGGTCGCCTGTGCTGCGTTCGCCGGTTCCGCGGCGCGCGCGCAAGTGGCAAGGCCGCGGCCAATCAGAGCGTGGCGCGCGTTGGCCAATCGCCGGCCGGCGGGCGCGTGACGCAACTGCGCGTTTAAACTCAACGGACGACAGGCGTGCAGAATTTCGGCGATTAAATATTGTGATTGGGATCCAAGGTGTGCTACGAGTATACTTGAATTTCGCGAACCTTTGATTGAGGTCGAGGTTAATAGATATACAGGGTGGCGATTACTGTTGATTTTTTCAGCCGCACTACTTGAAGAGCTAAATCAGTAGTTGATATACTAATTACCTTTATATAGCTGAATATGTCAGATAAGGAAAAGGTGGACAGTTGCATAGAACTCCGAACACATGTCATCGAGCACCACTTGCCTGATGTTCAGGTTGTTTGTTGCGTAGTAAAATTGCAAAGTGATAACCCTAGGTCCAGCTTACTCTAAATTTAATAATATTGGCCACTGTTCAAGGGCACTGCACTCTATCGCTCCAAATTTAATCATACAACTACGTGTATTGCGTCATTAATAGATAGATAGATTAATAGATTTATTTAATTAATTAATTACACGGCCGCGGCCAATTACTATAATTAATGTTTAAAAAAAAATACAGATTCAAATTAATAAACATAACAAAATCGCCGATCGTCATCGCTCCGAGCGTTGGATTTCCAAACATTCCAAAACCCATCTCTAATTTGATCACTCGAGATTTAAGGAGTGGCGGCGGTGGCGCGAATGGAGTGCCCGTGAATGGGTGCCAATAGAATAATCATCATTATCAGTATTATGAATGACCATGTTTTTTATTCATTATTCTGTGTGAGTAAACGAACACAAAAGGGACATGGTAATAATCCCGTTAATAACAGCGACACAATTGTCTTCGTCCCCAGCATCAACAAGATCCGCACGCTGGGCGACTTCGCCGGCTGCCGGCGGCTGCGCGAGCTGTACGTGCGCAAGAACGAGATCCGCGACCTGGCGGAGATCCGCCACCTGCGCCGGCTGCCCGACCTCACCAGCCTGTGGCTCGACGAGAACCCCTGCACGCAGCACCCGGAGTGAGCTACCACCTTTATCTACCGCCTTTTCAGGATAGCGAGAACGCCAGCTGAGCGCTGGCGCAGCGGTCAACGCGCCCGGTTTACGATTGCTGAAGTTAATGAAAATCGGAATAGTGGCCACGGCGAGTGCTCTGAAGAGCTCTTTGACCTCATCCCACCTTCTCCTTTTCTTCATATGAGTACACGTGCTGCTCTTTGGAGTCACCGCTTCACTGTCTCAAATATCCCATCGCGCACAAAGAAATTTGGTGACTCGTTTCTTTGTCGCACCTCCAAAAGATGGAATAGTCTACCAGCACACGTTTTCTCTCCCTCCTATGATATGGGGTCCTTCAAGAGTGGCGTGAAAAAGCACCTTGTGGGCCGGCAGAGTGAAGTTAACTGATGCTACGTTTGTTTCCACGCTGCACCAGTTGTCTTCGCGTCTGGACTCCATTTCCACTTAACATCAGGTGGGATGGAGTCATTTACCGAGCTAACTATAAAAAAAAATAGTCACTATTCCGATTCAACAGACAATTTATCATATCCAGCTCCTCTGTGCTTCGGAGGGCACGTAAAGCTGTTGGTTTCGGCTGCATTACAGTTACGGGGAGTTGTTTTACCCCCCTGTTATGAGAAGTCTACCTACTAAAGCACCTGAATACCCAGTACCTCTGGTTCTGTCTTTGGGGCTCCTCTTCTAAAGTACTTACATGCAGTGTATGGTGGTAGCGTTTAATTTGGGAGGTGATGATGGTCGACTAACGTAGACCGCCCTTGTGTTCCAGATACCGGATGACGGTGCTCCGCAACCTGCCGAACCTGGAGAAGCTGGACAACGTGCCCGTGCACCAGGAAGAGGTATTGAACTCAGCTGGCGACTTGAAATCCATTTTTGGGAGTTTTAAGAGCGTCACATGTTATGGTTTAATTAAATAAGACGTTACGGCCACTTTTAACTATAACGCCATATTCAACTAAACCATAACATGTCAGGTGTTCATTAGGTGACGTAATAATGCTAAATTACTTCATTCAGATAGTTTGTTGAGCATAATTTGATTTTCTATCTCTAATTACTAGATATGTTTTTTTTTCATTGGCGGCGCTAGTGTGCGGCGTAAACGCTCTTAAACAGTGTTAAAAAAAGTTTCACGAGCGGTATTTGAACCCGTACCCCATAACATGCCTGGTCAGGTGCACTACCAACTATACTATCGTGGTTCTGTCCAACTTGCCGAAATATATCAACACTAATCTATTCTTACTCTGTAAGCTAAAGGAGACTAATTCAATGTCGACAACTACGTCATTAATATCCGATTCTTAAATTTTTAAAGATACTAAAGATCAGCCAAGGAGTAGGCAAGCTATATAATATATAATTATGCTTAAAATTTGCTCCAATTATATATAGGGTTATTTGAACAAACATCAACAACCTCGCACGATCGACTAGATAGATCATAGCCAACAACATTTGTTCTATGAGTTTTATCATAACTCAATACATTAATTTACATTATTTTTTTATTTTTTTAGACAATTTTTGACCTTTACTAGTGCTGTATGACATTGTGAAAATTTTAACTGGTAACTGATGTTTTGCAAATGTAGATATTATTAGATTTTCTCTTTTGTTTTTTTTTAATATGTGTGATTGTCCTTTATATTTTGTGTTTTTATTTGTGATGGAAAGTGTCCTTTTATGATAGGGCATTTTCCAATATTTATGACGCTGTAAGGGAGAAAAGAGCTGGACACTTGCTGAGTTTCTTGCCGGTTCTTCTCAGTACAAGATCTCCCGCCCAGAGTAGACTTACGAACCGATGGCATAATGACGTTCATAAGAGCTATTTGTAGCCTAAACTGAATAAATGATTTTGAATTTTGTTTTTTTTTTTAAATTTTGAATTGTACTGTCGTGACATTTGTAAGTCTAGGTTCCATTCACATACGAAAACGCGACGCGCGTGGCGCCCGCGCCGCGACACAGAATAAATAAAAGTACAAGTCGCGATGCGATGCGCACAGAGATAAAAACATTCAGACGTAAAATTAAATTGATATTTACTTTTGTATGAAAGTAAAATGTGTCAAATTATCAAAAGTCGTAGAACAAATGTTGTTGCTTATGATGTTAGCTACCTAGACTTGCGAGGTTGTTGATGTTTTACAAATAACCCTGTATAGCCATAATCATATTTGTAAAACTGGTTGATCCCGTAGATAGTTGACATAAAAGGTTTCTCTGGAATTACGAAGTAAGGGTAAATAAGTGTTACTAAATTTGCACTGGCCACGATTGTGTAATTGCTAGTACACGTACGGTGCCAAAGGGTGCAGGTTCAAACCAGCACCCTTTGGCATACAGTGTCAGGTGGTCATATCCCGCTTGTAGACATTTATTTAACACTTTTTCGAATTGAATTGAATTAGGTGTACTTAAAGGTAGTTTTCTTGTATGTTTTTGTGTTAGGTTTGTTAAATATCATATTACTGATTAATGTAGTTGTAATTGTCATATATTTGTTGACGACCTCCTTGGCCGAGTGGTTTGTACACCGGTTTTCATGGAGTCGCCATCTCTGAGGTCCCGGGTTCGATCCCCGGTCGGGTCAATTTAGAAATTATAGTTTTTCTAAATTGTCACGGGTCTGGGTGCTTTCTATGTATAATAAGTAAGTATGTATTTTATGTATGTTTATCCGTTGTCTAGTAACCATATAACAAGTTTCATAACGAAGCTTCTCTTAAGCTAGATAATTGTTGTGAGTGTAGAAAAAATAATAAAAAAAATTGTATGTTTCATTGTCAGCTCCAAGAGGCAGTGCGGCGAGGGCACCACATACCCGACTCAGACGACGAGGGGTACCCGCAGCAGGTGAATATTTACAAATACTAAAGATCAGTTATGAAGTAGGCAAGCTATTTACAAATACTAAAGATCAGTTATGAAGTAGGCAAGCTATTTACAAATACTAAAGATCAGTTATGAAGTAGGCAAGCTATTTATAAATACTAAAGATCAGTTATGAAGTAGGCAAGCTATTTACAAAATGTTTTTGTTTTGTTTATATATTTTTTAAGCAAATTTTGTTGCGAACTAATTACAACAACACAAATATTGACAAAACTTTTGTTCGCAACAAAGCGTTAAAAAAAATATATATAAAATAAAAATATTTTTTTATATTTATATTTTTACCGTTTAAACCGAAAATATTTCAAAATTAAAATTAGCCAAAGCGGTCTAGCCATTCTCGGAGTTTTAGCGATACAAACGAACAGCAATTGATTTTTATATATAAAGATGTGTACAGTATGATGCCCGTCTGCTTCAAAAGTAGATTAATTATTTCTTAGTAACTCTGCATACAAGACCTAGATCGGATGCGCTTTGGATCTTTTCATTTCGACCACACCCTCCCGCTATACGTTGTTGATGAATTGCTGACGGCGGCGGGTGGTTTGTGTCCGGTTGCAGCAGGAGTCGTACGCGCCGTTCCGGCGGGCGCGGTCGTGCGAGTCGAGCCCCGAGCGCGAGCCGGAGCCCTACTACCAGCGCCCGCCGCCGCCGCGCCCCGACCAGGTCACACAACCACACATACACATGCATACACACATATACGTGCTAGACCGCGTATAAGCAGTTTGTGATAACCGCGTACCTATCTGCTTTTAAAGAAACCCCAAAGAAGTAGCAAACAAAGAATAGTTCAGTTCAGTTCATTGATTAATCGGTTAATTAAATAAACTGTTCCAACCAAACCGAAAAGTTTGATTACTTACCGGTTAATATAAAAAACGGAATTTTAAAGTTCGGTTAAACCGATATTTGGCACTGATTTAACCGGTTTTTTTATCTTTGTATCTTTTTCGTCTTTCTGTAAAATCGTGAAAAAGCAAATTCGCGGTTTTTACAACCTGCTCTTACGCGGTCTCGCACGCTCGCCGACAATATGACATTGCTTTCTCGTTTTGCTGCATTTTGTTCTATCTTTTCATCATTTATCTACAGGGTGTTTGGTATAATAATAGTACCCGTATAATCCCAAATATGGCAGATAAGGTACCGTTCATAGAACCCTGGACAATTATGAACATAACCGAAAAGACCACATGGCCTAGATATTGAGGTTCTTTGTTAGTAAGTAAAACTGTAAAGTGACAACCCTAGGTCGAGCTGATATGTTGTTCTTGGTCGTCAACCTCATGGTCGAACATAAACAGAAGTCGAAACATTGCAGGAATGAACAAAAAAATTGTAATAAAATAAATTAAAGTTTTTTTTTATGGACAAGTAATCTACGTAAATATGATTTTGCATGTTATCATCGTTGGTTGCATGGTCATGTTTCGGGATTATACACCTATTACCAAACATCCTATATATTGTGGCTAACTGTTTCAGATGTGATATTTCACTAATAAATATTAGTGAAATAAATGTATAACTTTTGTTTGTAGTTTTTGTTTATCAAGAACATTATTTATTTTATAAAAATATTTAGCCGCCGATTGACAGTCAGCATCAGAGTGCTTAGTGCGAGATTTATTCACCATTCGGTCACATTACAATAAATTGAGGTGTCCCATTAATTCATTAGGTACCGAAATGTAAAATAGCCCTTAATGTATTAAGTGTTCACTAATAAGAATGTTATATATTTCAACTTATATACAATACAATACAATAACTACATACGTAAGGTTAGTATCCATAGATACTGCGCTGCCTGATTTTACAAATAAATAAACAAAATAAAAAAAGTAACAGTAAATCACAAACTACTAGAAAACAAAATCAAATAGTCTTCTGGGGCCTCGGTAGCTCAGCGGTCAGAGCATTGGACCGGTTATTCAAAGGTCGCGGGTTCGATTCCCATCTGGTTGATTTTTTCCTAGTAAAATTGCATCTTGTAAATATATAATAACTTTTACGGATCTACTCGCGTTTATTTTACACATTGCTTATTTAATGTTTATCCTGACGTTTCGAACCCTTTGCAGGGTCCGTGGTCAAAACAAAGGGTTCGAAACGTCAGGATAAACATTAAATAAGTAATGTGTAAAATAAACGCGAGTAGATCCGTAAAAGTTGTTTCATTTCAATGTGTAGTGTTCGCGTAAACTTTAGAAAACAATATATAAGTACTTATTGTGAATGCAGAATTCAAAATAATAAAAATATAAAAAAAAGTATTTGTATTGTGAAATGTATTTATTTCAGTATCTCAATCAACGTAATTGCAATGTTAATTGAATACTCCTTTTGAGTTTACAATAAATGATGATTAAATCTCGCGCTCAGCCCCGCACCCCAAAGTAAGGGGGTGCAGTAGGCAAGCTTCATAAAAAACAACTATTCTTTCTTCTGTGCTTACCTTCTGGGTGGGTGCCTAGTGTGAGTTTCGTCCGCCATTTGGTCACGTTAACGAAAACGAAAATTTGTATGGCAAAATACTAAGAGTGTTTACGCCGCACACTAGCGCCGCCAATAAAAAAAACATATCTAGTAATTAGAGATAGAAAAACAAATTATGCTCAACAAAAACACAAATCACCCTCTCACAGAATATCGGCGTGAAACAACGGCACTCGTTGCTGTTGTGTTTCGTCCGGTGAGTGAAAGTACCGGAGGCCCATCTCTCACCCCTCCCCCCTCCCAATTCCTACTCCCTCCTCAAGATCCAACTCCTTCCTCAAGGCCGGCAACGCATCCGCCATCCTTCCATGGGCGGCGGTAATTGCTTTCCATCAGGTGACCCGCCTGCACGTTTGCCTCCTTTTGACATTAAAAAAAAAAAAGTTGAAAAAATTTCCACGAGCAGGATTTGAACCCGCACCCTTCTGACATACCGGGTCAGGTGCTCTTCCAATTGAGCTATCGTGGTTCTAACCAGCCCGCCGAAATTATTCAACACTATTTACTTTTTACTTTGAATGCCAAAGGCGCCCATTCAATGTCAACAACTACCGTCATTACGAGTAACATGTGATCATAATGTTTTTACAAATACCAAAGATTGACTGTTGGCCTATTCATGTTTACGTTTAATTTTAAGAATGCAGTTGCGCTGCGCGTAGATTAATTAAGTTAATATTAAGCTTTTTTATTAATTTCATTGTAAATGAACTTTATTGTTTTAACCTAAAGATCAGTTAAGAAGTAGGCAAGCTATTTATAAAAAGGCAAGCTATTTACACATGTATGGATACTCACTGTCTGAAATAAAGTTTATATTATTATTATTATTATTATTATTTATAAAATGTTTATATAATTTTTAACGCAAATTTTGTTGCAAACAAATTACAAAAACACAAATATTGAAAAAAGGTATGTCAGAAGGGTGCGGGTTCAAATCCTGCTCGTGGATTTTTTTTCAACATTTGTGTTTTTGTAATTTGTTTGCAACAAAATTTGCGTTAAAAATTATATAAACATTTTAATTAATTTAATTTAGCATCTTTACGTCACCTAATTAAATAAGACTTTACAGCTAAAAACGGCCACTTTTAACTATAACGCTGTATTTAACTAAACCATAACATGTCAGATGTTCATTGTGTGACGTAAAAATGCTAAATTACTTCAAATAGTTTGTTGAGCATAATTTGATTTTCTATCTTTAATTACTACATAATGTTCTTTTTTCATTGGCGGCGCTAGTGTGCGGCGTAAACGCTCTTAACTCGTCTCGTATGTCGCTAGGAGGCGCTGTTTCAATGCCATATTAATATTCAAAACGTAATCGAAGGAATACGGATGGTAAACAAAAGTCACAGTAGGCATCCTGGTGTGTCCTTATACCTATTGGGTGTGCTGTGTGTTGTGGTAACCGCGTGCGTGTGCACTAACAGGGCAGCGACGGCTCGGAGCCCGCCGACGCCGAGCCCGCGCCGCGCGCCGGCAAGCAGGTGCGTGACCCTCAGAACAACAACTAAAGCCATACAAGGAAGGTTCAAATAAAAATCGTGCAACTATGTTTAGTTCCGTTCTATCTTATGGCTAGAAAAGGAGGTTGGAGTGCGACAAATGGTTGACACTTAGTTTTTTTTATATTGTTATGTCATTCGGTCATCAGAAAAATAAAATCTCGAGTCCTTCTGCCCGGCCAAAATCAGAAGTATACATTGATTTAAAAGCTGACAGTTCATTTCACAAATAAAAGAAAAAAAGAAAAGGGACAATCGATCTCTTTCCAATACATCACCTCGGTTCTTTAGTTAAAATAGTGTGAACTGATGGATTTATGTTGCTATTTTAGTCCGGTTTCTATAGCTTTAGTTATTATTCTGAGGCCTGACCGATCGCTTTGACTACGCGTACAGTTTATGTAACGATTAGCTACGTCAACGTCAATGTATATGTAAAAGTCAGATTGTGTGTCCAAAAAATAGAAGGTGTTGTCAAAATGAAACTCCCAAGTTAATCGATTGTGTTCTAATTGAACACTAACTGTAAATATGTATGCATTCGGCCTGCCCCCCGACCGCCTAACCGATCGCTTTGACTACGCGTATAGTATAAGACGTCATCTTGCCACCTCGCACCGCCTATGAAAGCAATATCAAAAGCTAAAAGCTATAGCTTTTGACATTGCTTTCATAGGCGGCACGAAACGACAAGATGACGTCATAAACCACACACGAAGTCAAAGCGATCGGTTAGGCGGTTAGGCCCCCGACCCCTCGGAGAATCTAGTAGGGCACGGAGGCACGCACTAGTGCGTGATGCCGCTCCCTCTGGACAACCTCCGAAGGTGATTGGTTTCACACGGCTTGAGGAACGTGCTTTAAGTTTCTCGCCGCCCCCACAAAAGCCCGGTGAAGCTGAAAATAACGTTCGAAGCGATCAGCAACTCTCTCCAAAGTAAAAAAGCTTATACTCTACGATTGTGATATCTATTAACCGCCTCTGTGGTCTACTGGTTAGGAGTCCGGTTCAGACCAAGAGGTCCCGCGGGTACAGTCAACAGCAAAAGTAGATGATGTCTACTAGATTTCAAAATTAAGTTTCGATGGTGTAAGTCGGTATTTTCTATATAACTACAATCAAAGTCTACAGGTACTAGTAGACACTCGAAGGTTTTTCACTGTTCAATATTCATACTGATTTCATATTTTGAAACTTGACCAATCATCAGTTACCTTTGCTGTTGACTGTACATGTTTTTGTACTCGGTTTGGTTGGTGAGAGGTCTGTTTGTCCGCCTGGCTAGCTACCACCATCGTATCTAAATATGTCGCCATAACATCAATGTTTGTAGCATTGTTGTGTTCCGGCAATTAGAAATAATATAGCCAGTGCCTCAGTAGTTGAGGATTCCGGGTGAAGTGCGCTTCCATCATCAGCTTTATCATCACCTAACATCAGGTGCGATGAAAACACTGTGCTTACCAGTAAAATAAAAAAAAATCTTGATGAAACGTGCCTAGCAAAACATAGTTATCGTATTCGTTTGGTCTGCAATTGCTGATCGCAAAGGCCGGTCATCGGATGGGTCGCCGGCACGTCTTGCCGTCGGTCCCGGCTGCATTAGCAGTCGTTGACTACCACCAAAGCGCTGGGCCCGTGGTCCGTGGATATTGATTAATTATTTGATTGTTTATATATAAATTTGCGCAAAGTGTTGAATAAATTCCACATTATTAGAACCCGCACTCCGTGACATGCCGGGCCAGATGCACTACCAACTATGCTATCGAATCCCGCTGGAGGAAATTTCAAGTCTTTTTTTTTCAAATAGTGATGTTTTTTAAAGAGTAATTGTCCCCCCAGGCGTCCCCGTCCCCCCCGCGCCGCGCCGCGTCCCCCGACGCGGACGAGCGCTACGAGCACCCCGCCATGACGCGCTCGCACTACGACGTGAGTATCAGACGTTCTCGATTCTCCGGGGCCCACCTCGGGGAATCGGGGTCGGTGTGAAAACGCTTTACCGAAGAAGCCGACGTTGTGTAGCTACTTAGACTTGAGGATTGTTGAAAAATCGGTTACAATATTTGTTTATTTTTGTTTAATAACGATGCCAAGTATTTTTTACCTACTATTCATTAAGGACGTCTAGTTCTTAGCTGTAGAGAAGAATAGGCGCAAAAAAACTCCAATGAAAGACATTGTTTTGTTGATTGTTCTCAACGCTGTTTAGTACTAAACAGCGTTGAGAACAATCAACGTTTACGTCAATCAAGTTTTTTTGAAGAAAAGTATGTTCCATTCGATTGTAACGTAAACATAACAAAAGTCTAAACGATACAATATGTTGTATAGTGTTTATTATTAGGTCCTTACCTATGAAACTGACGTTTTGTATGAAGATTTTTTTATAAAATATTATTTTTCATACTATCGTTTTTTTAATTTTCTTAGCATCTATTTATGTTATCACTATAAAAATTGTAGAGTAATGTGTTTGTTTCACTAGCTAAATATAGCAGACATTAAAAAGAAAAAAAGTCAAGTCCCTTCAAAGCTACAATGACACAAAAGGTCAATTCCGCGAACATAAAAGTAGTCAATTAAAAAAAAAATAATTAGGCGAGAAAGACACAATTAATAATCATTGTTATTACTGAAGCCTAAAAGGTGTATAATAATATTAACAACCAGTTTTGAGTTTTAGAACTTTTATCCCCATTTTCACCGTTCACCCCTAAGTTTTAGGTGACCCTTAAGCCATTTTAGGTGACGGTTTTGCTTCAACAACTGTCACTTAACATGGCTTAGGGGTCATCTAAAATTAAGGGGTCAATGGTGAAATTAGGCATTAGACTTTTTTAAAAGTGAGAAAAAAACGTCAATTTCATAGGTAAAGACCTAATATTAGATTTGTTGCCATATATTATTATTAATAATGGGGATGTTGACAACAGTAATATTTATTCCAGAACATTAGACGCCTCGGTGACCGAGTGGCCGAGCGCTCGGCCCGATACCCGAAGGTCCCGGGTTCAATTCCCAGGTCAGGCAAAGTATGTTTCGGGTTTAACGATGCATACCCCGGGTTGTGGTCACCAACCCGCACTTGACAAGCGTGGTGATTAAGCCATTACCCATCAATTGTAGCGATGACTTGATTTCAATGATGGAGGCCTTTGCCCAGCAGTGGGACAGTATAGAGGCTGTTTACTGAACGTTCAGTCACAACTACTAAGGAGACTGCAGACGGTAAGCTCACCTGCAGTCACTTTGTTTAATGGTTCAGTCGTGATACCGTCATAGCTAAAGCTATGATGCCGATGGCTATTACATATAGTGTTTTTTTTATTGAGACAGTATGAGGAAATCTGATACTATGAAAGATACAAAGAAAGTGTCTTAAGAACTATCAAGCCTTCTTTCGGGGAAAACAATTTTGGCATAGCAAATTTTTTGGCCACGTGACGTGAGTTGTACATTAAGATGAATCAAATTGATCAATTTTTTTAATGCGGATCGACTCTGTTTTATGTTAGGATCATTTCATTGTACCTATGAAGAACATTTTATTAAATTTAACAAATTTGAAGTAGTCATTATGTAGTCGAAGAAGGCTATATAACATAAAACAGAGTCGAACCGCAATAATTTTATTAATTTGTCTCATTTTATGTACAAGTTTCTGTCGCAAAATTGTTTTCCCTAAAAGAGACTTGTTGGTTCTAAAACAGTTTCTCTGTATCTGTAATGGTTTCGGAGTTCCTCATACTGTCCCAGTTAAAACACCCTGTACATCCGGCCGCGTTGTGGTTGCAGGCGCGCTCCCCGCGCTCGCCCGACGCGCTGCGGCACTCCGTCTCCGCGCACAGCGTCAAGGTACCCGCGACACTCACCACACGCTAACAATACTCTAAGTACACTCTCACTACACGCTAACAATACTCTAAGTGCACTCTCACTACACGCTAACAATACTCTAAGTACACTCTCACTACACGCTAACAATACTCTAAGTGCACTCTCACTACACGCTAACAATACTCTAAGTACACTCTCACTACGCGCTAACAATACTCTAAGTGCACTCTCACTACACGCTAACAATACTCTAAGTACACTCTCACTACACGCTAACAATACTCTAAGTGCACTCTCACTACACGCTAACAATACTCTAAGTACACTCTCACTACACGCTAACAATACTCTAAGTGCACTCTCACTACACGCTAACAATACTCTTAAGTACAGTCTAAGTACGCTCTAAGTACACTCGAAGTACACTCTAAGAACACTCTCATCATCATCATCAGCTCATTGTTACGTCCCCACTGCTGGGACACGAGCCTTCCCTGTGGATATATAGGGAGAACAGGCCGTAAACCACCATGCGGGCCCAGTGCTTTGGTGGTTGTTAACATCAGCTAATGCAGCCGGGACCAACGGCAAGATGTGCCTCCGAAGCACAGAAAGGAAGAACACTCAAAGAACACTATGCATGCACACTAAGTACACTTTACGTAAACTTTTAGTACGCTCTAAGTACAATCTAAGTAACTCTGACTCACTCTAATTACACATCAAGTAACTCACACTCGCTCTCATTACACTCTAAGTACCTCTCACTTACTCTAAGTACACTTTAATTATACTCCAAGTAACTATCTCGCACTCTAAGTACACTGCAATTAACTTTTACTCAATCGTTAGTACAGCCCAATTAACTCTCGCTCAATCGTATGTAAATAGAAATTAAGGTGTGCAATACAATCTTATGCTCTTATGACGCCAAACGCTAAAGAACGATAAGGCCTCTTTTCTGTGATTCAAACTTAATTCCTTATTAACCTGTCCAGGAGTACGCGTACTCGACGAACGGCGAGTGCCGGTTCAGCAACGCGCCCACCTCGCCGCACCACTACCCCGAGTCCTACTACGAGCGCCCCGACAGGTACCGACATTCATTCAACATCATCATTTTAACAGACGGTCTTTAATCGTCCGGCCGAATACACGCTTACATCTGTTGGTACAGTGATTCTCCAACTGTTTAATTTAAAGAATATTTAATTTAAATTTCTTTTTTTATGGAGCGCGAAAGCTTTAAAGTGTATATAACTCCCATTAAAGCCTGGACTAAGCTAAATAAAAACGTTCGAAACTGTTTTTTTTTTTGCAGCTCCCCGCTATTTTTGCAGGACTTTATTTTATTCTTTTCTTTCATCTTTTATATTTTCTTTTGTTTTTACAATGTCAACCTTATTACTAATACAATTTTCTTCTTCTTTAACGTTTTACATTGTTTCTTATATACTAATACAGCTTTCTTATTAACTAGTACATTTCCTTATAATTTCTTTCATTTATTGTTTACATTATTTCTTTATTTCAATTCTTATTTATTCACTTCTTTCCTTCTCTTCTGACATTATATATGTTACATTTCTTATTTTTATTCCCCAAAATACAGCCTTGCCATTTAATGGTCTTGCTTTGTCTTACATATAATTTTATTATAACATTTAATATTTAATCGTCCTTGTTTCTTTTATTTACTATTATTTCTTTCTTTTATATCCTATAGGTATGATATTCTTAGATGTGTAGTTCTTCTCGCAGGTCGGAGACGTACCAGCAAGTGCCGCAGCGCGCGGGCGAGTGGGAGCGGGACAGAGATAGCGCGCGTGAGCGAGACAGGGGGGAGTACCCGTCTGCTGTCATGGCGGAGCACCGCGGCTTCACGCGGCGCCCCGTGGCCCGGGTCAGTACCACGGGGGAAACTAGTTGACCAGGACACTTTAATACAGCTTGTTATAGATAGTTAGATAGATAAAACAAATATTGAGGAACCCTTTAAGGTTCTCGCCACCACCAAAAAGTCCAGTGGCGCTGAAAATGCTGCCTGAATCAACAAGCTCTCAAAAAAGGGTCAGTACGCAAGGAAAGAGCGAGATGGAGATAGCGCGCCAGAGCAGGTCACTGCGGCTTCACCAATGATATTATATAAGTATAATAAATAGATACGTTAGTCGTAAATAAATAATAATAATAAATAAATAAGGCAGCCGTATCCTTTTGGCCTCAGTCGCTCTCGAAGGAGAGACGGACAACTGAGTCAGCTGACGGTTCCCATATTTAGATTTAGTTTTCGCTAGAAAAATGCTAAATAACAAACACTGTAATGACTTTCATTCTTATTGCTTTAATTACGCTCATTATGTTACACATACATCATACAATACTTGCATCTTTGAACAATACAATAAAATTGCGGAAAACCCAGGTTTGATTCTTGGCTGGGTCGGGTAGGCGTTTAATTTTTTCACTGTATTTCATAAAATTTTATAAATACACATTATATTATATTCTCAATATATTTCTGCATGCTGGCTGTAAAAGGATTTAAATATAAGGACATTTTTAACCTCGTTCTCAAATGTACTGTCTTGCGAGAGCTTTTAATTTAGGAGTCAAGTGATTTGTGTGCATGTCACGTTCCATCGGCCGCCCGGCGGGCCCCGAGTCCCTCCGACAACTCGAAACAAGGAGGCTGCAGGACGCGAAGGTAAGGTTCACACAAACGTGCTCCGGCCACGCACGCGCAGGCAACCCTCTCGCGGACGCGGCATCTCGGCACAGCACCACAATACACATAACATACAGTAGTTTAACCGGGCCGTATTCTTGAGTTAAATACCTACGGCTAGGCGGAGCGCTAGGGTTGGCGCCTACATAAAGCAGGCCTGTGTAGATTTGTATTGTAAGTACCTATGTGTGGAGTTTTAGGTTCAGGAATAAAACATAGTGTACATAATATAACAACATTTAATAACATATTTATTTATTAATTAATCACATTATTTATAAGTTTGTACAGAAAAGTGTTTCAGCAGGAAGTTCAAAAAATTACATTGTTGGTTTTGTCACTGTTGTGTTTAGGCATCCGTAAACACAGCAGTTTGTATAATATTGTCGTGACGCCGCCATTATAACCAAAAAAAAAAGAAACAAAAGGCGGGCGGGCGGACACCGCGCGACGACGCGACACAACCGACCGTTCACTCGACCAGTTTCGCCGGCGCGCGGCGTGGCACTGCGGAGTTTTGCCATTTCCAAAATAGCTTAGCGGCCGTGTAAACGACGCCGCTGTGTGCGTGCGTCGATTCGGGCGCTTAGTATGAAGTCGAACTACTGTATATTATGTGTATTGTGACAGCAGCGCTCGGTCTGTTCCGAGCTGTTACCTTCCGCATGTAGCCTCCTCGTTTTGTGGTCGCGGTGCCCCGAGCCGGTCCGTGCACCACCAGCTATGGATCGCGCGATCAGGGAGGTCGGTCGCTCACTCGCTTCATTTGAATGCCCTCCTTACCTTATTCACCGCCACAGTCGGCTTAAGCGACGAGCGTTAACGTTGCCACGCATACATATGATCGACGATACTTATATTTTTTATAAAAAAAAATTTTAGCTTTTACTCTGAATTGAATGTTTGGCGTACAGGAGACGGCGACGTGTTTATGCTGTGGCGGTGGAAAGGTTAGAGTGGTGTATTTCAGCTTTAGCGAAGAGACCTGCGGCGTTGAGCGAGTGCCGTGGAAGCCGCGAACCCTCCAATTTAATATAAATTGTAGAGGGTGTTCGCCAAGCGTTCCCGCCAGCGAACCACCATTTCCATACAACCGCAGGTCCCAAAGTAAACTAGCTTCCTCAGCATGCAGGAGGTTGGATCCCAAATTCCGCGCAAGTCATTCCAGCCAGCTCCCCGACCCCAGCCGGGGCGTCGGGTCGAGCGGCCGCCGTAATCACGACGGTTCTGTCCGCAGATGGACCACCGCGCCGAGGGCATGCGCCCCCGCGCCCGCTCCTCGACGTCCACCGACCAGTTTCTTCAGCCAGGAACGGCCACACGAACAAGAATGGATTGGTCGGAAGATGCACCATCTCCATCTAACCGAGAGACCCACAACCCGTGGAAAAGCGAGTACCCTCCCATCGTAGCTGAAAGCTTGCCCAACTGGACGGTCCACTTTCGAATTCTAGCCCAACTACTGGGGTACACCCCGAACGCCCGACCCTACAGAACAGGCATACGTTTCACGCCACAGAGCTACGAAGAAAGCCGCATCGTTCAACGCTATCTGGCGGAAGCGTCGCAGACAGACCCTGACATCAAGTGGCACTGCTTCACCCCGGTTCACCAGCGACCGCACAAAGTAGCCATACGAGGTCTACCCGTCTCTACCCCGCCGCAGGAGATACGAGAAGCGTTGGAGGACTTGGGCTTCTCGGTCCAGCATTTGAGGCCAATCCCCCCCGCCCCAGGGCGCGCCGGCTGCTTGTTCTTCGCCCAACTTTCTCATCTTCCGTCGCAGGAAATCACTCGCCTTTACAATGTCACAGAACTTCTGTTTATGCCGGGGGTCGTGATAGAAGCGTGGCGGAGAACCAAGGATCACAAGCCGGCCGTAGGCGTTCGCTGTGGTGAAGCGCATATGGCTCGCGATTGCCCTCGCCCCCCTACAGAGCTTCCCACCTGTGCTAATTGCGGAGGGCCTCACTTGACGAACGACCTTCGCTGCCCCGCGTACAGGAAAGCTGTGAGGAGACAAGAGTCACATGTACCGAAACGCGTTTCCACATCACCAGCCTCCAACTTAGCGGAAACGCCAGAGCAGGAAGGGCAGGTTGTACAAGCAGACGAACAAGTTGGCACTCGTCGCCGCAGGCGCCGAGGCCACCGCCGCAACAGGAGAGACGCGAAGCCCCCAGCAGCGGAGGCCACGCCCGCGGACACGCCCATGGACACGCCCATGGACACGCCCTCGTACACACCCACTGACAGGGATACGCCCATGGAAACGCCCATTCCGACCACCAGCCCGTTAAATGCGCCGTCAGCGCCCTGAATTTAAATTAAATGTTTTGTTTTGTTTTAATACCTTTTCTTTGCTTTTCTTTTAGTTTAGTTAGTTTAGTTTAGAATTATAAATGTCTAACGAAACAACATACTTTTTTGTTGTTGTAAATGTCGTTACTTATATTAAAGCTGTGCTGTTTCTTGCGCCCATTCTTCTCTACAGCTAAATGATAGGACGTCCAGAATGGATAGTAAGTTTTAGGAAAATTCAAAAGTACTTTTTTTAAGCTTATTTTTATAAAAAAGTTTAGACTTTTTTTACTTTTTGCTTATCAGACTATGTCTCGCACGATATGGAAACACTAAATTCCATATCATTAATGTGAAAACTTGTAATTTGCTAGTATAAACTACTTTCATAATTCATGTTATTGTAATAGCAATAAGTTTTTCTAAAATAAATATAGAAATGATCAATGATCGCCGCTGCGGGTCATACCTGGTTCAGAGACTCTTCCTGGCAATACAACGTGGTAACGCTGCCGGGTATCATGGGAACCTTTGAGCTGGGGGTGGCCTGTGGTGGTCTTTTAGGTTAAGGTTTTAAATTGGAATATTTGATTATTATAATTATTTGATTGTATTCAAGATTACTTTACTTTCGATTAAAAACAATATATATATATTTAATGGAAGCGCGCCAGGCATCCTAAACACGAAAAACATCGAAAACCCCCCGCCGGGGAGGAAGCGGGGACAATCAACTCCTCCCCTCCCCTGCCCACACACTCCCAAAACTATAACCGACTGGTGAGTTCAGCTCGGCAACAATGCCTGAGCAGGAAAACCAAACAACAAGAACTGCCTTCTTATCACCCATCTGCAAAGGCGATGAGCCAGGGACCCCTTGACATTTATGTCAGGAGTTGGACCCTGAGCCCCGCCGCCATGCCCCAACACGACCCGGTGCAGACTTGAAGTCGAGAAGAATCCCGGGTAACGGATCGCTACACGGTCTGCCACGGATCGAGCTGAGAGGCTTCACAAGTCGCCCAGTGGCCCGGGTCAGTACATAATAGGTCCTTACCTATGAAATTGACGTTTTTTTCTCACTTATTAATAGGTGTATTACTTCTAAAAGTCAATACCGGTTGTTAATATTATTATACACCTTTAATTAGCACTATGTTACTTAGGCTTCCGTAATAAAATAACAATGATTATTAATTTTGTGTCTTTATCGCCCAATTTTTTTTTTAAATTTACTAACTATTTTGTTCGCGGAATTGTCCTTTTGTTTCATTGTAGCTTTGAAGGGACTTGAATTGTTTTTTCTTTTTAATGTCTCCTATCTTTAGCTAGTGAAACAAACACACTACTCTACTATTTTTATAGTGTTAAAATAAATAGATGCTAAGAAAATTAAAAAAACGTTTTATGAAAAATAAAATTTTATAAAAAATCTTCATAACAAAACGCCAATTTCATAGGTAAGGACCTAATATATACAGGATGTTTGGTAAAAGGTATATTCCCGCCATGCAACCACGTACAAAAAATAATATGCAAAATCAAATTTTATTTTTTCATAAAAAACTCTTTAATATTTTTTTTTGTTTATTCCTGCAATATTTCGACTTCTGTTTATGTTTGACCATGAGGTTGACGACCAAGAACAACGTATCAGCTCGCCCTAGGGTTGTCACTATATCGTTTTACCTAATAACAAAGACCCTCAATATCTCGTCCATGTGGTGCATTTCAGTTATGTTCATAATATTTCAGAGTTCTATGAACGGTGCCCTATCTGCCATATTCGGGATTATACAGGTATTACCAAACATCCTGTATACATCCAGTCTCTATCATTATTTCAGCCAAAAGACGCCCACTGCTGGACGTATGCCTCCCCCAAGGATCTCCACAACGACCAGTGTTTCTGGTTTTTAATAGCAGTTGCAAAAAATTTCATTTTTTTTAAACATTAGTACTTATGCCTCGTTAAAGACGTATGTCAATAATAATTTTAGTTCAAATATTTGTTACTAGATGGCGCGAACGTGTTCTGACTGAATCGCGCTATCGAAGTGTCCTACCAAATACATAATAATATAAGTCTTTAGAGTAGTCAATAAGTAGTCTGATCCGATCCGAACCCTTCGGAGAATCTAGTATAGTAGGTCACGGGGACACGCACTAGCGCGTGGGTGATGCCGTTCCCTCTAGAAGACCTCCGAAGGTGATTCGTTCCATACGGCTTGAGGAACCCTTTAAGTTTCTCGTCGCTCTCAAAAAATCCGTTTGAGGCAATCGGCTAACTCTCTCTAAATTAAAAAAAAAACTATTTAGAACAAATAGTTAACAATTTATTTCCGTTTAACCCTTAATGGTATTCCCCGTAAGTGCATTTTATATGCCTTGAATGCAAAACATGTTAGTACAGTCGGCAGCAGATCAACCTACCCAAATCTGTCAAATTTCTCCAATGAATATAGATCCTTATAACCAAACGATAAAGTTCAAAATTGATTGTAGAAATTTGACAGTTTTGGGTAGGTTGATCTGCCGCCGTGTGTACATAATTGAGTATAACAGCGTCACCATGTTTGTACTCAAGTTTAGACTAACTAAATATATCTTAACAAAGAATTTAAACGGAGCTTAACGCAAACAAATTAGCAAAAGGTTTCATACCTTCTTTATACCCGACGGACGTTTCGACCGAGTTGAACACAGCCAGTGTAACTTTACTAATTAATTTGCGTTAATCCCCATTTAAATTATTTTTTAACCTTTTTACCGCCAACAACTTCTATAGAAGTTCGAGATTTTCGTGCCGTCCACGCCAGCACTTCTATAGAAGTTCTTTGTACCTACTTTATTAAAATACATTTATACGTTGGCATACAGCGGGACATCGCGTGCAGGATAGTTGGGTGGTGAAAAGGTTAATTTGTTAAGCCCGTTACAGACGCAGCTATAATATATATTTCTATTACGTCACCAAAATATGTGGACAGATATAGCAAGAAATATTAGTATTATATTATGGTATATACGACTGCGGACTAAATGAAGGCAAACATATATATTATAGTATAGCTACCGCGTGGTGGATTGCTATATATTATAGCTAAGTCTTTGACGGGCTTTACTATGGAACGCGAAATTTTTAAAAGTGTATATAAATATATAATTATCAGAATCTTCTATATTTGCAAAATTGTATGGCAATAACAAGTTATCTTATGTGATGTTGTCTACTGCCTCCGCCAGAACTCGAACCTGCTGTCGGCGGTGCTGTGCCTGGTGAAGGAGCTGGACTACCCGAGCCTCGAGGTGGCAGAGATGGCCGTCAGGTACCCTTTTGAATTGGATTTTCTTTTTTTATATTGAGAACAAGCTGTGCCCGCGGCTCCGCTCGCGTGGACTTCAACATATTATTATCCTATATTCAATCAACTGTCAATAACGTATAATAATGGTTAAATCAATTGTTACGTACCATAATATAATGGCGTTTCGACAGACTAGGGGATAACCGACATATCCTAACAGTCTATGGAATTAATGAATTAATCTGAAATAAATATACTTTGAAAAAAGGCAGTTTGAAAAAATTCCTTGAGCGGGATTCGAACCCGCACCCCATGACATTGCTGGGTCAGGTGCACTACCAACTATGCTATCGTGGTTCAATCCAAATCGCTGAAATTTCACTTTGCCCTTGTAATTGCCTTAAATAAAATATGTTCGCAGCAAAATTTGCGTAAAAATTATATAATCACTAGCTGACCGGCGCACTTCGTACCGCTTTGACGGTTTCCATGACAACAAAACAAACAAACCATTCGTCCGCTTAAGAACACCCGTATCCCATGTTGGACCCCTATAGCAGCGCCACCTACCGGGTCCAATTGTATATCTAAACCATTCTCGAATCCACTTGACACACACACACAAAATTTCATCCTAATCGGTCCAGCCGTTTAGGAGTTCAGTGACATACATACGCACAGAAGATTTATATACACTCAGGGGCACATCTAACGGGATGGGCGACCCCGTAATTTTTATGCAAACAGGCTCACTTTGCGACTCAATACATAAATATGTCAATATATTTCTGCAAAGATCTGTATGCTAATGTTTAGGTTAAGCGTTAGGCTATCCAATTAGCACAAACCTTCGTTTAAGCAAAGCATTACTTTATTGCCATATCTCATTGTATGGAATGTGATGAAGCATTCATTGTTCTGCCTCTATGCACAATTGCAATGGTTTCGGTACTCTTCCAAAATGCTAATTGGACAGTCGAACGTTTAACCTAAATATTAGCACAGATCTTTGCAGAAATGTATTGACATTTTTATGTATAGAGTCGAAAAGTGAGCATGTTTGTATGAAAATAACGGGGTGGGCGGTCAGATGTGCCCCTGAGTGTATATAAAGATAACTAATTATATAAATAAATATACTTATTATTATTATTTGTAAGTGTGTTCTTTTTCTCAGCTAGAAGCTGGTTTAAAAAAAAATTCTTGTTTTTTTTTTTTTTTTTATTTAGGTAGTGTTTTTATTATTATTTCTTTTATTTATTTTTCCACATATAACTTTACATTTAAAAATATAAAAAAATAGGGGTCCACCGGCATCGGGACCAAGATCCAAGCTACCGGTGTTTAGGGCTCCAGAGACAGGAACCTCCTCACAATGCGTGCCGTATCGAGGAGAACTGCCTTCTGAATCAGGCCCTTGATCCAGCCGCCTAACGAGAACCTCATGAGATGTTGATCGAGGCTCTTGGCTCTATTATTATTGTTATAATACCTAACCACAACATATTTTTGTTTTTACTGATTTTCCTCTAATAATTACTCCTGAATTCCTTAATTAGAATCCCGTTAATAATTACTCTAATGCAATTGACCATGATAGGTAAAATAGTTAAATATTTGTTGCCTAAAATAACAGGAGGTTTCGCCCCCAGGTGTCGCATGGATGAACTGGCGAACAGCCAGTGACCCCGCGCCGGCGGCTCGCCCCCCGCCAGCCAGCCCTAACACCAACGCATAAGGTTCAAAATGACGAGACGGCCACTGCAGGGAACCGGTCGCAACACCGCACTACTTTGAGTGGAATCGACCTTCGGTAGCAGTCGAGACAACACACACTCTCTGTCAAACCGCGCCAAGCTTACTACTAGTCATGATAATATTACTAGTAGTATGTTTTTTGGACAGAATTTTAATTTGTTCGCTACAAAGTTTTGTATAAAATTTATATTTGTATAGGTATTAATGAAGTCAATCTTATTGCGTCTTTGTAAGGTCGTAAATCGAGTGACAATGTGAATTGTATAAATTTGGGTATATTTAGACATAGGCAAGGACTAATATTAAATTCAACTTTTTTTTTGTAAAAAAAAAATCTGTTTTAAAAAAAAAACTCAATTCAAGCATTCCAAGTCTCAGAAAACTGATTCGAGCACATTCGAAACTCATTTCAGAACCTTAATTGTTTGTTATACCCGGACCTTACTGCACTATAATAAAGTTACATTTATAATAGAAAACAAAGTCTAACCAAACACTCTATAATGTGTTTCATTCCCCGATTAAATACTTTTTAATTATTTTTAATTTAATAAAAATATTATATTGTAAATTAATAGTTTTTGAGTTATTTAATAGAAATACTCTTTGAAGAGTGTAGTGTAACTGACCTTTAACGGTACAATCTAGGAGGAAAACAAGAAGTGGTGGAATAGTTGCTTTCGACGATTCTGTTGTTCAAAAAATAAAATTTACCTGTTTTTTTATGTTTATATTTTTACATGATTTTGTTGTCGTTGTTACAATGTAATGTCACCTATCCTGTTTTGTCTTCTCGATTGTCTCAGAGAATCTAGTAAGGTACGAAGACACGCTCGCGTGATGCTACTCACAATATGGTTCTCGATAACCAGGTTATGCTGTAAAAGCCATAGGCAGCCGATAGTAATTTGAATCAATAAAAAGAAATGCTGGATAGGTGTTTTACAAAAGATTTAACATTTTTAATTTTTTTTTCTATCCAAACACTCAAATTTTTTCAATAGTCTTTGAACAATATAATACAATATGGCATACGGTTGAAAAATTAACTTTTTATTTTCAAGTCCTAATTGCTGCACTGAAGCTAAATTTTTTTTTCACTGTGTTTTATAAAATTTTATAAATATTTAATTTAGCTTCAGTGCAGCAATTAGCACTTGAAAATAAAAAGTAAAATTTACTATAGCGTTGTGTTATCAAATTTGTGGTATTTCATCTGCAAAGATGAATCTGCATGGCCATCGGTTGCAATTACCGTTGGATAGATGACGCACTGTGCCGCTATTAACACTCAAAAATTAAAAAAGCAGTGACAAAATTCAGCGCTTACGTCAGCCTTCCCGGTAGCATAGCGGTTAGTGCAGCCACCCGGATTGCGGAAGACCCAGGTTCGATTAAAAGCTTAAAAGGCTCAAGGTCACTCAAAGAGCAATGGAGAGGGCTATGCTCGGGGTTTCTCTGCGTGATCGAATCAGAAATGAGGAGATCCGCAGAAGAACAAAGGTAACCGACATCACCCGAAGAGTTGCTAAGCTCAAGTGGCAGTGGGCTGGTCACATTGCTCGCAGGACTGATGGCCGCTGGGGCGGGATAGTCCTGGAGTGGCGACCGCGTACCGGAAAGCGCAGTGTGGGCAGGCCTCCAACAAGGTGGACCGACGATCTGGTGAAGGTCGCGGGAAGCCGCTGGATGCGAGCAGCACAAAACCGGTCGTTGTGGAGATCCTTGGGGGAGGCCTTTGTCCAGCAGTGGACGTCTTTTGGCTGAGATGACAGGTTCGATTCCTGGCTGGATCGGGTAAAATTTTATAAATATTTAATTATTAAAGATACTTCACCGTTTTTTGGTAATCAGGGTGCCTAGTGTGAGTGTTTGCTGTCCGTATTCATTCGATTGCGTTTACAAAAACTAATATTAGTATGGCATTGAAGCAGCGCCTCCTGGCGGCATACGAGACGACATATAATAATTGAGTCATACAAATTCTCGTTTCGAATGGCGGATGTAACCCGCACTTGGCAACATTTGCGAGCACAGTTAATATGTTAAAACTTCAAACCGTTAATGACTCTTTATGTCATAGTATTAAGAGTTACAATTGCTCACAGAATTGTTTTTGAGACGATTCTGTTGTTCAAAAATGAAATTTACCTGTTTTTTATGTTTATATTTTTACATGATTTTGTTTTCGTCGTTACAATGTAATGTCACCTATCCTGGCGTATTTGTATGTTGTATTATACTACCATTGATAGTGGTTTCAGGCGAACGCGCATCTATCAATTATATAAAGTTACAAACTCTCTATCTTTTCTGTTTTTTTGTACAAAATGTTGAATGGGACTCGCCATCATTTTTTTCCCAATAAACTTTGAACTTTATCTCTATGTAAAAAATGTATGGACGATTCAAAAAAGCACTTTTCTTAAGTTTATTTAAATAAATAAAAATTGACATTGACTTTGACTTATGGTTTCGGTGTCAACAACTGGTGCTACTTATTATTAAAATGTCATCCTACTCATATGTAGTATAGAGCTCTCGCTTCAACACCATCTTTGTGTGAATTGTCTGCGATGTCCAATGTTTATTTAATGCGACCTAAGTTTTTGTTGTTATACGGCTCAAAGTCAGTGTCTCGACGTTATTAGATAGCAAACTATATCGAGACGCGTCATGTAAGATGTGAAGCGGATGACACGTGAACGTGAGTGCGTATACGCAATCCCTTGTAGGTACTGTCAAGCAATAGTGTTGCTGATTGATGGTCGACTATCGATAGCCGGTCGATAGCAATATGTGTAGGAGGTGCATACGCTTGCGCATCAGACTACCACAAACGTCAAAGGAGATGTCCCAGAATGTATGGAGTCTAGGCGTGGTATAAGTACAGTATACCAAAATAAAGACAAAGACACGTAGAACAATTTTTGATTATCCAATTTCTGTAAATTAGCTTTGTTTTTTGGAAGGAACAAGTATTTGAACAATAGAGTTGCAACACACAACAAAATGGTTGATGATATCATTGACATTTCGATGACGTTTGTCTGTCACTTGTCATTGGCAGTCATTCAATTCAAAAGAAACTTGCGAATCTTGTGAAAAACTGTTACAACTCCAATAAACGAAAGCCAAGTAGGTTGATAAAAAACTGACACTCAAACACAACGAATAAATGAAACAAACTAACCAAACAAAGCAAAGCGACATTTTACATTGACATTGACAGTTGTTTTTTTGTCTTTGGTCATCCGTCGTGTCGTCGTATCATAGCGTAGTGTAGGTAGCTATTTTTATTACCATTCAGGTTGAAAAAAAGGTTATCTTTTTTATTTTATAACCGCTGAAATATGCATTAAGTATATGTAATTTCCTCAATAAATTGACTATCAAACACAAAAATATATTTTCAATGCGAACCAGTAGTTCCTGAGATTAGCGCGTTCAACCAAACAAACAAACTCTTCAGCTTTATAATATAAGTATAGGTAGCGTACATATACCTTGGGTTAATGCTCTAAGACTAAGACATAGACCCAACCTATTATGGGACATCTCCTTTCCTTAATAGATTTTGAACTTTATAAATATGGCATACGGTTGATTATTTATTGAAACAATTTGACGGTTTGGGATAAGTTGATGTGCAGGCTTCTGTACTATTAAACGAAATGTTTTGTTATAAATATTTACGTTTTTGTTGAATTTAAAGTACAAATATTATTGTGCGTCCGTTTTCTAATGAAGGTCGGTTGGCTAGCAACATTACCAACGAAGTACCGATACTAATAATTATTTTGAACTTTGGACATTCACATTAACAAATCGATACCTACTGTCGATAGTGTGGCAGCACTACCGAGCAATCGATGATACATCACTAACAAGCAGGATGAATGTTACCGCTCTCTTTTTAGTTATTGCGGCTAATGAAAGGGATCGCATTATTTCCGTCATTTTATTTGTCTGCCGGAGACTTGTCTAAATTGCGTACAGGCGACGGGCGTGTGCCCTAATGGGTGTATGAGCTCTCACAGCAGTATTGTCGCAGTGTTTTGTTGCGGTTGTGAAAACAAGTCTATTTTTGTAGAGAGTTTGCTAATTGTGTCAGCGGACATTTTTGGTGGCGGCGAGAAACTTATAGGGTTCCTCCAGCCATGTGAAACCTACACACGCATGTATAACATCTGCAATAACATTGCATTAATACCTATTATAAAAGCTTGTGGTAAGCTGAAATGGAAATGCGACCCGTCGCCTGACGACGTCGTGCGTTGTGTACTTGTGTTACGTCCGTATTGATAAGATATTGTAATAGAATATGATAATGAAATAATACAATTAACTTGCCGTGACTGTGTTGTGTTTTATTTTTGTTCTACCTTTTTTTTTGGACCTCAAGCCTATTTACAACAACGCCACTTGACGCCACGCAGTGTATCATTGGCATATCACAGCAATCGTCAGCCTATAAATGTCCTACAGTTGACTTGGACGTCCTTCCATGCTATCCACAGCAGAATATACACACGCCAGCAGTTTAACCTACCCAACAATGTTTTTCTTCTTGATAGTATACAGAGTGTCTCATTTATATCGGTCAGTATGGGAAAGTCTGAAACCTTAAGACATACGAAGATCTGTTCTTAGGAACCATGTCATCGATTTTAATAAGAAGAAAAACTGCATTCATACATTTAAAAAAACCTGTACTCAGCTCTGGAATCGAACCCGGTTGTTTAAAAAAAAATAAACTTACACTATTTCTATTTAGATATCGATTGTGTAGGTCTTAAGCAGTAAATGGCTCTACGAAACATGATGTCTAAAATGAATAAAATGCATTGTTTTCACATACTTGAATTTATTTTAGTAGGTGTTCGAAGTGACCACCGTTTTTTTCAATACAATATTCAACACGTTTAGGTAACGATCTTACAATTACAAAACCAGCAAAGAGGTATAAACAATCATAGAGACAATTTTACATACCTGAACTTGTTGAATATAACGGTGGTCACTTCGAACACCTACTAAAATAAATTAAACTATGTGAAATGTGTTTAAAATGTATGAATGCAGTTTTTTTTCTTATTAAAATCAATGACATGGTTCCTAAGAACAGATCTTCGTATGTCTTATAGTTTCAAACTTTCCCATACTGACCGATTTAAATGAGACACCCTGTATACCTATACCCAAAGCATGAAATTCAAAATGTATATTTGAAATTTTGTGGTGGATTGAGCTGCTGTCGTCTGTACAAAATGCAAAATTACAATCGCACAACCACTGGTCATTTAAAAGTTATACCTACAAAAATATTAACACGAGTCAATTAAATTAATAATGAGAATATTTATTTCAGACCATTGCCATTAGATCCATAGTTTAAATTTAGTTTAGTAACAATTGGAACTTTAAAATCAAGGGCGGATCCAGGAATTTTTCTGGTAGGGGCACAAGACACGTTTAAAAACATGTAGTTCAGTGAACCGTCCGAAAAGTGCCGAATCCATCCGATCACCAATCATCTTTAGAACTGTGTTGGCGCACCCCTGAGCTCGCAGCAACATCGAGGCACAAATGGAAAGCTTCTTTATTTAATTTAATAGACGTGTGCAGAGACTTGACAGCAGCACCAGTCTCGAACACGAATCATTTACTGTCCACTTTTTCATATTTAATATTATAATAATAACTATCAGGCTGACAGTTGAAGCAACTAGTAAGTGCCTATATAAATATCCTACTACATATACGTCAATAGTTATTATGATTTTTTATTGTAAAGTTATTTACAGTGAGAGTTAGAGTTTACGTTGAGAGTTAACATTACAGTGAGTTTTCTAAATATAAAAGTGTATGAGCTTTATCCCTTTGTCTTTCCGGAATAGATGAAGAAAACCTATTTAACTGACATGTAGGGATGAAACGATACCACTGAGGTATCGATACTTTTACTCGATACAGTATCACTTGCTAAGTATTTATACTTAATCAGTATCGACTCAAAAGTATCGATACTTACTCGTATCGATCGTTTTTTTGTAACCTAAAGGATAAATATAAATAAAAACAGTAAAATAATCATTGATTGTTTATTGATATAAAGACAAATCATAAAAAAAGTGTATTGTAATTCGATTACCAACTAAAAGAATGACGAAAAAATAAAAATTGTGACCTGACCGGCTGACAGACTCAAAACAATATTTTATTTGTAATGTGTATCGCTTTTTTAGGAGTATTTAAACCGCAAGGTGTGTTTAGTTTTTAAACCTGTAGCCACTTCACCCTTTTGTAAGGCTCTAGCTTTGATTATAGTTCTAAGCTCTGGCATACGTAAACAAGCCTGCAAACTGCGCAATACTAGGACTAGAAAGAAAGGGATGCGTTAAAAATTTTAAATATTTAGTTCACAAACAAAACATTTTTATTAGATCAAATGATATGAGCACTGTTCTGTCCATGAATGTGTTTTATTCCGATATGATTACTGTTGACCGATACCTACTCGATACTTGGTTTCAAAGTATCGATACCTATCTACATTACCTGGTATCAGAAGAAAAGTATCGAGTAAGTACTTGTATTACTCGTATCGTATCGTTCATCCCTACTGACATAATGACAGCCCGAGCCCCGAGCTTGCCGCCATCTTTCTTTTGGCTTCTGTCATTTCCGTGCTTCGTGTGTGTTTTAGGTTAGTTTCCTACAAAAATAATAAATTAATTTAGTGTTCTGACCTGTGATAGTTCTCTAGTGTAGTGTTTTATTATATATTTCAGACTTACAAGATGCAGAACGACGCTGGTGAATTCGTTGACTTGTACTGCCCGAGGAAGTGGTGAGTTCATGTTTGAGGTTATTTGCGATTTCTTCGCGTTTCGAATACCTATTATTAATTATTATATTAATTACCTATTTATAAGACTGTGGTTGTCGTATTTACATGTTAAAACTGTAAATTAAAAACAACATTAAATGATGAATGAATGAATAAATAATATGAATTAGTTTAAAATTATTAATCTCCGCGTGTCAAACGCTTCACATGGTTAATTTTCCACAGAGTACTTTGTTAATTCATTGTACATTGAGTTCTAAGCACTTACCGAAATTACATTAAATTAATATATTTTAAAATGTAGTATTTGTACACAAAAAGTACTTTCGTGACGGAATCACTGTGGCAAATCGTTCCGACTGTGTAGACAGATCAAAGTTTTAAAATATTGACTAAAATTATTGCAGTACCTTTTTGTTCTCTTGACTGGAAGTGATTTAGATATTGTGAACTCTTTTATTAATTTCAATCTGGTTATTGTATTGAAAATAATGTTAATAAACATTATACAAGTCAAAAGCAACTACATTTGAGCACAATAAACAAATCAAATTTAATTTATTTTTCATGGATAAAATAAATGGGCATTACGACCTCAATGACATACACATGAAAGAAATGAAAACAGACATCTCAGAGGTCACAGTTTCAAATTACGTACCCGTGTTGCTAACAGCAATCCCTATAAACATTTTGTATGCAACAGAGTGGTAAAAGAGTGGAATAAGCTCCCAGATGATGTTATCTTAGCTTCTAACATCAACCAATTTAAAAACAGACTAGACAGATATTTAAAAAAAAGAATTAAATGATACTACAGTACATTCGATGATCAGGATACAGGCACTATCAGTTGTGGCAACTGCTTGCCTGTCAAAATAATAATAATAAACTGGTAGATAAATAGGTACTTCCGGATTATATGTATTTGCATATTTGCTTATGCATTTGCATATGCCATCCTCAGCGTTAATAGCATATTTTACATAAGATCTAGTTATGATGCCTATTATTGATACATTTACAATATTTTTGCCAGAAAGCACCAAAGTTTAACCTTTTTACCGCCAACAACTTCTAAAGAAGTTCGAAATTTTGCGTGCCGTCCATGCCAGCACTTCTATAGAAGTTCTTCTTTGTACCTACTTTATTAAAATACATTTATACTTTGGCGTACAGCGGGACATCGCGTGCAGGATAGTTGGGCGGTGAATAGGTTAAATTCTGCCCAGTTACCTCAGTGGATGTGAAGTGATCCTTTTCCACTAATAAATATATATTGAATGATTGACAACACAATTTTACTACTGAACATTTGGAACAATACTTAATTGTTTACATTTACAAAAATATGAAAAAATTGTAATGCAATTTATTGCTATGTTACTTCACCTATTAACGTCTATCAATAGATAATTTTCTAATTGTGTGCTGATTTTGAAATAAAAAGATAAAATAACTTTTTTCTTTTTACGGATTCCTAAAACTTATTATTTAATTTTGCATATTTTATGTGCATGAAATATGCATGAAAATATGCATATTTAAGCATTTTTCATGCATATATGCATGCATATAACCATATAAATATATAGGGACCGGATTGCAACAAATTTTATATGTTGCAATCCGGTCCCTACTTGTAATAAGTGATACTTAGTCCGATCTTACACACTGTGGGCCTTACAAATAAACAAAGAATAAGGTCCGAATAGTTATTCCGTGTTTTGTCTCTTTTGTTCTAATTTGAAATGACGTTTACATGACAGGAACAAAACGCAAAATAACTATTCAGACCTTATTCTTTGTTTATTTGTATGGCAATGTAAACACTAGAAATAAAAACAAACTAGCAGTACCTAATACTAGGCTCCACAAAGTAAATAATTCATTTAGAGGCCTGTGTGTACGTTTTTACAATAAAGTTCCAAGTAATATCCAAAAACTAGATATTAATAAATTTAAAATCGCTATTAAAGAAAAGCTTTATAAAAAAGCTTATTATAAAGTGTCTGATTACATTGAAGACAAAACAGCATGGGTTTAAAATGCTCCAATCTATTTCTAATCCAAAATATTGTTAAGATTTTTTTTTTTTAAACTTGTATAACTTGGTAACGTAACGGCATATAATTTTGTAAATGTCGTTACATATTGAATTAAAGCTGTGGAGTTTCTTGCGCCCATTCTTCTCCACAGCTAAAATATAGACGTCCTGAATGGGTAGTAGGTAAAAAAATTATGGACGATTCAAAAGCACTTTTCTAAAGTTTATTTGAATAAAGAATATTTGACTTTGACTTTTGACTTTGACTTTGGCATTGAGTATAAAAAAACATTATTGTTATAGTAGTAAATTAAAACAAAAATACATGACATTGTTATTTTCCTCTTTGAAACCATAATGAGTTTCTATCAAATAGGTTTTATATGTGCGTTACTGTACCGTCCACTTGAAATAATCTGTTGCACTTGTGCGAAGACTTGTATGGATGTAAGAAAAGTTGGAATCCTGAGAAAGTAGGAAACATGCGAACAAAGGGTTGTAGGTACTCATTGCTTATTGGAGTAAGTACTTTGGTTTGAGTAGTGTTGTGTAAAAAGGTACTGACAAAATCTAATTCTTCATAAGCATTGGTTTGGTTGCTGAATGCGAGCAGCACAAACCGGTTGTTGTGGAGATCCTTTGGGGGAGGCCTTTGTCCAGCAGTGGACGTCTTTTGGCTGAGACGCTGAACGTAGGTATAGTTATTAGCAGAACTGCAAGTGAAAAAATCTGAACTGTTTGTCCCCAGCTCGGCCAGCAACCGTCTGATCCACGCTAAAGACCATGCCTCCGTGCAGCTGGTGATCGCGGACGTGGACCCGGCGTCGGGCCGCGCCGCTGACTCCGCCAAGATCTACGTGGTGTGCGGCGCCATCCGACGCATGGGCGAGTCCGACGACTGCATCGTGCGGCTCACCAAGAAGGACGGGATACTTACCAAGTGAGCACTTGTACACTATTAAAGTAACTTGATCTAAAGTTTTAAAATTCTCTTAACCTTTTCACCGCCCAACTATCCTGCACGCGATGTCCCGCTGTACGCCAACGTATAAATGTATTTTAATAAAGTAGGTACAAAGAAGAACTTCTATAGAAGTTGTTGGCGGTAAAAAGGTTAATAAAAATTTGTATCGAATACGACCTGAAGGCTGATCACTCCTGCTCACCCTGCTACACACAACTTAAAGTTTATACTGACACCCCCCACCAACCTTACGGTTATAAAGTCAGGTGTCGGGACATTCTTACGCAAGCACAAGGGACCATCTACGTCAGGTCATAACGCCGTTTCAGAACACGCCGGTAGGTACGCAACCTTCATCCGTTACTTTTAAGACTAGTGTCTTTAGCTAGTTACCACGTGGACACGGATAGGATGGACTCCTGCTCAGTTTAATTCAAGTAGGCAACTTCACAGTGTCGTGGAGCTTGCAGCTTAACATCAATGTTTGTAGCATTATTGTATTCCGCCAGCTGGAGATAATATAGTCAGTGCCTCAGCAGTTGAGGATCCCGGGTGAAGTGCGCTTTCCCATTCGGCCCTATCACCACTTAACATCAGGTGATTTGAAAGCCAAGAGACACAAAAAAGAAGATCTAAACTACTTGAAAAATTCAACAAGTCTTCTGAGTTCTCGGTAGCTCAGCAGTTAGAGTATTGGACCAGTAATCCAAAGGGTTTGATACCCACTCTAGCTTCTGAGACTGGCTGTTTTTGTACAGAAATATTCAGTCAAACGCATTATCTTTATGTTAATCTTTTTATTTCAATTTTAAAACAGCTTAAATTTACTGAGGCTTCTGCAACACTGCATCACATGGCGGACTTAATGCGAACTAATGCCAAAGGCATTCTCTACCTGTCTGTAGGGTGGTGCAGGGTTCCTAGGTGCTATTCAGATAATTCTAATTCCTCTTATTTTGTTTCAGGAACTACTGATGTAGCGTAAGGAGCATTATTTTTAAGAAACAATAAAATAACATTATAAACTATTTTAAAATGAGTTTTATTTTGTAATCTTGTATCATGTTTATGTTCATACACTTCTGCAGGAGTGACATACAATGCAAATATTTATTTGAATTAACTTTGGTAGTACATTTCGTTAATATTAATTTGAATTAACTTTGGTAGTCATAAAGTTAATTTTCTGTATGTTTGTTTTATTACACTACTGTCGTGGAATCAATCATTCGGCATGTGGCATCAGACATTTACATAGAATTGTTATGTTTTCACTGAAACTGCATTCTTCTGGCACGAACTGGTCTGAAAACAATAATTAAACTTAATAAATTAGCCTTATGAAAAAAAGACGAAATTATCGTCCCATATAGTCCTGAACTACCTTTGTTCTCACTAGTTCGATTCAGTAGTTCGATCGTCGAACTAGTGAGAATTTTTTTTCTCATTTGTTCGACCGTCGAACTAGTGAGAATGTTTGTTCTCACTAGTTCGATCCGTTAACTTATTATTATTATTAATCGAGAAGCAAGAACATTAAGTACCGATATAATAGATATTGGTCACAAATACATACATTGTATAGGTAATTATAAAATGAAAATCTTTTAGGTATATTTTGTAGGTATAATTATTATTTAAGTATTATTGAAATATAGTAAACGTCAAAATTCGACTGCAAGTAAATTAATAGTAAACAATACAAACAGTTTAAATACATAATACAAATCATTGTCATATCACCCGGAAGTCGTCCACTGGTATATTTCCTTAAATGCATCTATGCCTATAGCACTTAGGTATGTGCATAATAAGTTTAGTATTATAAATATTTAACTAAACGCCCCACCCCAGAAAGAGTGTGGTCATAGTTCTGTTGTCTTATTTTGAGGGTACATGATTTTTGTTATATTTTGAGGGTAGATGTTTCGCAAAATGGAAGTATTACGCTGTTCAGCTCTGCAGTAGCAATGTTTATTTCGTGGTGCCTGTTTATTTTACTGTTTATATTTTCGGAATAATGTCTAAAGAAGTGAAATTAATAAAAAGCGGTCGTGGAAGGATTCTGCAATTAGAAGGACATCAATATTATTCTATGCGTAAATACAAAAATGGCCACAGCATTTGGCGGTGTAAAAATTATAAAAGTTTAAAATGTACCGGTTCCGTCACAATGAATATGGTAAGTCTTGGTTATTTTATATGTACATAATGATAATTGTTGTACGTATATTTACATATTATAGGTGTTGTATGTGTATTTTTATTTGTAATAGTTTTAATGTACAAGCAAAATAATTCATGAATTCCTATATTTTTTAAACATTGGTTTTGTTTAAGGACTTCACTAATAATTTACAATCAAAACCCCACTGCGGTCAATGTAATCCAGATGAAACACGAAATACAGTCAATGTTATTTTAAATAATGCTTGCGAAGAAGCAGCTACGGGAAGAGAACCAGCTCCTAGGGTCTACAACAGAGCTTTAATTACATTAAAAAATCAAGGCCTGCATTTAGCTTCTAAGAGTGTACCTGAATTTTGTGAAATAAAGTCACGCATTTACAGAAGGAGAAATAAGTTAGCACACGTAAAAAAAATAAATGCAAAGACTGTTGAGGAAGTCGAAGTTCCTAGTACTTTTTCAGATTTCTTACTCGCTGATTACAATCATAAAAAAATGAGAATATTAGTGTTTTGTTCAAATGATGCCCGAGAAATTATAAAAAAAACTAAACACATCTTTATGGATGGGACCTTTAAATCATGTCCGACACCTTTTCAGCAACTTTTTACAATTCACGGAGACATCGGCAGTGATACAAATAACACGAATGTCATCCCTTTGGTGTACGCTTTCATGAGTCACAGGACCAAAAAAGCTTACTCACTTTTATTTGATTTAATTGGGTCCCAAATTCCAGAGTGGAAGCCTGCTAAAGTCACGATAGATTTCGAAGAAGGCACAATGAAAGCGTTGAAAACATTGAATGTTACAGTCAAAGGTTGCTACTACCATTACGTGAACAGCTTGTGGCGCAAAGCAAAAACCCTGGGTTTAACTAAAGACAAACGCAACAGAAGAATAATTTCATTATGCGCCAACTTGGCATTGCTTCCAGAAAATGAAATTGTTTCAGGATGGGCGTATATTCAAAATGAAATGAAGAAGAATTGCGAATCTATAATTAAGTTTAAAGATTATTTCGATAAATACTGGATGAAGGGTGATTATCATAGAATTTGGTCGGTTTATGGCGAACGCCACCGAACAAATAATGCAGTAGAAGGATGGCACCATAAAATAAATAACCTTGTAACGAAAGGGCATGTAAACCTATTGCAAATATTACATATTTTACGGGACGATTCCTTATTGTCTTCATATCAAAATGACATTCTTCAGAGACCTTCAACATCAAACAAACGTTGTAAAAGGAGAAAAACTGATTTATTCAATGACGATTACATTATTGATGCTCAAATGCAATTAATATGCGGAGAAATTGGTGTTGGGCACTTTTTAGAAAAGATGCGATAATTATAGTTACATTGAGACTCAATGTGACAAAATAATTGAGTATTTGATTATTACATTATTTTTTTGATTTCGTAACCAATGTACCTAATATAATGTTCAATATACATATATCCTTTGGTGGAATACACAAATTCAAAGTTTTTTCGCTCTCTGCTTATTGAGATAAGTAAGACAGAGAAAAATATATTTAATCATGTATATTTTATCAAAGTTATGTTTATGAATGTTATGTCTATACCTATACCTAATTTTGTACATTTGTAATTTTGAAGCATTTTTGGCATTTTTTTAGTTTCTTTTTAGTTTCTGATTAAGCTTGTTGAGATAAGCAAGACAGAAAAATATTTTTCATCTACGTATTTACCTATAGTTGTTTCTAAATATTATGTTTACAATAAATAATCTAATTATGCAACATTGTGATTTTGACGTTTACTATATTATAATAATACTTAAATAATAATTATACCTACAAAATATACCTAAAAGATTTTCATTTTATAATTACCTATACAATGTATGTATTTGTGACCAATATCTATTGTATCGGTACTTAATGTTCTTGCTTCTCGATTAATAATAATAATAAGTTAACGGATCGAACTAGTGAGAACAAACATTCTCACTAGTTCGACGATCGAACTACTGAATCGAACTAGTGAGAACAAAGGCTGAACTAATAGCATTATCCTACTAATATTATAAACGCGAAAGTTTGTAAGTATGGATGGATGTTTGTTACTCTTTCACGTAAAAACTACTAAATGGATTTGGATAGCATACATATAGTTTATAACCGGGAATAACACATAGGATAGGTACTTTTGATCCAGATATTCCCACGGGAACGGGAACTTACGCGGGTGAAACCGCGCGCGGCCGCTAGTGACAAATAAAGGAGACACTAAGTTGTTAGAGCGCGGTAGTGTGCTTACTACCGTCTCCTTATTTTATAATGATAGTGGTTATCAATGCGGTCAAAGCTAAGTTCCTTCTGCCAGATATAAAAATAATATTGCAAAGCGTCGTAATAACAAGAGTCATAAGATCTTTCGATAGGATAGGACCCGCAACTTGCTTCTATTATACACCTCGTACTAAATGATCGTCGCCTGCATTAGCCGCTGTCTACATCAGTAGCTGACCCTGACCGCACTATCTCCTGCCGCGACCGCAGCCGTATCGTCACCTCTTCTACTGCCGCAGCCGTCTACTCCACTCGCCTCTTAACGCCGCAGCCGTCTCTCCACCCCTCCACGCCTGCCGCCGCCGCCGTCTCCTCCTCATCTCCTACCGCAGCTGTCTTCTTTCCATCTCCCGCGGCCGCCGCCGGCTCCTCACCTTATCTCCTGCCGCAGCTGTATCCTCACCTCATCTCCTGCCGCAGCCGTATCCTCACATCATCTCCTGCCGCAGCAGTCTACTCCCCCTATCTCCTGCCGCAGCAGTTTACTCTCCCCATCTCCTGCCACAGCCGTCTTTTCCCCTCCATCTCCCGCTGCCGCTGGCTCCTCACCTTATCTCCTGCCGCAGCCGTCTCCTCCTCATCTGCTACAGCCGTATCCTCCCATCATCTCTTGCTGTAGCTGTCTCTCCTTCGCTCACCTCATCCTTTGCCGCCGCAGCCGGACTTGCCGCCGGGCGGCGGGCGGCAGATGGTCTTTTTCTTGCAGCCGTGTGCGCGCACTACCGCCCACACCAGCACCCACCACAACGCCCACGCGAAGGAGCTCAACTCCTGCCAGGAACCATAAGTCAATGCGGATTAAATAAGTAATGTAATGTAAGTAATGTTAAATGCCGTGGCATGTGGGCTCATGTCTGAAACCAATATAGGGTAGTGACATGTGGCACCAGGAACCAATGAACAGAGAGTCGGCAACTGATTTATGACAATAGAATACAGAGAAGACCACCATCGAGGAGTGGCAGAACAAAAAAAATATAATTCCACTTTTTTTGTAAAAAAAATGTTTGCAATGACATTCGCCAGAAAACCATAAATAACATCGTCCAATAGGCTGGTGCATCGATATGTATTTCAAATATAAGGTAATGGGCTGGTGTGGTTCAAATCATGCTAATTCATGCAGTAAATAGCCTCTGAAGTTGAAGGTTTGCTGTAGATCATGATGCGTGCGTTACCCCAGCGGAATGTTGTCGAATTTCTTGGATTCTTGATATAGAATAATTAGTGCTCCATCTCGTGTAATTGTGCGCGAAATCTTAAATTTGTGCGTCCAGTAGTTTTTGAGATATTCGCGAAAAACAGATGCCGCTGGGGTAACGTTACCCCAGCGGCACATTTTTTTTCCTGTGGACTTATCAAAAAAAAAAGTACCCAGGAAGATAGATCTTGGGGCGCTGTAAATGTGCGTGTTAGTCTTAAATTTGTGCGTCTTATAATTCCGAAGTTATTCAAAATACCGCTGGGGTAACTTTTGGGTGGTTGCTGTATCTCGCGAACGGTGAGGCGCACAAGTATGATTTTTTTTACACACAATGTAATAAATTTGTGTGTAATTTCAGCAAAAGCAGAATTTGAAAAAAATGCACCGTTCTGAAGATATATTTATTTTGAAGAAAAAGGATAATCGGTCCTAGCTCCCTAAATACTAACCCTAGAGACTAATTTCTGATGGTGATTCGTACCTTATAATACCTTACAACGTCTATTAAAATCTTAAAAGCTTACTGCAAGTCGTTAATGAGTTAGGCACTTTAAATGTCACTGGCCCGTGAGGTTATTTTGGTCGTCGCTTACATGAGTTTGGTATGGACCAGCAAATCACTTATTAAGCAAATAATTAGTGCCTTCATTCAACTAGCCATGTGAAAATTTTCAGCCCAATCCACTTATTATTTAAAGATTTATAGTAAAAATGGTAAATGAAGCGAAATACAGTGATAAACCGACCAAGTTAAGATGAATATCAAAAAGCGGCCGCGCCATACATGACGCTAACCTTCTAAAATTGATGGCATTATTTGTACAGACGTTTACACAATTCGTAAAGTAAAGATTCATTATTTAAGACTTTTAAATGTAATCTTATCTATTTTAAATTAAAGTCCGTATGTGCGTAAATTATCGTTTATAATTGTTTTTATAATGTAAAAATGTTTATATGACATTATGTTACATTTATGTTTTTATATAAGTAATAATATTAACTGTAGGATATTTTGGTGCAAACTTTAAGTCCACAAAATGAGAGGTCGTGCTTGTAAAAACAATCGGGCAAGTCTCAGTCTCATCGGCAGCACTCGCGCCCCCATGCTCCTACTGAGTGACTTGCACTGAATTTAAATTCAGGCGGGTCATAAAGTTTTACTTATTGTATTAATACTTATCGTGACAAAGATACCTCTGAACACAGTCACCATAAACAGCACAACTGCTACAGTTTTGAAGTAACCAAGCAAGCACCAAGGTGACGTTGCAGCACTATATTATAAGATTCGTTTTCAAAATGTAGGTACCTACATCAACTTTTTCGTAAGTATAATAATAAGCTTCAGCGACCTTCGCTCTTTAACATCAACAGATCTCATTAGCCATTGGCTGGTACGGGCCTCAAGCTTGTTGCCCGAGATTATTCTCTGCTATGAAAACCCATATATGAATAATGAAAGCGAACTGAA